>QNGE01000156.1:374014-390677 GCA_008508345.1 Paragonimus westermani | reverse complement strand
CTACTACTACTACTACTACTACTACTACTACTACTACTACTACTACTACTACTAACGCTACTATTACTACGACAACCACTACTACTACAACTACTATATCGGTTGTTTTGAAGAGCAATTCACACAGCTTCTTGCGAAGAAAGAACAGGCTGCGACACCAATATGAAATAAGAGAAATGGAATGGGGAGTATGCAGAAACAAGCTCACAGTCAAATGTTACGCGCTGGGTAGTTGGCAACATTGTACAGTTAACAGGTTCTCGCATAAAAATGACAAGCGTTAATAGTTCGAGCATCAAACAAAAAAGTTAGGTGTGTGTACGAAACAGTGTGCAGAAAATTGGAGGCATAGGACGGAGTAAATAAAACTCGGTAGAAGTGAAAGATTATACAGAGTAAATCCCACAAAATCACGGGCTCTTCAGGGCACAAATGTGCTATCACAGTCAAGGCTCACGCCTCGGGACAGAATGTCCTTCATAGAGAGATGACTGTCAGGGAGGTGGCAACAGTCAACGCCAGGTTCCCCGCATATAGGTGTAGTAGGTTTTCAGGGAACCAAGAACAGTTAGTAAACATAGATCCGTGACTGCATAGGAAGGCAATCCGAGTCAAAGAATAGCGCTACATGAAGAAGAGAACATGATTCCGCGAAAGGAAATAATCGCAGGTGTATGAGAGACAGAGTTCACCTCACAGCTCATAGTATGGAGGGTGGACAAAATGGCAGCTTCATGGGAGTCAGTACCGTATTTCGCAATCTTTTTCCGTCCAGACAAGTTGGCAATGGCAGCCATCCACTATACTGACATCAAGCACTACAGCAGCGCCGCCACGAACCGCGATCACATCGGGTTAGATGAACGAGCTCGCCGTTGGTACTCGCAGCTCCTCAAAGACTGTATAGTCCATGTTACGCAGTCGTCTCGCCGGGTCTTTGGCCACGCGGTTATGTCTGCGGAATCAACTGATCAATCACTCACAATGAACAGACTGCGATGGTTGGGTCACTTACTCCGTATGCCAGCTGATCGTTTTCCTTTCCGAACGTCATATATACTGAGATTACCAGCAGTTGGGTAAGGCCGCGTGATGATCAGGCGACAAGGTGGCCATGAAATATGAAAACTCTGACTGCTCCACTGAACAAAGACGGCAGGTGACGCCTACCCACCTCGGGTTCCAGTGACCACACAAATAGATGTATAGAAACGCTAGGAGATGACAGTGTGCCGCAGTAAATTGTGTACTTGTATCGACACCATTCCTTGTTCTTCCGCTTAGTAATTTTTTACTTATTTTCAACTTTCTTTACAGTGTATTTTCGTAGGGATCACGAGTGGCTGTTAGGGCAGGCGTCGACCTGAGCCACAGTTGTTGAAACTGATCCAACAAAATAAAACCCTGTCAGTTATCACTATTGACAATCGATCGACAGTGAAAAGCAAAGTCTCAGCGCGTTGACTTCGTGTATTATTACCGACCCTGGAAAATAGAGAGTACAGAGAGACACGTCAAGCTAGCGAGGCACGGAGCGAGTTGTGATTTTAGCCTCGGACCGGATGTTACAAAATGGGTAGCTTGACTAAAACAAAAGTAGGTACGAAACCAAAATCATCGAAAATGTACAATGAATGCTACTATCAAAATATTACTCAGTATAGTCGCTACACAGCTCTCCCCCAAAAGGCTAGTAAGTATTACACAGGCCTTCGTTATTGCAGCGAGGGAGGAAAAATCACATATCACGTCTTTTGGACTGATCACAGTTACAGGGTGATACACGCAAAGAATGATTGCACGTGATAGGGAATGTCAAAGTTCGGGGTGGACGGGGGTCGGTCGAAAATAGTTGCTGCGCTGGTATGGTTCAATTATTTATGCTATTTAGTCTTCGGTGCGTTTCTTGTCTATCGCAGCGGGCTGCCCAACCCTAAAAACGCTTGAGAGAAAAGGGGTAGGTTTGTCCAGTGCTGTACGATAGGTAGGTGGGAGATGTCTCTGCACACACCATGTCCGGATCTTCTGGAAGAGATATAAAACAAGGTGAAGTACTCGCAGGACAGGCGGAACAGGATAACTCACCATGTCAACGTATCCGATGGGGAATAAATAATTTTACAGTCGGCGTTTCACGGACACTACAACTTCGAGTGTCACTGCCTTTGATTCTCTTCTTTGTTGTCCTGTCTACAGTTGATAGACTCAAAAAGGAAAATGATTGGTAGGCCAATAAACCTGGTCCAGAACCATGCCAAGGAATAGTGCGTGGTGGTTAAACTGACCAGTATTCTCAGACAGGTCGTGCGAGTAGATGCCAGGTAGACTGAAATGAAGCCGATAGCGTAGGTTTGGCGCTTAGTTTTATCCGCGCAACCGCACAGTGTGAAATGCTGTTGGCCTGGAGATATCCATGGTTTGCACAAACAAGGTGAAGTATTCCTTGCAAACGTGCGCAAACAATCTTACATGGCTTAACAAAGCTTCTGACACGGTGTTGCCAAAAACAGATGGGCGATGGAGATCGAGGGTGTCTGTGTGTCAATGAACAAACAGGAGTGACCGTGCGGTGAGGACATTAATGCTAGTCATGTTCCCCTTGCAGTACCTGTGTTAGGTAGTGATTACGACGTTGCAGAGTCCGATGTCGGCCGAAATGTGCCGTGGCTGAAACTCCACTCGCGTGATTGAGCGACAGAGGTCGTCTCTGGGTCGGTCCTAAATGTTGAGAATGCTTGATCTCGTGCGGGTATAACCTACCGAGGAATGGTGCTGTGGCTAGCGTTTGGGGTTCGAGCCGTGTGGACGTTTAATCCGAGGTGGTCACCGTGCTGCTTACGACTGTTAGAGCTACACCGTTGGAATGATGTCCGATAGATGGCTAATAAAACCGGAGCTGCCAGATTGGTTGTCCCGTGAATACTAAACCAGGTCAGATGCTGAGTGTGCATCACCTTGATGAGGCGTAGATNGAGTGGAGGGGGGTCGGTCCAAAATAGTTGCTGCGCTGGGATGGTTCATTTATATTTATGTTATTTAGTCTTCGGTGCGTTTATCTCTAGCGCAGCGGGCTGCTCAACCCTAAAAACTCTTGAGAGAAAAGGGGGTAGGTTTGTCCAGTGCTGCACGATAGGTAGATGGGAGTTGTCTCTCCACGCACCATGTCCGGATCGTCTGGAAGAGAAAAAACAAGGTGAAGTACCCGCAGGACAGGCGAAAAAGGATAACTCACCATGTCAACGTATCCGGTGGGGATTAAATAATTTTACAGTCGGCGTTTCATGGACACTACAACTTCGAGTGTCACTGCCTTTAATTACCTTCGACTTGTTGTCCTGTCTACAGTTGATAGACTCAAAAAGGAAAATGATTGGTAGGCCAATAAACCTGGTCCAGAACCATGCCAAGGAATAGTGCGTGGTGGTTAAACTGACCAGTATTCTCAGACAGGTCGTGCGAGTAGATGCCAGGTAGACTGAAATGAAGCCGATAGCGTAGGTTTGGCGCTTAGTTTTATCCGCGCAACCGCACAGTGTGAAATGCTGTTGGCCTGGAGATATCCATGGTTTGCACAAACAAGGTGAAGTATTCCTTGCAAACGTGCGCAAACAATCTTACATGGCTTAACAAAGCTTCTGACACGGTGTTGCCAAAAACAGATGGGCGATGGAGATCGAGGGTGTCTGTGTGTCAATGAACAAACAGGAGTGACCGTGCGGTGAGGACATTAATGCTAGTCATGTTCCCCTTGCAGTACCTGTGTTAGGTAGTGATTACGACGTTGCAGAGTCCGATGTCGGCCGAAATGTGCCGTGGCTGAAACTCCACTCGCGTGATTGAGCGACAGAGGTCGTCTCTGGGTCGGTCCTAAATGTTGAGAATGCTTGATCTCGTGCGGGTATAACCTACCGAGGAATGGTGCTGTGGCTAGCGTTTGGGGTTCGAGCCGTGTGGACGTTTAATCCGAGGTGGTCACCGTGCTGCTTACGACTGTTAGAGCTACACCGTTGGAATGATGTCCGATAGATGGCTAATAAAACCGGAGCTGCCAGATTGGTTGTCCCGTGAATACTAAACCAGGTCAGATGCTGAGTGTGCATCACCTTGATGAGGCGTAGATGCAGGGTTTGTGCACCGTTTGGCTGCAGTCAGCTTTTGACTGCGGTATATGGTGCCTGGATGATATACTAGGTCAATGACATGAGAACGGCTTGAAGAAAGTTAGTTCAAGCCGCGTCGCGAAGCTGCGATTTCTGCTCCTAGAGCCTCAATGTCTGATAGACCACGTTTAAGGTAACCACCTTGTCGGGACCCACATGTGCCTACTTTAGAACGTGTAGTAGGTTGTGGTACACTCAAGCAATCTAGTTGGTGAAAAGGCTCCATTACTTTATCAGCCATTTTTGCTGTCTCGGCAAGGGTTTGTGTGCTTGCGTGGCTTCTAGCAATCTTTGAAGCCAGAGTTTCCGGAGGGCCACGTCTATGTAAGAGTTGCCAATGATTTGTTGTGTTTGCGCTAGCGGCGTTGTAAGGCGTTTGTCAACTAGCTTGAGGTCGTGGAAAATTTTCTGTACTCGGGTCCTTTCGGTTAACAACTGCTCCTTTTTTAATTAAAGGTCTCGTACTTGAGCTATACCGGTTGGTTTACTATAACATCGCGAAGCTGTGAGGTAACTTCGCTGGAAAACTTAACAACTGGCAGAACCTTGTTTGATCAGACAAAATTCCGTCGTTGAAAAACTCTGCTTATAAGTAATCAAATCAGAGAGGGTCATTTTTCAAAGAACTGAGGGGCCGCTAGAACATTAGTGCCAACGCGGAGGCTGCTTAGGTAGGACTTCGGAGAGGGGGTAGTGATTACGCGGCTCAGATATCAATAACTAATTAAGCCGAATTGATAATATATATAAATACCTATATGCCGGACGTATACACGAACAGAGGAAAACGACTGGTTACGTATACGTCAATGGAGGCCATATACATGCAAGTGTGCAAAGGAACGAACTCACCGAGACGCAAGAGACGACTGTAGCGGGACGTTCGAAATTTTAAGGCTCACCAATTGTTGGAACTGATCCAACAAAATAAAACCCTGTCAGATATCACTATCGACAATCGATCGACAGTGAAAAGCCAAGTCTCAGCGCGTTGACTTCGTATATTATTACCGACCCTGGAAAATAGAGTACAGAGAGACACGTCGAGCTAGAGAGGCACGGAGCGTGTTGTGTTCTTAGCCCCGGGCCGGATGTTACAAAATGGGTAGCTTGACTGAAACGAAGGTAGGTACAAAATCAAAATCATCGAAAATGTACAATGAATGCGACTATCAAAATATTATTCAGTGTAGTTGCTACAATATTTCATGTTGGTTACTAAGACACGTAACGTTGGAAGATAATGCAGTACATCGTATATAGTGGATAACAAGCAGCTGTTTCCGGAATATGTCTCCTACGTGATTTCGATGTCGATCCGCTCTATGCAGCCGGTTTATAAACTGGAACTGTTTGTTCATGCCAATCTTATGTGATGGGGTGTCCTTCATAGTGGTTGTAACACTGAGGGGTAACACAAAGGGTAACCCGATATTTAACCGCGATTCTACGAGCTAAACATCTCGGGCGCTTTTTATTTCTCAAAATGTTCTGCGTGCACAGCCTTCGTTTGGTTGTAGGTAATCACTCACAACTGGCCGCCAGTAAGTGTAACGTGAAAGCTCGCCTGAATGATTAGCTTATAATGAAGGGGTTTATATATATATATATATGGAGAGATTTATATATGGAGTGTTAATCCGTATTTCTGTTTGCGCGTTCTGAATGTAACTCTGCATAAATCCTGCTGGATTTACTGATAAGGTCCTCTTTTACATTTCCAGTATTCCCAGTAATGTGCGCGCAATATTGCGAAGGAATGAGATAGTTTTAATTTTCTGAAGGATTCGTGAGGATGCAATAATTTCAGTGCAGGTTGGGGTACTGAACAATAATATGGATACCACAGAATGTATCTAACAGGCAGTTTTCGAGAGGAGATCTTATTGGCAAAAACCAGCTTGTTATTTAAAGGTTAGGGCGCGATATATTTCTTAAAACATCCGAAGAAATCAACATAAGATATCTGTGATTTAAAGGAAAGTTTTGTGTTTGATAGCCTGAAATAGCTGTCCATGCGCCCATTAAAATGCTGAATGTTGTTACTGGTTTTGATTTCACTTCGAAGCTTTTTCCGAATATAGAAAAGTGTGATGGAAATCTCGATTCACCGATTATCCAAACCCCGACACAACAGAAGATCTGACAAACGGCCAGTCCAAGTATCGCGGTAAAGATACAACATCAGGATTGGGAGAACGGTCTCAGTGATGTGCCTTCCGTTATTCGCCAATTCATCTGTTCCGTATTCCACCAATTAACATACAGTTTATGATGTTGCATGTGCTAATGAGATCAGCCAATGACAGGCTGTGATTTCTCTAATACTGTTGTACATCGATAAATTCGGCGTCACAATTCATGAATAACAATCGTTCACTGTTACCAGTGCCAGGTGTTCTCCTCGGTGCTCGCGTGGGAGGTTTCAAATCACGTACGATTCCTGGGGCCATTCGAAGTCCCTAATTATTTGTATCAGAAAACTCTTGGAGTGATCATTTCTGCGTGTATCTTCTCCGGTATACCAAGATTGGGGAGTTGGAAGATTTCTTCTTAGTTTACATTGGGGGCCGCGTTGTGAGTAAACGGTGGACGTTGCGGTGAGGAATTCAAACTTTTATGGTGCGTTGTTGGATTACTCGGTCATACGTTACCATCAAACGGCGCGCTCCGGAAGGGCTTTTATCGAATTGTCTAATGTGTCCATCTGACTACAGAAGAGCTTCAAACTGTGCATGAGTAAGACTAACATACAGACATTCGCTGCTGAAGCCTTCAGGTTAGCAAAGAAGGGTTTGTTTCTTTCAATCATCCGGACACCGAAGAGTGACAACTCGTGGGTCGCAAACTCCGGCAATTTTTCATTTGACTATTCGCGGTCGAATCCTGTGCAAGTCGTAGTTTCCCGGTGATAGTGGACGTACACACATTTGAATGTCATAGACGACAGAACGTTTACGAAACGCGGTCTACCTAATCATTCAAAACATAAAACTTTGGTTGCGTTCCGTTTAACTATACATGACATTTGCTTGCCGTTTCATGTGGAAATTGTTAGGCCACGTCTGGTGCTGTAACTGTGAAGACCGTAGGCAAAAAGTGTATTCTATAAAATTTGTAAGATGATCTTCCCTATAACTGCAATCGAAACACAAAGGGCCCGCACATCTGGGAGCGATTTAACGGTCTATTTACCTTAACGGAACCCCCTTTTGACATGATAACACAATCCCACCTTGACCTCTCCACTTTTCGTGCAAGTCGATGCTTTGTAAGCGGTGGATTTGGATTTAGTCCACGTCTTCGTTGTGTGTTCGTCTCTCAATAAATATGCCGAAGACAGTTGGTGCCAACCAAACCAATGCGCCCAAATGTATCTCGAGAAATTTGCCTTCGTCTAGAATTTGGAATGAGACCGAGTGCATGTAACTTCCCTGGTACCAGGACTCGACTATCTTGTGGAGTTGCTTGCTGAGCAACGATTAAGAAAATTTCTCTTGTCTTGTGCAACTCTGTGAAGTCTTTCCCAGGTTTAGGCTTACCATTCGTTCACCCTGCTCGGTGTCGAGGTTTACTGGGCATTTCGCCCTCTTATATGATGAGAAACGTTTTTTCACTCTTCATCGTTATCTCACTTGCGTCGAATTTTTTTAATAACTTGTCCAACCACATATTGTAGTCGTTTCCAGTCGAACTAATGGCATGATACGAAAGGGCTTCTGAAACTGAAATCCATGTGGTCAAAGTCTACAACCGTGTAGCTGAACACCCAACTCCTTTAACGGGAGGGAATGCGGGTGATTTACAAAACAACGCCTGTCGAGAACAGCCTGCTTGAAACGGTTTGTTATATGGCTTACTCACAAGATCATTTAGCACTTGGCCTTTGACACCCAACATTATTGTAATGACGTGTTTACTCATGTATATGCAACGCCCACATTGCTATGAATTGTGCACTCGACGCCTAATCATAAGTCCAACAGAACGATTTCATGTGATCTTTAGCTGTCACGCACATTTCATGCGGCCCTCCAAAACGTCGAGTCAATTATCCGTTTACACAAATAAATCTCGAGTGCATAGTAAAATACCATAACATACAATAGATAGGTTTATATATTCCGGTAATCATAGCAAAAATGATAATATCGAACGAGTTCTTTGTCAAAAATTCCCCATATATATTGCCTGTCATAGTAAATGTTATAACCCCATATTTTCTCATCTAACGTGTGGAATTACGTTCTCCCTCCCGATTCCCATTTTATCCATTGAGCGAGGAAATGTTTCTGCGACGGATGGACGCACGGAACTTCGTCTAAGCTGAACGGTTCACGAGATGTTCAACTTTGTGACGTTTACGAGCAATCGACGAAATGCTGCGTTGGAATCTGCCCATTCGTTCGCTTGATTTTGGGATTTTCCGCCATGCCTCGCCAAAGCCGATCTATCTTGACAATTTCTGGACGCCAATTTTAACCCCTAACAGCAAAAAATTCCGAAGGTGCGTTTGGACATCCTCCGGGAGTGACCTTGAAATATTTGAAGAATTGCCTATCTTACAACCTTGTAAACAGTGAATTAGTGTAACATCCCATATTTTTGAGACTGAATCGTTGAAATGAACGAACTATCTATTTCTCTGTTGCGTGCGTGAAAAATCCATAAACTACAGTCGTTTCCTCTTTGACCACGTAATTCTTGCAAGAAACTTCACGTTTGTGCTACTGTTAAATTATTCGTTTATGTATGGTTTGCAAATATCCACAGTGATCGCGCGTAACCAAGCGTGCTTCTCACATATGCGTTGGGGAATATATATATTATTCATCCATTTGTTTATTCATTTATTTATTAGTTCGTGCGGAATATGTCTGCTCTTTACCCGAAAGTGTTTGTTACCCAGAACAAATATCACGTAGTCATGCGTCAGACGAATAGCTGTGTCAGAATTCGTCAATTATCCCAAAGAATTGTTGACCGCGAACAAAACAACATTCCATACGGACCTTAACCTGCCTATCGGCGAACTTTTGCCCAAGTTTGTTCTCTGTTCTCCGTGCCTCTTTACGCGAGACCAGGCACAACCGCCATGAGTGCTAGCGCAATGTTCGATATCCTGTGTATGGAGATCATGGAGATGATTTCCTACGCATATCATACAGTGAAACCTACCAGACTAAACTCTTAAAGTCTTTCAGAAAGAAATGTTCTGGATTACTTGAGAAGTGTCAGGAGGAATCAAGTATCATTTTCCAGGGATGTTGAGTCGTTCGATTTCTTGACAGTCCCGGGATTCTGTTGTTAGACCCATTGAATGTACGGCGTTTAAGTGTTTACGTGGCCACTAATTGAACCACCACCGTCCACAGACCACTGGGGATCTGCACATTTCACAGTACTACGAACTTTAATGCCTTACCCGAGAAGGTTTTGAAATTGATGTGTTTCAGTATACAGGTCATCATATCCTCACTCATGTAAGAGAAGACAAGACGTCGCCCATAAACCATATCAATCTTGGCGTTGTATTGAACTAATTCCACCAAAGGTTCCCACAAATTTGGTCCCGTGAATGTGTCCGGCGAAATTCAAAATCATACCTAGGGAGGCGAACAAAATGGTTACCAGGAGAGATTTTCTTACACTCCTGATTATTTGCGTCGACTGCTAGAAATTCATATGGCGCATAAATCGCGTCCAACAAATTCTTTCACTGCAACGGTGTGCTTCACCAAAACATTCCATCGTGAGCCGCACCCAGCGCTCTATTCATTAACGAAGAAGTAGCCCTAAAGTGCGTGTACACCAACTGTCTGAGCCTTCTGAACAAACTACCAGAAATCAGACAGCTGGTCCACGACACTAGCCCTCACATTCTTGCATTAACAGAGACCTGGCTTTCCGCGGATATCAGTGATAATGAACTGCATGTCCCTGGTTACTCTTTATACCGGACGGACTCCTCCCGTGGACGCATGGGAGGCTGCGCCGTTTTCCTAAGCCAGAAGCTCCCAGTGCCAGCTGTCGTAGGGGAATTTACCTTCCCAGAGAAATGCGACACGCTCCGGATTAAACTCCAACTTCGCAAACGTGACACGCTTCTTACCGGTGTTGTGTACCGCTCGTCGTCATGCAGTGCATCCGACGACGAAGCCATCCTTGCTACCTTAGACAGACTCACGTCTGCCCAGCGCTTCTCCCATCTTCTTATTATGGGTGATTTCAACGCACCCAACCTTAACTCTATGGCGGATTCTCATGAGGACTGTGGCTGCGGGTTCTCGAAACCCTCGGCAATGTTGATCCATGAGAAAGCTTGGACACAGCATGTCGATTTACCTACAAGGCATTGTCCAGGACAGACACCCTCCTTACTCGATCTGGTCATTACGAATGAGGCTCATCTAGTGGAGATGGTGGTCATCAAATCACCACTAGGGCAGTGTGAACACACGCAACCGAACTTTGACTTTATCTGTTACCGGCTCCAAAACGCTGTAACAAAGACTTCATTCCGAAACTTCCAGAAAGCAGACTTAAACGCACTAAGGACGTTTTTAAGCAAACTCAGCCTCACATCCGATTCTGAACTTAAACTACCTTTCCTTTAAAGCGGCCATTCACGAAGCCGATGAGGCATTTGTTTCTCAAAAACTATGGAAGTTCTCCTCTCGTGCACCGTTTCTGCGGAACATACGCCGCCTTCTTGAAGTACGTTCTCACCTATTCTCTAAGCATAAGCTAACGGATAGGCCAGAGGATCTAGAGGCCTTCCGCTCTGTACGAAACAGGTGCAAGCGGGAAATCCGGCATCCAACCCAACAGGTACAGTCAAAAATCCCACAGGTAGCTCACGAGAATAAACATTTTCTTCTCAAGTATATACGACGCCAAACAAAAACAAAGCCCTCAGCGCTTTCTCTGCGACTTCCCGACGGGGAAACCTCCTCCAACCCCCAAGTGGTTGCCGAGATGTTCAGAGAATACTACTCATCAGTCCGCAATGTGGATCTGCCAAACTAGCATCCAATTCTCCCGCAGAGAAAATTCCAACACCCCATTCTGACAGCTGACTTTTTTCTGTCCGACGTTCAGGACCTCTTGCTTAAGATCAACCTTTATAGTGCCATGGGACCAGACAAGATCCATCCTCGGATCCTCAAAGAAGCGGCCGTCGGTTCGGCGGTGCCTCTCTTTGATATGTTCAAACAGAGACCTCGGACAGGCACTCTTCCGAAGGCATGGAATGAGGCCACTGTCTCACCTTTATTTAAAACAGGCGACCGTCACTCTCCTGTTAGTTATCGGCCGATCAGCCTTACCAGCATCCCATGCAAGATAATGGAGGGACTGTTAAAACGCACTATCTTTAAGCATTTCTTCTAGGATGACCTTTTCTCTTCGACCCAACATGGCTTTCTTCCCGATCGGCCATGCATAACTGATGTGTTAATCTTCATGGATGGCCTAACAGAGGCCAAAGACAATAGTCATATCTCGGATGCTATCTTCTTCGACTTTGCCAAAGCCTTCGACCGTGTCCCACACGGTCCTCTGTTGCATAAACTGGAAGCCTATGGAATCCAAGGATAGGTTTTCCGCTAGATAACTTTCTTTCTTGGTAACAGGAATTTCAGAATAAAAACCGTTTCAGGCCTTTCATCTCCACCCTCAGTCTCTGTGAGAGTCTCTCAAGAATCGGTGCTTGGTCCATTATCGTTTCTGATCCACATCAATGATCTCCCCGAGTTGATCTCTAGCAACGCCCTCCTTTATGCCGACGACTTAAAAATCTGGGATGCCTGTGACCCCAATACATTGCAGATTGACCTTGATCGTATTAAGTGCTGGTCGAATGATTGAAGCCTCCCTCAGAGCAACAGTAAGTCACATGTCACATGTCACTCAGAGGAGACTCCGGGAAGCTATTCGTGATACACAGCGCACAAAGTGTAGTTGACATCACGAAAGTAGACCTCAAAAAAGACCTATGGATCTGGCCATCGTCTGGATGTCCTTCTTTTATCATCACCAGCTAGCCGCCAAAAAGGGTTTCATGACTCTCGGGATGATCAAACGAACCTTCCCCCGGATTGACAAGCGCGCCTTTCACACGCTTTACAGAGTCTACATAAGACCATTGCTCGAGCATGCCAGTCAAGTCATCTACATCGGTTTGAAGAAGGACATACTCGCCATTGAACGTTTCAGCGAGTAGCCACCGAAATGGTCACTAGCTTACGGCATCTATCCTACGAGTCTCGCCTTGAAATTCTCGATCTTTATCCACTTGAGTTGCGTAGACTCCGCGGCGACTTGATTCTTACACACTTTCTCTTTAGCACAGGACTTGTGGAACAATTCTTCACCTTTGTAAGTGATAACAGTCGGAGAGATCACAACAAGAAGCTCTATAATCTTGGACCTCGGACCTTCCTAAGACAACAGTTCTTCTCTTATACGGTTATCAACTACTGGAACAACCTACCACTAGAGATTGTTAGACGTTCTTCTGATGACCGTCTCAAACTGTTATTGGATTCTCACCTACTTAATAAACCGTTAAATCAATAATTTATCCTGTTTTGCTATATTATTATTCTACTCTGTTCTTGGTACTTTCTGTAACTACCAAGAGCGGTGCTACACTCCGTTTTCAATGACTGTCTTTCAGTTCAACAGAAAACCGCCGTACATCAAAACGAACAAACTGACTGGATCCGGATAGATTGAGCCCCCAGCCTCGAACCCTTGTGAAAATCGCTGAAATCTATTCCGCAAACTGCTGAGGTAAGAAAGTACGACCAGTATAAAAAATCTGTTCTCGGAGGTAAGTTTAAACAGGGTAGTCAAAGATTTTAACATGCACGATTCGTAGCCCGGCAAACCCTACCACGTAATATCAAGTGCGTACTACAGGAAAGGAAGTTATAAAGTGGGAGATAGGGTGCGAATGTGAGGCTGAGTATGTAACGGAAACATACCACGGAGCCCCTCACTACTGGGGCATCGTTACTACAGCAGGATTAGACCAGCAGTTCAATCTTTCTGCGCACATGGAGGTGGACAACAAAGTCTTACAGCAGCTGCCTCAGTATACCGCATCAACTAAGGCTTGTCTTTTGCGTAAACAACTGTCTGTGTGAGATCTATCCACTAGTCGCCCTTCAGGAGATAACGGGAACTCACTAATGCCGGTAGTCTGTGTGGTGGTTGCTCTGTGTATAAACGATTGCAGGCTCTCACGTACGTCAAGTGTTTCGGCAGTAATGCAGGGCGGTGTTCAGGGATCCAAAACTTCGGCTACCGCCACGTCACGTCAGCATATTCGAGTTGACAACCGCATAAAAATCGGTTAGTGATAAGTGATCTATCAAGCAAAATATTCTGAGATTTTAGGAGTAGCAGCGGATTTTGGTTTAAGTTGTGAGTTGACGTGGCCCCTGCAACACGCTAGCTTCTAATACGACGGCCTTCGTTCAACGTTATAATGATGATATTAGCCTATTGTGGCTCTTCCAGTTGCGCAACCAGTTGCACGCATGGGATCTCTGCACTTTGCTTGCGATCGATCATTTGGAGAGATGAGAAACCGTACTTGGTTTTAGTACCTTATCACCGAGCTAATTACAACGCGTTTACATGGGCTGGCCGGAAGTTGCTATTCGGTGGAATTGGGGATGGTGACGGTTATTGCTGAGTCATTTAGAACTGAGGTCTAGTTATGTAATATCAACCACGTCCGTTGTAAACGTCTGCGAAAGCCTGTACGTCGACTTAGCAGATCTTTCCGGAGTATGAGTGCGTGACCTTGGAAGCTCCAGTGTCTTAACTAGACTTCTCTGCGCACATGCAAGAGGGAGGGCGGGCGAATTGCAACGGCTGGTTAACCGACTTTTGACCCACTTCGATCGTATGGGACAGACTCGAAAAGTCAGCTTAATCAAATTGGTCGGGTTGATTACGTAACTGATTTCGACCAATTGCGTGGCGACCGCGAATAAACAATCCTCTATCCTCTTTTGAGTAAGCCATACCAGATGGCGCTCGCAGATGCGTTCAGGTAATTGTCTTGTTTTTCGGCCCACGTAGCTTGTTCCGGTGGAACAGACTGAGCTGCAAATAAAAGAAAGCAGCACGTACAGAAAACATATCACAGTTGGGGGCGTTGCACTCTCGAAAGTTGCCTTGATTTATGTGCTTCAAGTGTTGTTCAATATACTCAAAGATTTTATGGAAGATTTCTTGGCACGCCCTTGAGTGCTGCCGCGTAGTCTGGTGCCTACCTTGCACCTCCTTTGCTCCCATTTCGGTCACAATCTTTGGTCACACAATTGGATAGAGCTAATTTTTTCACATGATCAAACATTTACCATAACGCCAATTCCTTTCTCCGTTCGCTGACCTGCAAAATCATAGTCCCGTGAACTCAAGTTAAAGTAGCTAGCAGGTAGGTAGCGGAAAGACGGATGAGTCTGCAAATGAGCCTCATTTAGTAGTTTGTCTACATCATAGGCAGACAGATTTTAGGGAATGTTTGCTGAGGCATTAGGGAGGCAAACTAGGTTTAAACCTTAGTGCAGTAAAACGCCAGTTGCCAAAGGTAACAAATATCCACGGAAGTCCCTGTTCATTTCGAGACTTCAGCAGTAATTGAGATAGCTGAGTGTCATTTCAACTATAAACGATTGAAACGTTGCTTATTTGGGGGACGCAGCTGGTGACAGTGCAGGACGTAGTTTGATTTTACGCCATCCATTGAAGATGTGACACTAACACTGGCGTTTTAACTTCAATTTCAATGGCTTACGTGAAAATACATGGAGCGCCATGCGGCAACCGATGTCACTTTCAGTGGCGGGCGTTTCGATTCACGAATAATAATGACAATGATATATTTCACAACGCATCTGCAGTGGACGCGCTCAGGTGAGCGTGATCAATTTAACCATAAATGCACACAATAGTAATTAACTTTACAACGAGTCAGATATGTTCATGAAACAACAAAACACAAGTGATGGCGGAGAAAAATTCCGGCATATGAAGGGAAAGTTGAGACAAAGTTTCCTAAGATAATAGTTATAAAATCCCCAGAATCCGATTAAAAAAACTCGGAGTAGTCACAATAACTTGCAGTTCAAAAAATGTTCATCCGGCCCAGTGGTCAGGGAAACACAAGAGGGTGCACGAAGTGTAACCGACCCCGTTAGGTGGCGCTTAATACAAAAAGAAGCAACATACATGTGGTGTGTGGTTTCTGGGGGAGTGTAACAGACAAGCCGGACAATCTGGCTTCTTGTACCCGATAAACTCGTAAACCAACTTTGTGCAACACGGACACACGGGGAGAGAGCGTTCCTCAAAATTAGGGGTTCAAACGATAATACTCTAGAAGGAGATCATCATCACATCATCATAAACAGCAATACATCAGTGGTTCACACTAATGTTTAACTGCTACACAACCATGAAGAGAAAGCAAACCCCATATAGAAAGAGGAAGAAAAAAAGAAAAGGAAAGGAAGGGACCGAACTACTGAAAATGACTACGTTCATATTCAAACATTCAGCATCAAGGTGCCCACACTTTGCAAACAAAAAACCGAGCTGCAAGTGAGAGTGAGGCGCCATCAGCGAGACAGCTTCCTTACGGCTTTCACTGCCCCGCGTCACTAAATGCACCCACTTCATAGACAACTCGGCCATACAACGACAACACTCACGCCACTGAGCTGGATTAGCCGCCATCTCACCTAGAGGCTCCAACCACCGACTCAGTGAGTCGCGAGGGCCCGAACCCGGAAGCCGAACACGACCTACAGTGGCTAAACCCTTGGTGAACGACTACATTTCCCTACGCCGGGTCACTATCTGACCACCTCGCACCTTACACCAGTCGGTCGCAGTGTCAGCGAATAGTGCTCAGTGTGGAAGACGACTAGCTGGCATCCTTAATACATGACCTAACCATCTAAGCCTGTGCAAACGTTGGGATTGAACAAAAGAACTCGTAAGGCAACCACTACCAAACACCCGCTTCCTAACCTCCTCGTTACTTACACGCTGGTGCCACCCGACACGAGCGACTGAACGCAGACATCGGTAGTCAAATACTTGAAGACGGTTCACGTCTTCTACCCTGAGCGGCCAGGTCTCGCTGCCGCAAAGTAATACGGCCCTCACCGTTGTCTTATATACACGACCTTTTAGCTTCAGAGAAATACCCCTCTGTCTCCAGAGATACCTCAAATTAGCGAATACCGCCCTAGCCTTAGAGATGCGCGCTTCTATTTCATTCCCTACACCTCCACCGCCGCTGATGCAGCTTCCCAGGTATACAAACCGGACAACAACCTCCATGACTACATCATCTAACCTCAAATCTACGTAGTCACAGCAATTCGGCAGAAGCACTTGGCATTTTGAGGCTGCAAAGCGCATTCCGAAGTATTTTGCAGAACGCGAAATAGCGTCTAACATTACTTGTGCCGATT
>QNGE01000156.1:336507-371095 GCA_008508345.1 Paragonimus westermani | reverse complement strand
TAATATTTGACCGAGGTTATCTTATATTCCATTTTAGGTTATGGATTATTTACAGGGCTTCAAAGATGTCTTTGAGGATCGCGAATTTGCTAGCTTCAGCGAGTTCAAGAGTTGCTTAGATCGGTACATGAAGGATTACAATGTTCTGTATGTGCTTGATTCAAACAAGAAATGAGGCAGTGGGCGCTTGAAGTATGATCATTTGAGTGTGATTGCCGTTGAGTTCACCTGTTAGATGGCATTCCGTTGTATAAACACACAAGCGACGTAAGAGTGAAAGCCGTGGAGTACGACGTGTTTGGTGAGTTCAGTTCACATAATTCCCATTGCACAGCTCCCGCGATACATGCTGCCAATCACGATTTAACGTGGTCAAGAGAAATATCATGTTGGTTGTTAGCTCTTTCACGTTGGAGCACAATCACGACCTAACTGCCTTGACGTACGATGCCCATCGAAGGATTCGTCGGCTCACAGACAGTGAAGTGAACAACTCGAGACATCTTTTTGAGTACAACACGCCAACTGCTGAGTTGAAGCAGTATGCTGCAGATGTTTATGGCAAGTGGATAACTACCATGGATATCTGCAACATCCGTCATCGGTTGAAACCGCCAGTGAAAAGTAAGTGAATTAGTGTGCACTAATGTAGCAGAAAATCTGCCACAAATCCTGGATCATATAGAGGAAAACGGCGTGCTGCGTGTCATCAGAGACGACAACAATAGGTACACGCACATATGTTTTGCACGCAGAGAGCAAGTTCAGTTATTCAGACGGTTCCCTGACGTGGTAAACGCCGATGCCACTCATGAAACCAACCGCCACAAGTAGATCCTCCATCACTCCGCATTGGCCGCTGTAGTCTAAAGCTGTATCAGTTCCTCGTTACAGACGGCATGAGCCATGGACGACCCGTAATGTACGCCTATGTACGAAGTGAGAAATACGCATCCCTGCGTCATTTGTTCGAGACATTCCAGGAGGTTATGGGGGAACACATACGTGTCAGAACGTTGTGATGGATGAAATGGCGGCCCAAATGCGAGCAGCACGAATAGTCTTTGGGTGCGACGTTATGCTGTGTTACTTCCATGTTCGAAATGCTGTGAGGAAACATGTAAGTAGTTGTAAGAAACCTTATAATCACCACCCAGACGAATTCATTCAAAAGCCGGTATTTGTTTCATCGCATGGCCACTTGCAACAACTTCGAAGAGTGAGTGATCACCTTTGTCTATTCATTTCTCAGGTTCAACCGTGATGTTGCAATAATCCGGCTAACAAACCCCAGCTTCATGAACTATCTCTTGTGCAATTGGCTGTATATAAAGCCCAAGTAGGCCATCCATGCACAGTCGGATGTTGTTCATTTCGGAAATCGAACAAACAACCGTCTGGAGAATGCGAATGGGCGACTAAAGAAGCGCACTCATCCGAGAGATCACTTAGCCACGGCCATTAGTAAAATTTGGTCCCACAGCGAGTGGCTAATGCGGGAGTTTGAGATGCAGTGCACTTACGGTTGCGACCGCCTGGAGGTGGTCAGCGCAGACGTGTACGTTAAGAATATACTCTCTCGGCTGACAACATATGCCAGTCAGTTGGTTTTGGAGCATCTCAAGGGACGTAACTTCCTGCTGCACTTCGAACGGTTGGAAGAGCTCAAGGTATTCGTACTTTGTTTAACATAATTTGGTAGCTTCGAGGTAGTCATGAGGGCACACATTATACAGTAAACATCAGTGGTGGCACGTGCGAGTGCAGTTTCTATAAGTCCATGTGGTTACTGTGTATTCATATGCTGTCCGTATTCAAAAAGCACTTCTATCCATACAGTACGCTTTTGTTAACTATGACCGTATTCGCTCTAGGCTGTTTCCCAATCCATCGACGATGGCTTGCTGAATACAATCTACCCAAAAGTAGTATGTTCCGCCGAAACGTGACGGTCGCCGGCAACGATACATTTCAACTTGATTACAAAATGTTGCATCACGGGTTAGCCAAGCTGCACGATGTAAACCCCCGGACAGTAAGCCGCGTTTTCAAGGCCATCATAGCTTTCACTCACCAGTCCATTGAAACAGCTAAGACGGCCTCACCACACACAGACTTCCCCCTTCTTCCGTCGTGCAATGCAAAACAGCAAAAATGGGAGAAGAATGTTCACACGGGGGTGCCCTGTGGATATTGTGGTAACCCCGTGAATACGAATGGTTATCAGTGCGATAAGGAACAGTTATCTTTCCATGTGGAGTGCATGAATAATGCTGACATATCGCACTGCCCCTTCTGCACAGGGTAGTTACAACCTCCCTCGCTAGGTAAGTTATGATATCATTGACTATGCATGTTCAATTGCATCGACCTCAAACACGGTGCCAACTCCGACGTTGAAACGAAAACACAGGCCGTGTGCAGCTCCAGTATTCACTGATGATACATCTATAGATGAGTTTCGCGTTGTTACCCCACGCAAGCAGGTCCAAGTGGAAGTGTTCGCAAATGACAACACAGACGTCATCGGCAAACGTAAGTGATACCCCACTTAACATGTTACATAAGGCTTAACTGTAGACCAGCATGCACAGCAAGAGGACTTCTACTGAAGCGGAACAGGAAGCATGCAGCCTTCCTGATTTCCGACGGAATTACCTAGATAATGATAACATGTTAATATAATAAACGTATTTCAATATTTCAATATCGTGATGTTCTGTCTAGGGGTGCACGTTGGTCGTGGCGTTGTGACTATAGGGTGCACGTAGGCTGACCGTCGAGCACAGACGTCAGTGTGTCCAACCATAGGTCGTGGCGTTGTGACTATAGGGTGCACGTAGGCTGACCGTCGAACTTTTAACCCCCAATGGTTTCATGCATTACATTTCCTCACTTCTTGTGGGATTGCTTTGCTTTCCGGATGACACGTGATATTACTTCTTCTTGGTGATGAGGTAACTTAAGTATTTCACAGTTTCTGGTTACCTTAAGGCCAAAGCAGCTTACGCCGATTACGGTGAGCAATATCTACTGTAAGCAGATCACGCCGGGATCCGCCCGCATTATATTTAGAAGTCATCAGCTGCGGCCTCATCTACTTACCAACGACGCCTCAAAATTTCGGTGGTTTCCCATCGCACGTGAGGATGATCATAATGACCCAAACTTATCGACTGTCGGCACATATTTCAAGGAATATCGAATGAGAAGTCTTAAGAAAAATGGCTTACAACTTATACGGTGCATGTTCATTAATCATTGGTTCCTTATTCCCTCTATCAACCAGATCGCAAAACTTCAGCTATCCCGTCAACATATTTCGCTGTTAATTTAGCGCAAATCCTTAGCGTCCTTGATGAACAACGTTCGCGCATTAAAGCAAAGAAATTATCACAGTACAATAGGCATATTTCATACTTTCCTAAATATTCCGTTCACAACTACTCCCACGATATTCCAAACCCATATATTTACGGTTAATTCGCTACAGCATAAACTCCCTGCGGATAAATTTCAGCACAGCACGGTGCGTTACAGAAGCATTTTTTTAGAACGCGCGCCATTAATCAAATTATTGCAAGTAGGTTAGTGACTTCTGGGGTTGCAACTTGGAGTGAAGTGTCAGCTATGTCCATATAAGGCCGTGGCCGAGCGTTCTTGAATATGTCATTCGCGCCCAATGCGGGGTAGCTGACGCTGTAGCCTTGGACGTGGAAAGTTCCTGGACTACCGATGAGCGGAAGCAAGGGCAAAACGTCAGCCTAGTATTCCTTTTCTAGGGTTGATCAAAACCTCTACGAGACCATGGTGGTCACAAGTTCTGCATACCAACAGACAAATCTAGCGCATTCACCAAGTGAGCGCTTGGCGAAGAAGGGCACAGCGGCTCCCGCAGTTAAGTGAAAATTCTTCCAGAAGCACGGCACATTACCATCTTCAACACCGTGCACCTAATATCAAAGGCTTAAGTAATATATGCAGTGACCGTGACGTGAGAGGTGGCTTGCCATGACCACCGCGCGGAGCTTAGAATTTTGGGGACGTCAAAGGTGATTTCACTGCAATCCGGCTTTTTTTAAGTACCTCGGTTGCAACTGTGCTTTCCTATTTGTTTCTCCCATACGCATGGTATGGGAGACCTGGTATGAGATGACTGGCACTTTCCTCAGTCGCGGAACGGTTTGTACGCACGAAGTGTTTGTGCTCCTTCTAACGACTTACCCGTTACTCTATAAATCAAGATCGTTTGACCTCTATCTTTTTTGAGCATCGGTTAACACACTCGCAGGTTCAACAAGTCTATAGCTCGGCGCACTTCTAAGTGCCTCACATCTTGAGCTCCTTTTATTTCTCCGCTTGGTTCTTGCCGTTGGTTCCAGGCTAGCCCAGAACTGACTACTCATAACATTTCCAAGCAGTACTGAAAACAAGGTTTGTTTCCAAACCCTACTGCGCTTTTTTATTTCGACGCCTACTGGGACTACTTTTCGAATGTTCTTCAGGATGGGCGCTTTGAATGGTTAGTCTACAGCGCATACCCACTTTACCAATACACACGCAAAAGCAACAGACGTGAACTTGTGTTCATCTCCGCGGCTCTATATTGCATCAACCCCTTCTTGCTCTATTAACAATCCCGACACAATGACGCTGCGTACACTAGGGTAATCGTCATAGGCATCCTAAGCAGCACGGTTATTATCCTGTACAGTGGATGAGATCCACGTCGTGGCTGCCTATACTTCCTGTCCTCTAAGATTACACATCAGTTGAGCGATGTCTAACTACTTTGAGCTAGGTACCCGATGTCTGTAACAAGTCATACAGACCTGCACAGCCCTTTCTTTACAGTAGTGATGTACATGTGGTGGAAATCTACTCGATTCACCGTTAATCCAAACCCCCACACAACAGAAGATTTGACGAGCGGCCAACACAAATGTCACGTTAAGGACACAACATCAATATTGAACGAACAGCCTCAGTGTTGTGTTTTCCTTCATCCGCCAATTTGTTTGTCCCGTATTGCACCGTTTAACATACGATTCGTGACTTTGCATGTACTAATACGATCAGCCAAGGTCATAGTAGATAAGCAACGGTGGTAATAAAGACGAAAAAAGAACACCTGTATTTGAAGTTAAGATACGAAATTCATGATTTCCCATTGCACATAGTAAAAGACAAAATAAGACAAGGCCAAGGCCGACTTTCTACAAACACAAAAGTGTCCTAACGAACTCAACGTTTCGCATCGTGCCAAACACATATAGCCAATGTAAACATTGATTTACACCGTTCTTTTACTCTGTTTTGGTCTGCTTTACGGCGCAATCCAGATCAAACGCTCTGCAAAAGATCATACCTGTTCGTATGCGTCTCTTCTGTGCTCGGACTGAGTGCGGTTGGCCTGTAGCGACTATAATAAATGATATTTTGATAGTCGCATTCATCTGTACATTTTCCATGATTTTGATATTGTACCTACTTTTGTTTTAGTCAAGCTACCCATTTTGTAACATCCGTCCCGGGGCTAAGACACAACTCGCTCCGTGCCTCGCTAGCTTGACGCGCCTCTCTGTACTCTCCATTTTCCAGGGTCGGTAATAATATACGAAGTCAACGCGCTGAGACTTGGCTTTTCACTGTCGATCGATTGTCGATAGTGCTAACTGACTGGGTTTTATTTTGTTGGATCAGTTCCAACAATTGGTGAGCCCGATATTAATTTGAACACGTGGTTACACTTTGCCGTTCTTCGGTGAGTCCGTTCCTTTTCGTTATTTTGCCTTGTAACTTCGGAAGGATTTTTTTGCTCGTTATACATTTTGTTTATATCATTTTTATATCACCGATTTAATTATATATCACTGCGTAACCGTTACTAGTCACCCATGTCAGCCAACGATTCTAAGCCGCTTGAGCACCCCACGGTAGCCATATCACTGGTAGTCCCACCATTCTTAGAGATGGACCCGATCTTGTGGTTTGTACACCTAGAGGCAGAGTTCTACAGTAATCGAGTCTCTTCCGACCGGGCTAAATTCAACCAATTAGTAGCTCGTTTGCCGAAGGAGGTCACGACACAGCTCCGAAATGTGTTAGTGAGCCAACCCACAGAGAATAGCTACGAAACCCTTAAGGAAGCTGTAATAAAGCGAGTCACCCCATCGGAAAAGACTCGTCTGCAACAGCTATTTAGCGAGCTAAAGCTGGGCGACAAGGGCTCCACGACCCTACTTCGGGAGATGCAACAATTACTAGGCACGTCGCACATGGACGAATCTCTCCTGCGCGAACTATGGATACAGAGACTACCAGAAACGGCGCAGTCTATCGTATCTATCGCGAGATCACAGCCTTTAGCGGAGGCAGCAGAGATAGCCGACCAGGTAGTGGAACGTTTTCAACCGCTCCTCAACCAGGTTAGCACCCCAACCCAGGCACCAAGTCAGGCGAGAGATGTATCGTCACATAACGAAGGCGTCCCATCTACGTCAGCACCTAACGTAGAAGCATTGTGGGCTGAAGTCGCAGATTTGCGCCGAGATTTTAGTAGAATCTCTTTAGGTCGTCCAACACGCCGGCGACCTAGCAGATCGCCCAGGCGCACAACGTCGCAATCAAACGACGGCTACTGTTGGTACCACCAACGCTTCGGCGCGCGATCCACTAGGTGTGTTAAACCGTGCACTTATCTAACGACCAAGCAGGGAAACTTCCACGCCGGCCCGTAATGGCGACTAACGTCGTCGGCGTTGCACCTTGTCGCCTCATATTCGTGAAGGATGTAGATACGGGAAACACGTTCTTGGTTGACACAGGAGCGCAGGTTAGTGTATTCCCGTCTACAAAAGACGAGGTGTCACACCCTTGCAGCCCACAACTCCGTGCGGCAAACGGCACTGCTATACCTACTTATGGACAGCGTTCCTTAACTCTTAATCTTGGCCTCAGGCGGACATTCCGCTGGGTGTTCACAGTTGCCGCGGTACCTTTCGCTATAATCGGCATCGATTTTCTCCGGCATTTCGACCTTCTGGTTGATACGAGACGCCGTCTGTTAATCGATTCTAGCACTAAACTAAGCATACCCGGCACGCATGCAACAGTCGCAGCAATAACACCCATATATGCCCAACCCGCCGCCCCCAAACAATTTGTGGATCTCTTCACTGAGTTCCCACAGCTCGTTCGCACATCGAACGACATCCCGCCTGTGACCTCAAATGTCACACACCATATCCGCACTAAGGGACCCCCCGTCTCTGCACGACCTCGCCGGTTGGCTCCCGACAAACTGAAACTCGCCAGGGCAGAGTTCGAGCACATGCTCGAACTTGGAATAATACGCCCTTCCGAGAGTCCATGGGCCTCACCGTTGCACATGGTCCCTAAGAAGTCAGGTGACTGGCGCCCATGCGGTGATTACCGCAGGCTAAACAAAGCAACCGTCCCTGACAAGTATCCAATCCCACACATGCAGGATTTAACGACTTGCTTACATGGAAAAACCATATTCAGCAAGATCGATTTAGTACGTGCATATCACCAGATCCCGGTAGCCAAAGAAGACATACCCAAAACCGCAGTTATAACCCCCTTTGGCCTTTTCGAATTTCTTCGAATGCCATTTGGCTTGAGCAACGCAGCTCAAACTTTCCAACGCTTCATACATGAAGTGACACGCGGTTTGGACTTTGTCTACCCTTATCTGGATGATATTTTGGTAGCCAGTTCTTCACAGGAAGAACACGTCACTCATCTCCGCACCTTACTGGAACGTCTGACCCAACACGGTGTCACGGTTAATCCCACTAAATGCGAATTAGGTAAGGCTACGATAGAATTTCTGGGCCATAAGGTCTCAGAAAAGGGAATCGCCGCACTCACGGATAAAGTTAGAGCTATTCGTGAATACCCTGAGCCAAATTCCTTTAAGCAACTTCGTCGTTTTAGTGGTCTGGTCAACTACTACAGACGCTTCATACCTCATTGCGCGCACATAATGCAGCCAATGACTGATCTTCTCCGCGGAGGTGAACGCAAATTTCAGTTCACCGAAGCCGCACGCGCGGCGTTTGTTAAGCTCAAGGATGCGGTAGCCGAACTAGCTCTTCTTGCCCATCCTAATCCGAACGCACCATTGTCCATTGTGACCGATGCTTCGGACACAGCTGTTGGTGCTGTTTTACAACAGCTCGTTGAAAAACAGTGGCAACCTTTAGCTTTCTTCTCTAAACGCTTACAACCCGCGGAATCTCGCTATAGCACTTTCGGTAGAGAATTGTTAGCAATCTATTTGGGCATCCGCCATTTCCGCCACTCAGTGGAAGGCAGGACCTTTGCTATTTACACCGACCATAAACCGCTAACCTACTCCTTAAACACTTCATCCGACAGGTATTCCCCAAGGGAAGTTAGGCACCTGGACTATATCTCTCAGTTCACGACTGATATACGACATGTCTCAGGTGCCGAAAACACTGTCGCGGACGCTCTTTCACGCGTCCATAACCTCAGCGCAGTTGCTGACCACGGTATCGATTTGGCAGCAATGGCTGCCGCACAAGCCACTGACCCTGAGATCGAGCATCTTCGCCAGAAGAGCTCTCTCACCATTCAGCCAGTACCTCTGACATCTTCAGAGGGGACAATCCTCTGCGACACTTCACAGGGCACACCCCGCCCCGTAGTGCCTGCACCTTTTCGCCGCGCAGTGTTTGAAACACTGCACAATTTGTCTCACCCTGGCATACGCGCTTCAGTCAAACTTGTCACGGAACGATTCGTGTGGCCCAAGATAAACCATGACGTCCGCAACTGGAGTCGTTCTTGCCTACGATGCCAACGTTCCAAAGTCCACCGTCACACAAAGAGCCCCCATGGTACCTTCCCCTTGCCAGTCGCACGTTTTCACCACGTGCACGTTGATCTGGTAGGCCCCTTACCACCTTCAAATGGCTCTATTTATCTGTTGACGTGTGTCGACCGCTTCACAAGATGGCCTGCAGCCATACCGCTACCCAACTGCTCATCAGAAACAGTAGCCAGCGCCTTTCTGGAACATTGGGTGGCACAATTCGGTTGTCCAGCAGTGGTGACCACAGATCGTGGATCACACTTTGAAGGACATTTCGCAGCCCTCTTAAATACGTTAGGAAGCAAGCACATCCGAACTACGGCTTACCACCCGGCAGCAAATGGCATGGTCGAGCGTTTCCATCGCCAGCTAAAAGCGGCCCTTAGCGCACATGCCAATCCCTCGTGGAAAGAGGCACTGCCGTTAGTTCTTTTAGGGTTGCGAAACACAGTAAAAGAAGACCTAAACGCTACTGCAGCCGAACTAGTTTTTGGTTGCACACTTAGATTACCAGGTGAACTCGTCTCACCTGCACCTTCAGCACCGTACGATTACGGCAGCTATACATCTCGTTTGGCGCATCACATGCGAAAGCTGCGTCCGGTGCAGCCTAGAGAGCACTCTTCAACCGTGCACATGCACGCTAAGCTATCCTCTTGCACGCATGTCTTTCTACGTACGGACGAATTACGGCGACCACTGCAACCCCCATACACCGGCCCCTATCGTGTCCTCGCAAGAGACACGAAAACCTTTACCGTCAGCCGAAACGGCAAACGTGAAGTAGTCTCTGTCGACAGGCTGAAACCAGCATTTACGGAAGAACCATCAGCCATCCCTGCGTCGACAAATAGCGTTCCACGCCCGAAACCCCCGGTGGCAGCAGAAAGCGTTCCGGCCCCGGAACCTCCTGCAGTTGTCAGTACTCCCGCAACTCCGACCCCTGCTCCCACTACCTCTAGGCATAATCGTCTTGGTAGGGAGCTGCGCAAGCCCGTACGATTTGCAGAGTATGTGAACATTTCTTATTTTTGGAAGTGAAGTTTTTCCAACGTGGACATGCCAACATTCATGTACATCGTTTGGTCCTCCAGCTCTTCTGAGCTGCGGTATGTGTGGACTTAGCGGTACTTTTTTTTAACAAAAAAAAAAGAAAAAAATTCTCAAGCTAAATGACTATTTGCTCACTTGTGAATTTTTAGATATTTTGCACGCTAAAAACAAGAAAAACAAAAACAAAAAAAAAACTCCTTTGGGTCACACGCCCTTGCAATTTTCAGATGCATTGCCAGGTCCACAAACAAATGGCATTGTTTGGGATTAGGCTTATCCGCGTACTAATCTTTTTTCTTTTTTGAGTCTATCAACCGTAGACAGGATAACAAAAAAGAAGAGAAAACCAAAACCAACGACACGCAAAGTGTAGTGTCCATGAAATGCCGACTGAAATTATTCAGTCCCCACCGGATAAGTTAACATGGTGAGTTATCCGTTTCGCCTGTCCTGCGGGTACTTCACCTGGTTTTCTCTCTCTTCCAGACAATCCGGATATGGTGCGTGGAGAGACAACTCCCATCGACCTATCGTACAGCACTGGACAAACCTACCCCCCTTTTCTCTCAAGAGTTTTTAGGGTTGGGCAGCCCGCTGCGATAGACAAGAAACGCACCGAAGACTAAATAACACAAATAATTAAACCATACCAGCGCAGCAAATGTTTTGGACCGACCCCCCTCCACCCCCGAACTTTGACATTCCCTATCACGTGCAATCATTCTTTGCGTGTATCACCCTGTAACTGTGATCATTCTAAAAAAACGTGATATGTGATTTTCCCTCCCTCGCTGCAATAACGAAGGCCTGTGTAATACTTACTAGCCTTCTGGGGGAGAGCTATGTAGCGACTATAATAAATGATATTTTGATAGTCGCATTCATCTGTACATTTTCTATGATTTTGATATTGTACCTACTTTTGTTTTAGTCAAGCTACCCATTTTGTAACATCCGTCCCGGGGCTAAGACACAACTCGCTCCGTGCCTCGCTAGCTTGACGCGCCTCTCTGTACTCTCCATTTTCCAGGGTCGGTAATAATATACGAAGTCAACGCGCTGAGACTTGGCTTTTCACTGTCGATCGATTGTCGATAGTGCTAACTGACTGGGTTTTATTTTGTTGGATCAGTTCCAACAGGCCGCTAAATTTAAATTGGCCCCTCATTTCGTTCGAATTGCATCTACCACCTGTAAAAGCCCTATTACAAAGTTTATCATATTGGATTAACTGGTGTGGTTACTACTTTTGCGCTTCCCCTAGAAGGGCGAATCCATTAAAAATTGGCGAACATGATGTAGCCTGCTTCAGTCTCAAAGATCCAAGCGTTCAACTGTGCTTACGTATTCCCTTCAACTGTGGGTAGAGTTAGGGGATCTCGAATTAAGTAGGTGATCCCAATGTGATAATGGTTATGTGGCTGGTAAGTGAGAACAGGCAGTCTATTCGATAAGGTGTAGCTAAAAGAAAGCAAAATGATGACAGACGTGGAACTCCGAAAAAAAACTATATACAATGAGATGGATACCCTTCATTTGTCCTTCAACTTCTCGGAGAAATCCTCAATAATGTATCCGACATGTTCGTTATCCTTTAGCTTGACCGGTCGACTGACTGTGCGCCGCTGACCAGGTTTCTTACGTTGAGCAGGGATCTACAAACAAAAGAATTTGCAATACTGACCTCCAATTACATATATACATATATGTAGAGTTCTTATTTTCGTTTGGTAACAATGTTTCACTTTTGTACAACGACGCTTTTTCGCATCACCTTTGCATGTTATTAAAATCGGTTTAAGTGACCTTGCAGCGACAATACAAAATTTGTGCAAACCAGTTCGTTCCTTTCCCTGTTGCGCAATCGCTTGATAATACTACACGGACCCCTCACCGATTTTTCTTCAGCTCCATCGTACTACGAACATCGTCTCAGCTCCGATCGCGCTTCAGCATTCCACGGTAACGCCGAAATATCCTTGTTTCCCGGATACCGGTAATTCGGGACCTTGAACACCTTTTATGAGTCAAACTCTTTGATTACTGTAACTTTTTGGAACCTCTGTAGCTATTCTGTTGCATTCGTTCATTTTGTCACCGACAGCCTAGTGGAGTAGGCTTGCGTTTTTACTCAGGTTATTCAGAAGCTCGTTCTTGATCGTTACAGACATATATGTACATATATACTCACGATATTTCATTTGATCCACATGTTGTGAAGGCCGGCGAAATATTTGAATTATGAAGAAAATTCCTATTAAATTCACAACAGTGACCACATTCAATTAGCTTTCGTGAAGTACGCAATCCGGGTTTAGAACGCCTGCATCAAAAAATTCATTTATATTCAGTCGTATTAACTTTCGACAGACGACTTCATTACAACACCGCATACTTATCAAGAATATCTCAATATCCTTCTCTTTCGCGAGTGTCAGCACATGAGTACTGATGAGTGTTTTGCAGTCATCATCCTGAATACATTATGTGATATTGTGCTCTGCATAAATTCGAAATGAGCACTGGCTGAAAAACTCCAAAAATAGACCTTCTGCTAAACTGACACAAATCTTAACGAAAATCAAAACGGCGATTGATTCAACACAAACTTGGAAACTCCTAATAGCATACAGCATTAAAGCTAAGAAGGTGAAGAAAAACCATGAATTGAACATATGACTAAGAGAGGCGAGCAGATACTGAAAACACGGTCATATCCCGCTGGTTTTCCACTGTGAAAAGTGATCGTGTAGATGTGTTAGTAGGTGAAGAACTGCCCAAGTTACAAGCAACCGAATTTCCTGGAGACTATGGCAAATTAAATAAAGATTAAGCAATCCGTATGAGTAAACTGAGTGGCTCAAAGATAAATCCTGAGATTGTACTGAAGAGGACTGCATTGGAGAAAGTCACTAATCTGCAGGGTTCACAAAGTTGATGCGCAGAAAATAATCACAATTTCGAACAAATCTGACAAATTTGCATTGGTAATAGAGGCTTCCAAGAATGAGAGATACTACGGTAGTAAAAAGGCCAAGCTGAGGAAAAGTTCAACTTCGTTATCATGATTGATAAAAATTTGTTGGGAAGGAGTGGAAGAACACGATGCACCAAAAATGCCTTACACACTCTTGTAGCTCGCGGATGAAGCATGGACGACATCATACGAAGAATAATCGAAGAGTAGCTCTTCTGCTCGATGGGCAAACAGAGAGCCCAAAACTCTAGGTAAGTGTAGTTCCTACCACTCAGTACGGCACTTAGAACCCGCCTACCAGATGCACACATCAAAGTTAAACAAAAAACGTGCTGTACAGTTCTTGAAATCATACAAATACAGTGGAGTTTCTTTTAATCGACAAGATGTCTTGAACGTGATTATGTAGTACTGTTCTGGTGGAGACAGAGATGAACTGCTCCCATGTTGTTTCAGCTAGAAATAATCGAATGAACACGATGGGATCAAACAATGTCAAGAAGTTTCTAGACGACAGGACCCGTCCTACAAAGTGGTGTTTAGGCTCGGAAATTGCATCGATCTTGAGGGCAATGTTAGGAGGATCTTGCTAGACAGGACAAAGAAGAACAAGTAGAGAAAAAGCAATCACACTTTTAGGTTGGGTATCCTATTACAGACTGTGTAAGAATGCTTAGGTAGTGACGAGCGACCCAATGAACACAACAGAACTATTATCACAGTTGCAGAAGTGTTGCCCCCGAATAGGGAAAAAGAGAGTAAATGAAGGTATCTTCAAAAAGAAGCAAGCCACTCGCCAAACAGTTGATTAGAGGTGCAGCCAGATTAGCTAGTACGGTAGAAGAGCTAATGTAGAGTTGAACACATCCACTGTACGTAGCAGTCACGAGAATAAAGTGCAAAGATAATATTCGCTGTGCTGTCGTGTTAGTTAAACCTTTCACTGTTAGGTGAGCTAGAGACTCGAGTTACTGGCCCCGGTAGTCACCAAAGAAAACCTCATCTGCTGTCGACCTACAGGTCAGGCTTTTGCATTAGAAAGTCCAAGAAGCCAACGCACCCCTGCTGCACAGGTTAATGGGACCACGGCGAAATGCCTGCATATGATAATTCAGTCGTGTACAAGTAGGCTGAATGACACAGTCGTCAACGCGGTTGTCTTCAGAAAGTATCACCGAAAATCAAATCCTGGCATTAGCAAACATATGCACTACGGACGGGCTCAAACAGAAGACAACCTCGAGTTTAACACTTTTTTTTGAAAAGGTTGAGAAAATGAGAAAGCTGCGAGCAACAGTGAGTGAGGTTCGATCTAACCAAAGTAGGCTACTTCCCACCAACAATGGCACTGTTCAAGTATAATCCAATTATAAACTTACTTCCGTATCCAGTTTTTCGTCTGCCATACACCCAAGAGTGATAACCGCATTCCAAGGCCTCGACAACTGGTATAAACTGATGCTCTTAAAGTTCGAATTCTCTGACAAGTTGAGCAGCGAACTGTTTTTTCAGGTCTGGAGCTTGATGCGTATTATGTTGAAGAAGTGAATCTACGATTCTACATAGTAACCTAAGTTCACCCTCAGACTATTGCCGGTCGAACCGCTTTTCCACCAGGGTCTCCAATGACGCCAAAGTTGAACCTCCGCGTCAAACTGAGTTCCAAAGCAGAATAATGTCTGCGCAGTTGGACCAAATGAACAGTCTTGTGTGCGCTGTTTGATTCAGCACACGGGTCAAGTTCTATTGGCGCAAATCGGAGAAGCGTTATCTGTTCGCTATGTTGGCGTACGTCCCACAGAATAGTAACTCAGAGACTACCAGGAGTGCGTTCTACAACGAATTCCCGAAGCAAACCAAACACTTAGAGATCATCATGCTAGCGACCAAATTGAATGTTCAACTTGACCGCCTTCCTCTAGAAAAGAAGCGGATAGCATGTTTGGTGTCCGGAAACAATGCATTGAAAATGGTGAAAGACTGCCGCAAATGGGTCCACCACATGTTTTCTGTAGTTCGAATATCATATTTTAACAAAGGAAAAAGCATTGTGGCATACGAAGACTGTCTTATGCATCTCAGCTATGAGCACAAATCGACTAAGTACCAGTTAGTTGCAAGTGACGCCAATCTATGACTGGTGCATTTGGAAAGGACCGACAAAACTCGGGTCACGCCGTGTTGGTTGTCCGTTTTTTTTCAAACCGCAGTAAGGTCATGTGCAGGTAAGTTGAGGGTTACTTGAGATTTGAGTGAAGAAGATGCCAGCGACGCGAATTAGAGTGGCACTGACGAACAAAAAGCTCCAATCAAGCCCGGCAAGAGGACGTAGCAAAACAGATATAGAAACTGCTGTGGACAGGTATGTTCCGAAGGGGATGCAAAATTGGGATAGGATTGAATTTCTGGCACATGAAGTAAGCTCATGAACAAGCGTCGCCCATTTTGGCCTGAATTTGAATGTGACAGCGACCGTCAAGGACGTAGGTGCAATTAGACTGAACGCTTGCGCAAAGACCGTGAGCAGCAGTTCCTTTAATAATTGAAGATGGGGCGTAGCTATTTAATCGGAGAATAAAAGAACGCTACTTCATTTAAAATATTGATTGTGCCGACAATCGCGTATGTATAATCCGAGCCACCAACGCGTTGTGCCGACTTGGTAAGTGGACCGAGCAATTTTTATGAATAGTTGAGCTCATCCTTACCCGACTATATAGACAACAGTACCGGGATGATTAGTTACTGCCCCGTGGACAGTCATCTGAGAGGAACACAAGTAGACTCAGAGTCTAACTTACTGAAGCGTAACAAGGTTACTTCTCCCCTCGTGCTTGATGCTAGTCAACAGGCACTCTAGTTTGTAGACATGTGTTCGAAGTTTATGTGACAACAACAGGGGAGTCAGTCTAATCTCTATCAAGTCCAAGTTACTTATCAGCCTTATTCTACGCAGATTAATTGAATTCATGGAAACCCAGATACTTAGAAAAACAGGCAGCATTCCGACCCAGCTGAGGGTGTACTAACCACTGCACTATCGGCAGCCGACAGTTAGGAGCGTTTTGGATCTATGCTGCTTTTCACTCAGGAAAATACTTGAGCCAGGTAAAGTAGTTGTACACATATTCTGGAGGCACGGAGAGAATTTACAGGTAAATCTCTCGGATGTTCAACACTACTGTACATGTTTACCAAAGGTACGCGGTTTCTCCTCTGCTGATCACTTTGTTCAGGGATAGCGGTCCAGAAAGTACGCATGAAAAAGTCGATGACCTCGGTGCTGAGCTTCTTCGTTCATTCATAGGACCGATATGAGGCATGTTGGTGACAGTGTCTTGCTCAACTCCTCCATCGAACGTATAAAGTACAGACTGCCTATCCAGGAATGAGGTAGCTCATTGCCACATTCTTTACTGAGGACAGTTCGTCTGACATTGTAGGCCGTTGGATATATTTGGGTGGCGTCAATCCGTACAATTGCGAACGTCGATTTGAAGTGCGCAAGGTCCAGTGGTAAAATTCGACGTGATGGGATCGGCAAGTGTTGTGGCAACACTCCCTCAATTTCAACTCATCTCCGCCCGTCTAGATGGATGAAGCTACCGTGACGGGACGTTCCCACTGATTTAGATTTGGTACTTCCAGTGAACTGGACAGTGGTCAACAGATAATAAATCTCAACACACAAGATGGGTGTTCAACGTCCAACTTCTTTTTCATGAGTTCGCCCTATGAATTCCTAACATTTTTACTCGTGAACATGCGATCGGGGATACACAAGAAAATTTTATACACTTTTCCAGTATGCAACGCACGATTATTGGAAGTGGTCGGCTAAGTGATTTCTTATAACCGACAGTCGTACACTCCACTTGGAAACCCTTCCAATGACTATTACATTTAATCGCATCTACGTACGTCTACGTGCAACAGCTTCATTGACGGTGCAAAGGGACGCCGAACAACCTGATGAACACATAGTGTACACCAAGTAAAGCAACAACAGCAGATTACCGATGAGTAGTCCGGGATTCGGTTCACTTTAAAGTTGAACATCACTCACATTTGATCACAGATTTCGCATTCAAGGAGACTTTTCGGCCAGCCCCTTCCGAAAAAAAGCACTGCACTCAGGTTCCCTTCTCATTAGAGCTCATCAGTAGTGCATATCCTTGCCACGGCCGGGATTTGAACCCCGGCCATTCAATCATGAGGCAACCGTGTTGACCACGGCGCCATTGACCTCATATTAGGCACGACCGAATGGTCAATTGTGAACGCTCAACCACTTTCGCTTGTGAACAATAATCAGGTTCCCTGATCGTCTTGAGAGGAGACACAGTAACTGTCCTGTTAACTCCAATCGATAACCCCACCTAACAAGTTTAATAAGATCAGTGATCCCGACCTGTATCGGAAGTCCTAATCGTCTCGAGAGGAAATACAAGATATGCACTACTGACAAGCTCTAATGAGAGCGAAACTCGAGTCTAGTGCTTCTTTTCGAAAGACGCTGCCTGCAAAGTCTATCTGAATGCGAAATCTGCGATCAAATGTGAGTGATGGTCAGCTTGAAAATTACAAGTATTTCTGTCCTTCAGTGATGAGAACAATTCGTGGAAAGTATCGAAGAGGCAGAGTGAATAACGCTTCAAGCCAACTTCCGACCTGCATTCGATCAAGCACGATGGAAATTATCCGTAGGTGATAAAATCTGCCGTTAGACGGCGATAAATAGAAACATCCGTGAATATCCTGTGACACTTCGGTGGCACCGCTTACGAACTTGAAAATCATTTATTTCCGAAACACAAATGATCACGAGACTTGAAATGTTTTGTTTCAGTCGACAGTTACTCCGTCTGTTCTTCATTTGGCGCCGAAATGGAAATTATTAACGGTTGGTGTTGTGACGGTGTGAATGTGTTTTCCTGTGAAGTGGTTTTTCGTGCTTATCTAATCGTTAACAATTGCATGTTGATAAATGATGTAGTATATATAAATTTGATGGGGTATGTCTTGATACATATTCTCTCGGCCTGTTGCAGAGGAAGTCGATTTCATGTTACCGCAGTGAGGGTGAGCGATCTCACTATACTACTCACATCACCACCATTCAATAGTGGGGCAAGAGCATGGAGTTTGACATCGAAATGGCCACGGAAAAAATACAAGGAACATTGGAGTGCAGCATCGCATGTAATGGTTCTCGGTACATAAGGCAACCGAGCATGGGCGTCCGTCGCAACTATGATATTTTGAGACGAGTGTCGTACGCAAATGAGTGTTTTTGTTTGTGATCCTGTTGAAACGCATAATCCACGGATTGGTTTTCTGAATAGATAATCATTGTGCCATCCGCGTTTTTGGCTCACAACACTATATCCCATTTTATGTGATGGACTATTTACAAAACTTCAAGAATGTCTTCGAGGATCGGGAATTTTTTAGCTTCAACGAGTTTAGAATTTGTTTGGGTACATTCACGTGCTTGGTTCAAGCAAAAAAATCAGGCAATGAACGCTTGAAGTATGATAATGTGGGTGCGATTACTACTGAGTTTACGTGGTACATGGCGTAACGATGTGTGAGATACAATCGACGTAAGAGCGAAAGCCGTGGGTTACGATTTGTTTGGTGAGTTGAAATCACGCACTTCACACTGCACAGTTCTTGTGATACGTGCTACCAATCACTCTTAAACGTAGTTAGGAGAAAAACCGGATTGGTTTTTAGCTGTTTTACACTGAAGCACAACTATGATATAACTGCCTTCCTGTACGATGCGCATCCAACAAATCGTCGGCTCACTGCAAGTGAATTGAACGACTCAAGGCATCTGTTCCAGTACAACACTCTAACTGCTGAGTCTAGCAGTATGCTTTGGGTGTTTATGGTATGTATATAACGATCACAGATATTTGCAAAATCCGCCATCGGTTGAAACCCTCAAAAAGTAAGTGGGTTTGCATACATTCATGTTGTGGAAAATCTGCCTGAAATTCTGAATCAAATAGAGAAAAACGGCGTGCTGCTTGTCACCAAAGACGACAATAATGGATACATACACATGTTTCGCACGGAAGCAGCAAGTGCAGTTGTTCAGATGTTTTCTTGATGTGGTAAACGTCGATGCCACGCATGGAATCAACCGCCACAAGTAGGTCCTGTGCCAGCTAACATTTGCCGCCGTAGCCCGAAGCTATATCAGTTTCCGGTTACAGAAGGGATGGGTAATGGACAACCCGTGACGTGTGCCTATGTTCGAAGTGAGAAATGCGCTTCCCTGCGCCTCTCGTTCGAAACATTCCGTGAGATGATGGGGGATCGCATACGTGTCAGAACGTTTGTGATGGATAAAATTTCGGCCGAAATACGAGCAGCACGAGTGACCTTTTTGTGCGACATAATTTTATGCTGCTTCCATGTTCGGGATGCCGTGAGGAAACATGTACGTTGATGTGATTAACCTTATAATCACCATTCAGGAGAATTCATTTAGGAACCGATATTCGTTTAATCGCATGGCTACTTGCGATAACTCAGAAGAGTGAGTAAACATCTGTCTACTTATTTTGAAGGTTTAACCGAGATGTCGGAAAATCACACGAACAGACCCGAACTTCAGGAACTACCTAATGTAAAACTGGCTCTATATAAAGCTCAAGTGGGCCATCCATGCACAATCAAATTTTGTTTACTTGGGAAATCGAACAAACAACCGTCTGGGGAATGAAAATGGGCAAGTGAATAAGAACACTCGCCCAAAAGACCATTCAGTCAGGGGCATCAGTAAAATTTGACCCCACGGCGAGTGGCTAATGCAGGAGTTTGAGATAAGATGTACCTTCGGTTGTGACCGCTGTGAGATGGGTGGTGTCGACCTGTACGTAAAGAATGTGCTCTCTCGGCTAATAACGTTCGTCAGTCAACCGGCGTTGAAGCATCTGAATGAGCGTGTTTCTCTGCTGCACTTTAAACGACTGGACCAGTTCGAACCTTACGTACTATCAATTGGTAGCTTCGAATGAGCAATGGGGTTACACAGTACACAGTGAACATCAGACATGGTAGTAGGTTGTTAACTATGACCGCATTTGTTCTAGGCCGCTTCTCAATCCTACGGCGGTGGCTTGCTGAGTACAGTTTGCTTAGAGGCAGTATGTTTCGCTGAGAGGTCATTGTCACCGGTACTAATACATCTTAACGGGATCACGAAATACTGCATCAGGGGTTGACCAAGCTGCAGGACGTAAATACCAGGAGAGAAAGCCGCACTTTCAAGGCTTTCATAGCTTTCATGCACCATTCCATTGAATAGGCTGAGGCGACCCTATCACAGACGGACTTCCTCTTTGATCCGTCCTGCAATGCGAAACAGCCGAAATGGGATCATGTTCACATGGAGGTACCCTGTGGATATTGTGGTGACCCCTTTAACAGGAATGGTTGTTGTAGCGATAGCGACCAGCTAATTTTCTATTTAGAATACATGAATAATGCTGACATACAGTACTGCCCCTTCTGCACTGGACAGTTGTAGCCCCGCTCACCAGGTACGTTATGATTTCATTAACTATGCTGCTTCTGTTGCATCCACCTCAAAAAATGTGCTGCTTCGGACGTCGAAATATAAAAAGAGACCTGTGCAACACCATTAATTACCGATGACCCGGTTACGTCTGAAGATGAGTTTCGTGTTGTTGATCCATGCAAGCGAGTCCGAGTGAAAGTGTTGGTAAATGATTCCACGGACGTCGCTGGAAATGGTAATTGATACCACAACTACGACGTGACGTACCGCTTACCTTTAGACCTGTACACATGACAAGAAAGCTGCGACAAACCAGTTGGAATATTGAAGATAATGATATACATATAACAAATGCATCCCGACACTTCCATTTCATTCTCACCATACATCGTCTACTGACGTGAGCATTAATTACCTGCGGATAACTTTCAGTATCAAGCACACAATATGTGCCGTTTCGGTTACAATTAGGGGCAACATATTCTCTAACGGCATAGGGGAAACATCGTTGTTTTCAAATGGCCTACTGATGACACCAGCCCTCATTCTCTTGCTTCTTCTGAGTGGTCAACTTCGCTCACCACCAACCATGTTAACTTACAACCGGGTATGATGTTGGTTGTGTGGTTTGCAAGCAGGTCGCCTATAAGATACCAGAATTCAACCGCAGGCTTGCTTTTCATGACAGTAGGCAGAATAAAAGGAAGCGAGAAGTATAAAACTGCTGAGCGGAACTATTTGTGCAGCCATCATTCACGACAGCAGCTTCATATTTCCTGGCCTGGTTGGAAACATGTCACTTAGTTAACGGCATACGGAGAAGGTTGGGAACTTTACACCAGTTGAACACCAAGCACAAGGTCAACTCGGAAAAATTGCGCCAGATTACAACTCCTGAATTTAGCTGAGATCAACAAACTTCAGGAAAAGGTATAAAACATTGCAAATCAACAAACAAAAAAGCAGGCCATTAGCATTACTAATCCGACTGTACACCATCAGAAACTCACAAAGCGTTTACGATCACCAGACATGGACAATATTCCATTCCGCATGAGATATTCCTCAATCTTCGACTCATGTATACCTTCAACACTGACTGCGCGCCATTGTTGTTTAAATTCTGATTAAAAGGAGACGAAAACCGACAGAACGTATGCAGCAGAATACAACTATAGATCCACAATTGATCTAGCATCAGCCGGGCGTTGTGAGACACGTATCGAAAGGCCAACGCAATAACTGGAAAAAAGGGTAGATCATAACACAAGTTGTTCGAGAGAGATCAATACAAATGATGTGCGGGAATACTTCAGTTTCTACCACGACTTAACTGTAAGTTATATTCGTACTTAGTAATATAGTTGGGCCGAAAATGTAGTCCGTTCTTGCACTACACACCTCTTTGTCCGCCCACTGATTACCACACGGAACCTGAACCGACTGTCCTTCAATTCAACAGCAGATTCAACGAGGGAAGCTGTTTCGTTTGACAACCACGACTGATCACTGCGGTAGATACGTAACAATTTTCCCAGGCGAGTTTGAATTTTTAGCCTATGTAACCAGCCGCGTCTAATCGTGGAATTATGCTCATCCTGAGAACGGATCCCCGAATGGAAAACAAGATTGGGTCCAACTGATTCTACGCACAACCCAACGACCAGACAAAGACCATTACAGTGCTCACGCGATGACGACGACGGTCTTGTTCAACAAACCAATAGTCTCGGAACGGGGCCACCAGATCGAAGGAGAACAATCATGCGAATAGACCTGGACTATTTAACCGATTTTCATGATTTAATGGGTATTCCTGAAAGGAGGGCATAAAATCGCTTCGTTCTTTTTGTACCGCAGAACGACTGACTAAGGCTCGTATGCCGAGCATAACACGTTACTGTACCTGTGCACGACATGGGCAGACAAGTGCCACTCTGCTCACGCAAATGACGAGTAGATCTGGCCGTGCACAATGACGGTAGCAATCGACTGGGCGTTAGAATGATCCAAGGGATTGGGTTGTGTGTCGGTCGTAAAATATTGGCCTACATTCCAAAACGACGGTGGCAGAGGGAAAAATCCATTAAGAAGACTAAATTACGACAGAGGAAGTGCAGTCCTCAGTTGTTCCAGCAAGAGTCCGATTCAAAATTCATAAAGATTGTTCGGGCAGCCTGAAAATTACCCGTAAACGACCGTCACCGAATGGTGTGAAGATTCAGGAGCGCTTCTGGTGAGGTCAATAGAAACGGTTATCAAGCCAAGCCACTTATAGGCACGGAATTTAACACCCAGTCCGAACGAAGGTATACATCACTAATACGCTAGAAACTGGCAAAACGCGATCTTATTGTTTTTCATTGAGAGGGGTTAACCCAGAAGACTGTCTGAAACGCGAAATCTTCAAATGAACATGATTGAAGCTTGTGTTGTACCGTTCGTCAGAAAATGTACACTCACTGGAATAGGACTAGCCGGGGTTGCTGTTGGCATTAATTGACCATAGTATTTTATTGTAAAGAACTTCTCGTATGCACGTTGAAGGGTGACAACAATCCCCGCTGACCTTCAGTATGATGTTTTGGAGTGCGGCTTAACAAGCAAGTACCTGGTGTTTGAGTTCAGTAATGTTCGGGCACGAACATGATAAGCAGACTGAGCTACTGTTTAGACGGCTGGCGATATGTATAAAACGCGTGCCCAGTGGACGACTAAGGTAGCAGACTGCTGTTGAACGTCGAATAAACAAAACACTAGGTTGTTCAATTAGTGAAACGCGCAATTTACAGTGGGACGAAGGATGTAACCATAGTAACTTGTTCACTCAGACCTTCAAGGCTTTAGATATACACACATAAAGTGCGTATACAGTTCGTGAACGGTCTTATCCCGATCTAACCTCTTGCTGATACAACTGTGTGTTATGGAGTTAGTTCAGCTAAATACGTCGGATCAACACTGTACGTCATGTCACGATTCAGAAAGTACGCGCAACGTCAGCTATCCTGTAATGAATAATCCACGTTGCTAGAGGCGGAGGTGGCCCGCCTTGCATTTGCACGTAAATAATAGTCACTTTGACCACAACCGACTTATCTCAAATGGAAAGTTCAAAATGCGCTCTGTTCAACAGAGGGCACTGAAACAAATTACCCCTCATCCATTTGAATAACATGGATAGAACATGAAACACTGAATTGAAAATATTCACCGGGGATATACTAAAACTAACCTCTGCTTAGTTACGAAAACAGGGGCAGCCTAACGTCAGTATGGGTGCTCGAGAAAGGTGATTAACGAAGCCACAAGGAACTTGAATAGCTCAACGCGGTTGCACGAGAAACGATTCAATTACCTCTGCTTTGCGTCTGGTCGTAGCTAAGTGCATGACAATCGATGGAACTGAGTATCGGTTGAAGAGGACAAAACTACTGCCCGTTTGATACATTTATTGACACAGCAAATTTGGCGGATGGTACTTGGCTAGTTACTCCAGCCGTCCGTCAATGCTAACCACAACTGCAGGCTGGCAAACAAGTACAATGACAGATCTAGAAAATAGATTCGAGCTTTTTGATTAATGGCAAAATCCTTGTGGTGCGCAACGGTGTAGAACTGGATGACATTATAGGTTCGAGTTAACAGTTCGTGTGTTTTAATTTGCTGTTGAAAAGAGTGTACGATATGAATTCACTTCGTGAACTTTGTGTTCTCAATATGGTGCACACGTATTATTGCAGTGTTAGCAAACCAAACATCCACCTGGTTCTACCGCCCTAAAAACGGATGAAAGACGGCTTGGCTTTCAACGCAAACACCGGCAGAACAAAAGTCAGTCCGCTATCCTCATCACGAAGGGCGGAATCAACCGTGGAATGTTGGTTTCAACCAGAACACCATCGAACACTGCCTAACAATGGCGGATAATAAATGGATGAATAAACGGATGATTGACAACTTACCTTCATCGACGTTCAAATCGAAAGATTTATCATTGTAGAACAATATGGTTTTCTTGTCATGGGGAGTCACGATGCGAATAACATGGTCCCCAAAGCCCTGTGAACAAGATGTGAACAGAGGAAACAGGCAGTAGACAAGTGAACCGGGAGTACTACACAAGCGGCACAATGGCACTGAACGTCCTGATATAATCAATCACACTAATAAAAGACCCCTGTAAGATCAGTTTAGAATTCATGTGTCAGAACCTGAGTAAGCTCAGCTGTGCACACTCTCTCCTCGTATTTCCGTGGGAGACACATTGGTCTCTAAACACACCAATAGCATTTGACCACAAAGTAGAACCCGATAAATTAGTTGTTCACAGTTCTATTTAACTCACTGGCCACATATTGTAAACATCTCTATAGGAGTTTGGAGTAACAAGTAGACGGCTCAGTTAACTGGTCAACGGAGAGTCCACCGAATGACGAACGTAAGCGAATCGCAAACGTGCAACGTCAGGTGGTACTGTTTGTTCGAAACGGCTGCAGAGAATATGAGCGAAGCTGGATTGGTGTTTAAATAGTAACAAAGAATTACTGATTAGCCGGGGATTTGGTTAGATTCAAGTTGAACATCACACATAGTTGGTCGCAGCTTTCGCATCCAGATAGACTTTCTAGCTTCTTTTGAAAAGAATCACTAAACTCGAGCTTCGCACTTAGTAGAACTCATCAATAGTGCACATCATTGCCGCGACCGGGACCAGAACTCCTGCCTCACATTAAGCACGACCGAATTACCCTATGTGAACGTTCAACCACCATTGCTTGTGAGCAATGATCAGGCTGCCAGATCTTCTCGGTAGGAAACAATTACTGTCTGTTAACTCTGATCGATAACCCCACGATTAAGACTTCTTAGACCGGTCGAAACCTCCGACATCATCAAACCTGCTCGGCAATAGTTCAGGTTACTGATGAGTAGTAGGGGGGATGGTTAATTCTAAGTTGAACATCAATCACATCTGACCGCAAACTTTACATTTGGATTAACCCCCAAACCAGCCTTTTTCAAAAAGAAGGGTTGCGCCATAGATTCGTCTTTGTAACAGTGAACATCCTCATTACTATCAGGAACTGAATCACGGATCACGTTAAAATGAGGCATCCGGGTTAACTACAAAACTGTTGTGTTTACTCTCGAGGCTACCAAGCAACCTGAGCATCACTCACCAACATATATATATATATATATATATACATATATACGTAGTCGAGTTTGCACGCGAGAATCCAGGTGTGCGAACGGAAAGTCAACCACAGTGGTCGACGTGACTGACGAAGGACTAATCTGATAACAGATACCCCGGACCGTCATGTCCGGGATAGGTCAGTTATATAGAGGTTTGAAAAGAGAGAAAAAGAGGACACATTCAGGATGGACTCCACTGGATTGTGGCCGTTCATCGGCGTTTTCTGAAAAACATCTCTGATCCGTCTGTGAAATTCATGCAGATAACAGATCTTAGTACTTTCATCATAAAAACGAGTGTACCGGGTTCGTAAAAAGAAGGTGGTTTTATAACGTCATCATCAAATGTCTTGCCTCGTCTGAGCGACAGACAGCAGAGAATCACGTGGGCGAGACAATAGGACGGTGTGCTAATCCATACGTTACAGACGCATGGGGCGCTGAGATGAGCACTTCCAACCCAGCTCGCTTCTTGCGAACTGGATCTTACCGCGACTGCATTCATCACACTATCACTCTCTGTCAGACGCTTCAACTCCGCCATTCATTCAGACATTTAAAAAGTCTTTGATTCAGTCGACAGAGCTGCACCTTGAAAATGTCTGTCTCGTGGGTTTCCACATGCCTTATAAATGTCAACTTACAGATGATCATATCGTGTCTCGTTTGTGAGTAGTGACGGCCGTCAGGTGACTTAAATACAACCCATGGTCAGGGCACGAAAACAGACAAGGAAGCTTGCTTTGGCAAGGTTTTTACGGCCTCCTGGTTGGATTCCGAATGACAATGAACACCAGCAAATAAGGCACTGACGGATGTGGTGAAGAACAGGACTAAACGGATAAAGTGTGGTTCATATCCGTATGCCCTAAAGTAAAGTTTTTTCTGTCCACATAACATTTCTATCTTGAATCATACATAACTTCGTATTGCGTTTTGTTGTGCGTACACCATTTTAAACAGCAATAAAACTACGCGTTTCAAGTATGAACTAATTTTCGTGTTTGTCATGCTTGAGGAATGAATGAAACCGGGTCAGGAGCACGGTTGTGCGAACTAAATGGTTGAAACCACAGTGAAAGGAAGGAAAAGCATATGATACGATAGGCAGAATATTCGTCTAATGACACACTCACGTTAATGACCTTCTCCGCATCCGGGATGCATTCAGCAATATCATCCATATATATCCCACCCAAACCTTTCAGTTCGTGACGCTTAAGTAGCTGATACAAATCTTGACGAGTACGAATGTCATAGCGTGGTTTGAATACGAATTTCCCATCTGGAGTCACACGGATTTTCGGGTTGTTCGGTAGAGCCTATTTTGCGAATTGGACTAAGTAGACAGGCCACAACACTTACTTCCTCTTCTAACCACCGAATAGTTGACTGCGGAGTGTCCTGTAGCATCGCCTCCTCAAGTATCTCTTCCACAGTGAGCGGATGCATATCACGTTCAAGGTGTCGGTGCTACAACAAGCAGTACAAAATAATGGAAATAAGTGTACCTTCATATACTTGACAATCCGGGAAAGAACGGCAAACTTTCCCTGAAGTTGTGGCCGTAACTCCAATGATCGAAAATCAGATGCACCCGAGCTGACACTACGACGTAGCACATTGGACGAGGCTTCTGAGGAAACCGGAGTTACGGCTCGCGGTTTTTCGACACTCGGCAACGCTTTGGCACGCTTTAAAAAAGCTTCCCTTTCTTTCAGTAAACTAGGATCCATGATTGTAATCTGAATGGGATATCGCAAAATTTTGTGCGGGATCCCACAGGGCTGAAAAATTAACGTAATTAAGTTATACGAGGTCTTTGAAAGAAACGCTCTTTCTCTAAAAAGAGGGGTAACGTCAATGTGCTTGTTGATAACAGCTATCGTTAGTTTAACAAAAGCGATGATGAATGTGACGAACATATGCATCATAGGGAAATCACACAACTTAAAAAAACGGAAAAGAAAGTGAAGAAATCCGCTGGAACGACTGATATGAAACTAACCATAGAAAACAGATGACAATATAACGCAGACACCTTGAATACATGATAAAATGTTGGAGGATGGGGAAAAAAACAATTAGCAACCTGAACATTTAAACATGATGTACAAACGGTGATCAATGAAGCCGGTGAAGCAGCTGTGAACTGTTCACGATTTCATCGCCCAGTAAGAAGTTGATGAATAAAATAGATGAAGTTGGCCATCTGAGGGCCAAATAATTCAGACCGAAACGTAACGTGTCGCGGAATTTTACAGGAACAAGTTACATTTCAATGGCCCATTCACTTTAGATGCATGTGCAAATTCACAGTGGTAAACACATTTAAGATAACATTCGTTCTAGGTCCAGACTTGGCGAAGCTATAGGATTGATTGGCCCGCATACCTATAGCAAATTCTGAACTCAGCTACTCTAGTGTCCTTCTGTAATCGAAATTGATCGCTGTTTAAACCGGTATTCACTCGTAGATGGTTGTGGCTTCTAGTCCCCAATTAAGCCCATTTGAGTATTTCCAGTCATCAATTCCAGTTGTTTCAAATGTTCTAATACTGACGATAAATCCGTTTAGACCCGACATATCTTGGAGTTCAACAAAGGATGCGGCAATTAGTATCACTTAGTTCACGGGAAAAACACTCAGATGATCTAAACGTACATGCAGTTTACATATGAAAACTTCAATTAACCGGATGGTAGTCGAATTTCATGTAAGCCTATATAAAGTAGAAACCAGTTAGGTATGGTGCTGAAAAAACTTGAGCGTAAAACAGTCTTGAACGGACACTTGTGATTGAAGAAATTTAGTGTGCTAGGGAGGCATGACGGGTATTATGACGCTGCACACCACCAATACTTCGGCACACAATTTGTGGTGGGCAGTGTCAGCACAACAGCTACTCAACCACAAAAAGTCTGAGACACGTGCACACGCTGATCCGAATTTCGTGCACGTAACTTATGGTCATGTAAGCGCAGTCAACTGATTTTGTGCCATTGAACCAGTTCACACGTTTCGTGGGTGAGCATGAATTGTTTATTCCATCAAGAAGCAATATAGGGTCATCAGTTAGGGAGATAGGACAAATTGAACGTAATTTACTGATTCACATTAAACAAAGGTCCAAGTTTGTGAAGATTATCCAAAATCGGAAATTTCCTTCGGTTGCATCTTTGATAGCCATTGCGCAACCTCCTAGGTAAACAGCGGTGGGCAACACGAACGATGCAGTTATGTGCGCAGTCGTGTGAGAGTTAAAACGGTATAAACGAAAGTACTAGTTCGGTCATTTCTGAGGGGGTCACCGTTGCAATAAGAACACTTGGTTAGCCAGTAAGTGGACTACAGATCAACTCTCTGTATACACTACTGATGAGTCAGAACAAGGGAGAAACTTAGGTCTAGTGTAAAATTTCGGAAAGAGCTGACTGAAAAACCTACCTGAAAAAGCGAGCCTTACAATTAAATAAGCGTGGCATTCAAGTTGAAGCGAAATAGGTGTTTATCCCTTCAAGACCATTAATTTGATGGAACAGACAGGTGACAAAGAGGTCCGGAATACACGTAACTGATATACAGGATGGTTAGATAGTAAAATCGTCCGAATGTAAAATGAAAGAATTCAAGCAATTCACCCATGGTGAATGAGGGCAAAGTTGACAATCGTTAAGTACTCAAGTATTGGGGAGTAAGAGGTAGATGTCATTTCAGTCTAGTTGTATCACCAGATTAACTAGGAAGTGACGGCTGGCTATGATGTTCAGTAAGAAGACCAAGCTTTCCGCATTGATAAAAGAAGCAATTAGGGCATTGTTGAGAACATTTTCGACAGCAACAAGAGGAACATAGAGATGAGGCAACTGCGTATGAAGCGGCGATGGACTGGGAATGGCAGTTGTAAACTCAGACTTAGGCCTCCACGTGAACAGTACCAAATGTGTTCAAACACCTTCACAAAAACCCACTTGAGGAACAGTCGAAAGCAACAGGGAGTAAAAAAATGTATCAGGACTGTCAGCCAGTGGTGAACATGGCGATGCTTAGACAATTGACGAAGCACACGAGTCTCTAGGAAAAACAATCTGTCACTCATTGCTGAAGAGCCCAGGTGTAATAAAACATCCGCGGTGAGTGATAATAGAAAAGAAACTGGACGACACTCTAGTGATAACCACACCAGTGCAATTAAGATTCGCACACGCATGACACAAAGATCAGAGAATGGATGTGACTATAGTCCGCATAGGTAGTCGACGGTGGTGCCAGAAGTTGCGTGGTTATCTACCTAATTGTCATGTCAGGAGGACAGATTAATGAAAATGCTTACATGTCAAATGATACCTCCGCAAATGTCGGTGGAAAGTTGGAGTGAACGAAAAGGTATTCCAATGAGTTGTCTACGCATTCTTAGATTACAGCAACCGATAGGTCACTGGCATCATAGACAAATTAGTTGTCCCCCAAAACACCAACAACCAAATGGAGTAAGCAAGCAACAGTTCGTGGTCGCCACGAACTCAAGTTGGTTTCCACCTCAGACCGTTTACCCAATTAACCTGACAGGCTTGTGAACTGGGGCAGAGAAGTCTGGCTAAAGCATGCATGATCAACCGAACCACTTCTACAACGTAAATCAGCGAGCTTCGCAGTCTGCCTAATTGATGCGATATGCAATTAGCCGTGTGTGCTGTATGATCCGACAATATAGTATAGTGCTACCAATGACCGACGATGCGCTCAGCTGCTAATCCCATCAGTTATAACACCGTACCAAAAACTCCAGTTGCGATAAGTCAGCGACGCAAGTCCGCTTAGGCTCTAACATGAAAACAATATAAAACATACAGGAATGCTGAAATCCTGAGAATTGTTTCGCCGCAAACAGCATATCCGATATACAGTCTATCATTTGAGGCTAAGGGTATCATGAATGACCAATTGTCGTGTTGTAAACGTGGTTAAGAAGGCAGTCGCAAGACGCTCGTGACGTTGAAAGCAAGAAGTGGCCCATAATAAGCGGTGTTTAACGCAAACAGGGGTACCGAAATCACTGAAAAGAAAAACGCCATCAAGAAAAGGGGGTGCTAAGTTCGCAGAAGAGTACTGTTCAGATGCAAAAAAACAGGTGGGTCGGATATAAGTTTTCAACACTAGATAATAAATCACAGCGAATCACAAGTGATACTGAGATTGTCAACGAACACTTCACCAAATGCACTTGACTGAAGTTTGGTGGACAACCGCCGCCATTCCTGAGCTACCTTTGAAAAGCCGCCGAATTGTGAAGACAACAGTGAACCAGAATCATGCAGGTCGGTTACAGAAGGACAGTTGAAATACACATTTTCGATGTTTCCGGATCTAAGCTAGCACGGACTGATATCCCATCTGTCATTGAATAATGATAGAGAGGAAGTGTCAAGAATCCATGAAGAGAAGGAAAAGCGCAATGGTCGTGGGTCAAATCTCTCAAACATGAAAACATTCAGTGAGGGACAAACCGACAAATTCGTGGATGTCACCACCACAGTCATATATAAGTGTACTGTATAATTAGTCACTTAACACAAGGGGCTTTCTGCTTATTCACGACTGGAAAAGCATTTTTCTTTGGAGTTTGCAGCCAGAAAGTTGGATTGGAAGAGTAGAAACGTTTTTATCTAATGTAGAATTAAAGTCCTGCGGTTTGAAAGTAAACAGACTATAACGTAGCGAGTGAATCAGCTCATGATAGATGACAACCCGGGTAATGACACAAGGCAGTAACTAGGTAAGTGATAATCATTAGGACGGCTGGTCGATAGACCACGACCAATAGCAGGTAGCGTTGACGGAAAGTCCAATGCCATTGCGCAAGGGGGATACCAACAAACATGACGTGACAGGCAATTGTTGACCTTGCCAATCAGGCCACACAAAGCAGACCAGCGATTATCTGCGAGAACACTGGATGAGCTCCTAAAAGCTCTAAATGCCAGTTTGAGATCTGACGTATTAAGCTTTAGTAACCGCAGCCTCCAACAATTGAACAAAACCGTGAGGTGAACAGGCAACGACCTGGTCGTGAAACATGAGTTTCTGATCGTTCCATTTGGAGAAGCAAATGGGCATGACCTAGCAACTCGGGACCATTCAAACGGGAGATTAGAAACGCCATCCAAAGAGTGACAGTCAATTGCGTGTCCGCACACACAGCATCTATAGTTCTTCCAAATTACCTTACGTTATCCCGATTTCTGTCCCCAAATTTTTGGCAAATTTGTACCTCCAGGATAATCTTTGTCACTGTTGCGATAAAAGGCAATTGGAATCACAAAACTACCTGATTAGGCCTATGGTTGTTGTGAATGAATTTGAAGACACGCCTGATAGCACTGAGTTAGAGGTTTCAGGTTCGCGGATACTCGGAATGATAGTCAGAATCAGATTGACTGCTTGAGCGATGTATCATACTGAATTCCTTTGTCAGGATAAGCTAAGTAGAGCCTGAAGTGGCAAAACCGGTAAAAGAGTGGATGCTGGTGACTGGTAGTAGAAGATTTCGGTTAGTATAAGTTGGACACCACTCACAACTGATCACAGCTGTCGCACTTCCAGCTATTCTGCCTCCTCTCGAGGTCACCCCGCAATCTGAGCAGTACGCACAAAAGAACGTGGCTAAGCGCTTGCATATGATAAGACAGTTGCACTTAGTATGAGTTAAATGGCGCAGTGTTCAACAAGATTGTCGTAACAAAGCGTGGTCGGAGTTAGGAACCCGACCGTGACAGTGATACTCACCATTGATTAACTCTAACAGGAGCAAAATTCGAATATACTGTCTAGCTTCGAAAGGAGGTGACTGAAACGTGACAGTTATACGTCCACCGAAACTCGCACATCAGTCCGCGGCATACACTATAAAATCACAGATCGGACGGATGAGAAGTTTCACATAGTGATAGAACTGTAAACCATGCGTGAACGGGTCGAACGTACTCGCTCCATATGTGGAACGGATGAAACTGGGTTCCGCTTTTCTGAATTGTGCCATAGGTGAAATCAGATAGGGAATAAGGCATACATCTGATGCATTCCTTCAGACAAAGGAAGCGATTAACCGTGAACTGTAAGAGGTGAGAGGATGAAAAATGCGATGTAAAGCTTTATTTCAAGCAAAAAAGAAGATAATAATGGATTGTGTGGTTGAAGTATTTAGGTACTGGACGTACGTATGCATATCAACCAAGATCACCGGTTTCAGATTTAAAAACATCAAAAATCTGGTTGACAAAGCTGAGTGGGAGGTGGCTGGGTGAAGAACGGCTTCCATCCGGATGATTTTCCGAAGTGAGTCAATAAAGTATCTTCGGTGAAGGTCCACAGTCTCGAACATGAAAACTGGTTGAGCTCGGGCTTCGTAGGTTGGCAAGCGTCTAGATAGAGTATAGGAGTGGTAGTACATGAACGAGGTGACCGTGTACTCAGCAGCGGTAATTCGTCGCCTATTACGCACAGACAGGGTGTGGCTGCGGCTTGAATCTACAGGTCATTGAGTAAAAGAAAATTCATTCAACGAAGTGAGAACAGACGATTGATTACAAAAAAGATAACCATTGCGGTTTTTTAACTACAGACGGTGCCAACATGATAAACACAGTCAAAGAAACACAAAAGTGATCCTCCAATGCCAGTTTGTCACCGCGGCACCAGGGAGTAATGGTATTAGTATCGGTCACACTTATGACACGAGGCAAACCAAAAGAGGATGACCAGCAACAGTAACTGTCTGTATACACAAGTTATCATACTATACGCAAACGAAGCTCAACGGACAGACAACCGGAAAGATCGAGCGTAGATGCTGAAGAAAAGGCTATGAGATCAAGCCACCCTCACGATTCCGTGAACTGGTAGGTTAAAACTCAATCAGTTAGCAACAGAAAAGTTTCCGAAATAATGTTGGTGATCCGAACACTATCACTGTGGACACAAACGAGAGAAAAGTAGAAGGTGGATAAAAACAATGGACGGGCTGGAGTTTCGCCGTTATGCAATGTGTGAGAAGTGATTGTGTATTAACTCACGTACGATTCGGTGCGTATAATTCAGTGGACTAAGACAATAAGCAGACCAGATTGAGTGAACGCGCGTTATTTAACCAGTAATGCGGTAAAGTATCCGCATGAAGTGGAACGAATACATAGGCACTCCGAAAACACAATAACGTGCGGATGAGACGGACAGCCTAATTTTATGACAGGTGGCATCAATGCACCCAAGTGAGGTGCGTCTGGCACATTCTTACTATAGTGCACATCATTGTCACGGTCGGGTTCCTAACTCCGACCACGCTTTGTTACGACAATCTTGTTGAACACTGCGCCATTTAACTCATACTAAGTGCAACTGTCTTATCATATGCAAGCGCTTAGCCACGTTCTTTTGTGCGTACTGCTCAGATTGCGGGGTGACCTCGAGAGGAGGCAGAATAGCTGGAAGTGCGACAGCTGTGATCAGTTGTGAGTGGTGTCCAACTTATACTAACCGAAATCTTCTACTACCAGTCACCAGCATCCACTCTTTTACCGGTTTTGCCACTTCAGGCTCTACTTAGCTTATCCTGACAAAGGAATTCAGTATGATACATCGCTCAAGCAGTCAATCTGATTCTGACTATCATTCCGAGTATCCGCGAACCTGAAACCTCTAACTCAGTGCTATCAGGCGTGTCTTCAAATTCATTCACAACAACCATAGGCCTAATCAGGTAGTTTTGTGATTCCAATTGCCTTTTATCGCAACAGTGACAAAGATTATCCTGGAGGTACAAATTTGCCAAAAATTTGGGGACAGAAATCGGGATAACGTAAGGTAATTTGGAAGAACTATAGATGCTGTGTGTGCGGACACGCAATTGACTGTCACTCTTTGGATGGCGTTTCTAATCTCCCGTTTGAATGGTCC
>QNGE01000156.1:315957-335257 GCA_008508345.1 Paragonimus westermani | reverse complement strand
AAAACAGCTTATGCTCAGCGCACAGCTGCAATAGTCGCCCGCCTTTGTCCGAGCGATGTGATGCTATCCCAAACCTGCCACCTAGACGAGATTCGGCCTCACCAAGGCGGCCCACCTGGGCGTTCATATCTCCGGCCAGAACGACTATATCAGAACCACGTGTCGATCGGAGGAGAGCGGCCAGATCTGAATAAAAGACGTCCTTGACGCCGAAGTCACTATAGTCAGTTGGAGCACAAGCAGACAACGAAAAGATTTCTGACGCTTTGGCGTCTAGAACTGACCCTAACAGAACCTGCCAAGCGGACAGCACAAAGTCTACTATTAACAGAAATCCAATCTACCAATGCGGCTGCGGCCGTCGTGCTGAGGACTATACCTACTCCCGCTTGACCGGTGACGGCGACCCGAGAGTCACCTGAAGTGTATAACCAGTATCGGGTAGAAAGTGCAGGTGTTGTTAATTCCATACGTTGATTACTGTCGTGGATTCTAGTCTCTGAGATACAGCAAACATCAATATGTAGCGAGCCCAACGTTCGGGCGAGAGCACAGTGTTACTATGATTAATTATATCTGCTGTGGGACCTGCGGAGAAGTTATCAGAATTGGGAATCGGGAGTGGCCTGAGAGCTAAGTTTGATAGGACAGTGGGGGAGGGGTCAGCAGTAGCATGTTTTCGCCTATCCACCCTGCTGTATGCAGCAGATACGACGACCCGGTTTATACTGCGAGACGTCCGATGCAGTATGCGAATCCTAGTGCCGCGTCAGTCTAGATCTGAGCAGTCTGGTAGCATCCGGCTCGCATTACTCAGTATGCCACATGGGAGGGAACGCCATAAGGTAAAAACATTGAAAGTTGCTGGCTGAAAAGAGACATTCACGGTCATATGAGTGCTGAAATGTGGCTTAGAGCCAAGTAATTTTTTTCAGTAAGCAAAACGGCGAATTCGTGTGGAGAACAGTAGAGAGGTTGCCAGTGACCGACAACGTAAGCCAAATCAGAGCACTTAAATGGAGTCACTGCAGATACCAAATCACCTTGAACTACAACCAATTCAACTCAAGACCCAGAACTGATGGTGATAGCCCAACACAATGCTTGCGGATGTTGTGCTGTGAGCGGTGTTGTCCACAGGACTTAGAAGGATATTTTCAGGAAAACATGGAATTCTAAATGTTAATCCAAACAAATACGTAGAATCCAATGCTCATCTCTGAAGATGAAAATGAGTAGACGTAAGGGCAAATCATAAACGGTAACTTACCGGTGACTGCAAAAAGGCGGTCAGCAGGAAATGAGCCAACCGCAGAAAAAACAAAACCGGATCTTGAAGCATGTCGTCCAGGGATTGCCACCATCTACCACAACAGCGATAGGCGAGAATACTCTCCGTGTTACATGCACACACTAACGGCAGCTGTGCAGCGTTCGGAATTTTGCGGTTGAAATCGCGAAGTCTCTGTAGAAGTTCAGATAGATACCCGAGCTGAAACAGCTTGCTCAGCGCGTATCTATCTAATCTGGCAGATAGGCAGGAGGGTACGTAGCCGAATACTTCTGAAGCGTCAGCATAGTTACGTGGTGCGTAGCTGTTTGGAAAAACATAAATCGCCAGTTGTTTCTGTACGCTATGAACAGATTCAACGCTAGAAAGATTGAAGGCAGTAGATTACTCCATCGTTTGTGATTCGTGTCCACCCGTATTTATCCATTTTTCACCTCATGTACTAAGCTGCCAAACCACGTGTTAGCTGCCTATACTTGATGTATGTACTGGTGCGATCAACACAAACGAGGGCTTCCAAAATCAAACGCTGAGTACTACCTGCTCGAAAGACTCATGTCGAGGCTAATGTGACAATGAGTCAAAGCAACTAACACACCGTTCCTCGTGTCAGTTCCGGAAATTGTTGAAAGTTAGCAAAGTGAATAATGATTGCAGGCTACAATGGTCTTGGCACTGCTCGAAGGTGGGTTACATAAGGCACTGGCTTACAGGACAGCATATGCAAGTAGGTTTTGGTTTTGATGCTGGTGTTTTCTTTAGTTTTACAGACTAACCCGCGTTGACCACATCGAGAAGTGGAAGCTAACGAATTGCCCACTGGCCCCACGTGCAAGTGAATGAAGCAAACAAGAATGAAAAATTGTACACACGGATGGTAAATGAATGTGATGATGATGAACTATGGGGAAAAAGATGAACCAATCCGAAGTTTGAAGTAAATATAGCTGGTGCGAGAGCACATATATGAAATTGTGTTTTCAGCTTCCACATGTGATGGACCCACAACCTTGCACCAGACGAAAATTCAGCTTTGAAGACTCTGGGGTTGGACAGAACTATCGTCATTACCAACATGAATAAACCTAACGCCGTTGTGATATTGAGAGCGGACTACAAGGCGAACGTAGAGGAACACCGAAGACAGGGACCATAAAAGGAGGTAAAGAGCAAAACTAACTTCTATTACAGTGGGGAATAAGGATGAAGTGAGCAAGTAGCTGCCTATGGCAAGAGACAACTTGGGACAAAGGGGATGGTATAAATTTTAAAAGAAACCCACGGTGATCCCACACCCTTACGGATGGAATCATAAACTATATGCACTTACCGCACGGAACTGGCTTTCTGTTACACGGGCTTGCGAGGTACTTGGCCAGAACCTTAAAATGCTAAACGAAAAAGCTGAGTCGTGCTTTCAAGGCCTCTCATGACTTTGACCACAGAACTAGTTCGATCTCTATCAAGTATGATGAAGTACGCATGAGTTTAGAAGTCACGCTACTGGTTTCTAATGTACCTCGGATAATAGCATAAGGAAAAATCACGCAATTAATACTGTGATGTTACTCTGGAAGAACGAACAAAGCTGCCGACAACAGTAACTGGGATAACTGTAACTTTGCGTATAAACTACTTTGTTTACAATCGAAAATTATGTAATCAAAAATAAGGACTACCCAGTTGCGTGTCCTAGCACATAGTTGTGAAGCAGTGTGAGAAAAAGGCGTTGAATCAGTCTGAAAACTAACCAGAGGTTTGATGGTTCCATGTGGATGACACTTTTGTTATCATGAAACGGAATCGGGTTGACACATCTCGGCGATAATCAGGTAGATTTCTAAATTCGATGAACAATGGAATTAGAACTTAGCAAAGGCCATCTACCATTTCCAGACTGTCTGATCCTCAGGTTACGATGGATCTAGACCACTATTTATCACAAAACCGCAGACGTGCCTAACATTCTCAATTACGAGTCTGCTGGCCCTAAACAGGTTAAAGTTAACATTGCAAGTTCAATGTTCCGTAGGGACATGCATTTGTGCACAGATGGGGGCGACGCAAAAAATAGCATCGAAAGAAATAATTGTTACATTAACGAACAAAGGTTACTCCGAACAGTCTCACAAATGACAAGTAAGAACGGTACTTAATTCATTGTCAAAGACATCAAGGGACTGGGAAAACATTGTTTTTACCCCCAATCAAGAAAAGGAATTCCGAGGATATTCACAGTAGGTATTGGGGTAACTACTCGAAAGAGGAGGACATTGTGTGAAATCCTAATTCATCTTACCTGTTGAAAGAGCTAACAATTGTGTGTATTGAATAACAGTACAAGGGTTGTTCACAAAGTTTACATTGGTCAAATGAAAAAAACAACTTTGAACTAGAGTAAATCAATATGGGAGCAACATCAGAGAGACACCCGGAAATCAATTAGAGTATCGGGCTACAATCTGGGATCTCTGCAATCGCTCATCACGCGTTAGGCATAGGTCATGAAATTGAGCTGGAAAGTGTCAGCATAATTAGAGGATGGCCTAAAACCACACAAGAGCATCATATCACAGATCCCATCTGAAATTAGAAGGTCAAATGCGTTACAAATAGAGCTGACGGGGCTAAACTCTCTGACACGGTCTTGGATCGACTAAAGTGACAAATCAGGTGTGGCGAAAACCTAAGCTAATTCTATGCAAGAGATTAGACGTGAACAAATCCAGTCTCTTTGCAGAACAACATGATGGGGTAAACAGTCTGATCGGCACATCTTCCGCTGTTCGAGAAGTTTGTTGTATCTGTATGCGGCCAATCAGATTACACCCTGTTGAAGTTACCCGTTGATAGAACAATTTCTGTGTTACCAATAAATGCGCGTCTCTGTACTGCTTACTAAAATTATTCCAAGACTGATAATTCAAGCACGCATACGAACTAGCACGTTGAAAAGATCAGATTAATCGGGGTTCCGTATTAACTCGCACAGGCACATGCCCCAGTGTTCAATTAAGCACACATTAGGATGTTATCTACTGTAAAGAAGCATGACGTGGAGGCACTCACCGATGTGAGTCCCCAGATAAGACAATAATGCGGACTCGTTCCGAGCGGGTGACCCGTTCTCTGCAGGCAATCAATCGAGATAAAGATCTGACGAGAAGAATTTGAGCCAAGTAATTTCTTTGCAGAGACCTTTCGAAACCATCCTCGGTCAGACCGCCTAAACGTGAGTCGGAATGGCATTCACACGATATAATGGGGCAAAAAAAGGTGTACAACTTTTGAAGAGCACGAAACACGGGACGCATCAATTGTAACTCGGTGATCAGATGGAACAGTTTCAAACCAATACCATGTGGTTGGAACAGTTTGGCAAATATTCTTGTCAGAGAACTATAAAAACAAGAACCAAGGGAAATGTTGATAGCAGCGTCAAATGTGATTTGGAAAGCACACGGCAATCCGATGAAAACAGGGACAACAAAACAGTAAACTAGTTACAGCATATTTGCCCATCGGTATCATCATAATCACATTCAGTAGCAACAGCAGTAACAAAAAACTAGTTCGTTCACCCTAAATGAGTGGGTATTCAGTCAGCGGATACAATACTGAACAGAAGATCGTATTCCGTAAGTTGCTGATCAAATGTTTATTCAGATCATATACTGGTTTTAGTTTCCCACAAACATCGTGAGAAGTAGAAATACTGGTGAACAGACGTGCATGCGAGTCTGACAGTGTAACCACCTCGTAAAATTCGGCTACAAGAATAACAGAGAAAATCAGTCAAATCCGATAACCAACGATAAAGTACGTCTGGGGTACCTAGGATGATGAACAAGTTCAAAACATTGTTTGTAATCTCCCCATAGGATTGCAGTAGCCCTGATATTAACAGAACGGACCAGTAATTACGTTAAGAGATGGTAAAACCAGTAAAAAATGGTTCATACGGTTGAGCGCGCGAACAACAATGGAAAAAAGGAGGGCATTAGTAGTTAAATCTCCTGACAGTGAGTGATTATGCCGACTCGGTTAACTCTTCCACTGTGATACTATATAACGTATACCATAAACCCTTCCTGGCCAGTAAAACTAGTTCAGTATTGTGCGTTGACAGTAGTTCACGTCACCAGCTTACGAAGCTTTCAACACAACCAACCGATGTATTGGGTGATCCAGGAGATTTCAAGCGATCGGGTTTCGATGTCTGTCAGAGAATTCAATCAAACATGCTACCACAATCGCTCAGCTTTCCTGGTTCACGTATCCGGCGTGAGGATGATGCATCAAAAGCAAACTTTGTCAACTTCCCATTGGCCCAATCTGTTTTCACAGGCGGTCCGTTAACATTCTCGTGCAGCATCGCGCGAACGGACTCTTCCTTAGTATGCGATCGATGGTATAAAAACGGAAATAATTTTTAAAATGTGCCTTCCTACTACCGAGTTCTAGTTTCAGGCACCAAAAGATAGAAACGAATATAGTCACACAATCAATCAGCATTCAAAAACAACATTCCCACCTAAAGCTACATGATTCTCCAAATTAAATGTTAACATAGCTTACAATAAGTTAGTAGTAAACATGCTGATTCTCAATCAGACAATCGAGAATTCAAGCCTGGGTCTAGGTATCATGATAGTTTCCATTCCACAGATGACCTAGAATGTTACAATGCCTAGCCTATCATGTACTCTATGTTGAGCTCCAGTTTAACAACACAAAATTTGGTGCAACAAGCTAGCGAATTCGAAACGGAAAAAGAAGACAACCAGAGGTTAATGACTAACTGCAGGTAGAATTCGAGGCTCCGGAAACAGACTCTCGTGACTCACCTAGGTTCTAGCTGGAGAAGGCAGATAAGCAAGTTAAGTGAATGTACAGTTCCTCTTGTTCGGTTAGCTGCGAAGTCAGATCGGCAGAGAATTAAAGACAGTGAAGTCGAATGAAACTGCTTAGTTTGCGCTAACATAAGTTCACATGATACTCAAGTTTTGTTGGTGCAAGCTACTGCCATCTTGAACTTTTATGCGTTTGAGTGCGTAGTTATTGGTATACCTTCCTTTCTCTTTTTATTCTTCATTTTTGTTCCAAATACAGAAAAGACAATAAAACATCGGCGTCGGCCGCTGATGTGCCGTTGTCGATGACGAATATGGTGTCATGTCGTAACGGCATGGACGTTAAACACCGGTGACAAATAGAATCAGTCAGAAGTATCAACATCAAAACATTGTAAAATGATTGTCAATAACGCTGCCAAGTAGTTCGGATATAAGTGGAGATAATTAGAGCAACAACTTCATAAAACAAGCAGTCAATTCGACTTACTAGTTACTCGTACAGCCAGGGAAACAATCAGCAGCTAGAATGCATACGTCCAACGGCAAATCCAACGAAGTGTAAAACTAACAGTGTAACAAATTAGGGGATAAAAATAAAGATCGAGAACATATCAGGTGAGAATCAGCTCACTAGTTCTTAAACATTGCTTCGCATTCACTTTCAATTTATGCAACTTGTCATAATGGGCATTTTATGTATACATATAGTATACATACACACTACATATGTATGTGTATATAAGACCCATCCATAAAAGACTCATTCACTTCACATCAGAGGCCAAATAAAACCATTTCTACTTGCACGTAAAAAACCGGACGAACTGAAGGTCAGTTAGAGCTGGCTGCGCATCGCAAGTCGATGTGGAGCGTACAATATACGGATTTCAGCAATTGTGTGCTGTTCAAGCAAAAACGGAATCTCGTTTATAGCCCTAATGACAGAGATGAAAAATTTACCAAACTAATGCTGTTCATCTTGCCGCTGGCAGATCTCGTTGGGTCCAAACCAGGTTACATGTAGTTTCTAACACCTTCGAACACTCGTGGACAACTACGACTTAAAAACAGCTATTTTGGTTTTACACTAGCTGGGACAACAGCAAGACTGGTTTGCTTGAAAGCTAAAACACTGTATTGTGTGAGTATCACGCGCATTTACTGCAACAGTTACTGTGAACAAAGGGATGTTCAAGTTGGGTTACGGGTTTTTACACCACAAGCTGTTTGCAGACAGGCAAACAGATGGTTCACATATGAGCTTCACACTGCCGGTTATATTGTTTGCCAAAAGGCACCTCCCCTGCCGAAGCCCCTCGAGTAAACGGCGCTCACTTAGCTAACCTCTTTTCAAGGAAGCCATCTTGGTCACACTGTTTTAGCTCGGAAGGTGTATAGTTGACATGCAACGCCATATATTATGCCAAGTTTATTTGGGCTTTGGACCGGCGGTTCAGTAAGAGGATACACGATCATACGCAGTGTGACGGACAGGTCCGGTTTTCAAAACTAATCACATGTTGGTATGATTGTCATCGAAGGACCGAGTCACCGTTTGAATGACCGGACCATTGAAATAAGCTACCGTTGTATGAACAGGTGCATAGCACCTAGTCGAATTTTTATGGCGCATTCCGTTTAAACTGATGTTAATTGAAAATGCGCTGAACAGGAGACCATCTTAACTGAACAACAGAAATATCCAGCTTGATTAATAGAGTGCGTGGACAAGATGTCGACAATGATAAGTAAAATGTCTTCCAAAAACCGTGAGCTATGCGATTAAAACATGGCATTCTTAAAAATATTTTTGTACACTAGAATGGGCTATTCGAAAATGCACGATTTTGCTTTCAAGTTAGCCCGTAAAGTTTTCATCTATCGAAAAAAAGATGCATTAATGAGACATGGGCAAGTGCCTTCAAATTATTTACAGAGGAAACTCGAGTGAAACGAGATTCAAGGGTTAAACGAATTTCTTTTAAGCACCTTCGTCTTTTTTTTTTAGTTTTTCAGTGAGGTTTTAACTGCCAGGAAAAGTACGATCCACCTACTAACGTGACTAGAGTGAAGCATTTAGGCGATCGTTAAACAGGTTTGTCTCTTTTTAGATTGGTCGTACATCTGACACTAAGCCATGTTATGTCTAGCTGCTAGCCTGTGTATTTCAGATCGACTCAGGACAGGGTAAATTAACGACTTGCACATGCACAGGCTTACTCATAACGATCGGTTCAGCCAGCCGGTGAAGCCCGACAATCGCGTGTTCGACACATGAAGCCGGTCTTCATCGACCATGAGGTAAACATCGACTTGTACAACTTAGCTGCTTCAACCATTCAACGTCTAATCACCTGTCTGTACAACACTGCGGCACCCGCAGACTCGCCCGTCCAGTGAGAAACTGGAATGTCAGATGGGTCTACATGGTAAGCAATTATTGGCGAGATGATTTAGTCGTGCACGTCGTTATCCCAATATATTCGAACTGTTTATAACTCAACTAAATTGGCGAGCGAACTGCCTCACATTCACTACCGTCCGCTTAGGTCCGCCCCACCAAACTGATCGATTGACATATGTAAACACTTGCTGAATCATGTATATGATTGGTTGCTTTGTCATATGCTGTTGTGCAACGACCAATACTTTATCGCGACCAGACGGCCAATGCTTGCACGTTGGTTCTTTGACATGTTTGCTCACTTTCGCGCTTGCGACTGTCAGTGTAATACTTGTTTCCCCAGCGTCGTTTACCGCACTAGTAGACACAACACCAGCAGTACTCGTCGATTGACAATCAGTATCCTGTACAAGTGATAACTGTCAAGTGAATGCGTCAACGCATATCCTTGTTGTTGGACAGCACGTTGAAACTCGAGTAACGACAGCACTCAATGTGGAAAACACTGCACAAAAATAAGGTAACTGTCGTTTGCATCGAAACAGAGCAAACTAAAAATGAGAATTGGCATCCCTTATTGACAGTCCATTGTGCAGGATTGGCACCGTTCAAGTTGTGTTGCCAAATTAGACCGTCCACAGCTAGATTACAACATCCATGCAATCGTGAGCAATTCGACTGCCGTTCCTTCATTCTGTGGTGGTACCCATGCACAGATTCGAATTGAAGTTCTGCTCAGCTACGTAACCGGTTCAGCAAACATTTAGGTCATAACCGGTACCGATAACTAACTCGATGGTCAATCCGACGAAGAGCATGTCAGATTATCGGTTTGAACTGGCTACCGCTACAAATACAAATTACGCCTTATAACGTCCACCCTGAAGCAGATGGTCTATTGTAACCGTCCTCATTTTGACGGCAGATTCAGATCGGCTTCCTCAGCTTCCGAGCAGCTACTTTATCGCCCGTTCACTTCGAATGCATCACGTGGACAGCAAAATCAGAACAGCGACAAATAAACACATTCGTTGATATCCCCTACTGCAAAACATATGTATAGGTAAAAGTAAATGCGAGGGATGAACTTGATGCAATAACCGAGTATTCACAGTAGGCTGAGTCACTGAATTATGTTGGAGTAACACCAGCTGGATCCCCCAATATTCATCCGTAACCACCAGGAAGCCATACTGTAATTTAAGAAAAACGAAGCGTATCTCACTTTCCATCAAAGCACGACAAGTGAGCCGAGGATTTGCTCTGCTAAATATGACTTTGGAAGAGCACATGTCCGAATAGCATCCACAGGTTAATTTCCAGAATCAAAGCCTAAGCTTCCTGTTATTTCGCGATAAGAGTAATACTATTTTTATCCTCCCTATTCCCACATTATAAATGCACAGCAACGGAGTTCTAGATTAGGGCTTGTGAAGATGCATTTCTGAAACTCAAGTAGGTGTGCACAATAAGCCTGATGGTAATCAGCAGGTCCTCCGTTTTCCTGAACCGACGCGTGATGGCTGAGAACTTGAAATAACTTCAGATGACCGATTTTGCATTCAGTGAGTGGTAATTAACATCATAATGTGGAGATTAGGATTTGACATAATTTACGTCAACTCTTCAAAATTTCAATGAGGATTTTGAAGATTAAACGATGACGTGCTTGATATTTACTGATTCATTACTCGACGAAACATTTTTATTAAGGGCTTGTCTGACAGCTTTCATTCGAAAGCCCTGGTACGGCTGTGTGCAACAACAAGTGTTGGGATTCTTGCGAAGAGTCAATAATGCCGGATGGTAGGTGTTACATTGCTTACCACTTGTACAACGACGGAATGCAGTAAATCAAATGGCTTTCACCTGGGTAATTTACTTGCAAAAGGAGGACTACGACAAGTAAGACAGAACACTCAACCTACGTCTGCGGAAAAATAATCTGCATTGCTGAGAGTTTGAGATTCCTGTTTGGAGTGTATGCATTTGTGCAGGCATAAATGGGGACAACATTTTTGAACAGACATTTCACCTTTATGATAGCATAAATCGTATGCGTCCAGGTATCTCCAGAAACACAAATCAGCTTCGTGGTTGTTACCATTCATCAGGAAAGCCTATCCGGTGAACCGCGACCACATACCACAGTACACGAACGGCATAAACGCTCTTCACTCGTACAAGCTGAAGAAGTCTTACGGAGACACGCCCGGAGACCTTACTTGTCAATTACTGCAAGTCACCTTGACTTGTCCATCTTCCAGTAAAACAAGCATTCAGATCATTCGGAACGTTTCTTGTGTAAGGTTGAAGTGCGCCATCATGTTAACAAAAACAGATTGTTTCGTTTTGTGAAAGGGTGGTCGTGGAGCGTCATGTACCACTTCAGCCTTCCAGATATGAACTGCTCGAAGACAATAAGTAATACGGATCTACCTTAACTGCAACAGTTTTCACGAAGAAATACGGGACAACCAGCTGGTTACCAACGTAACCTATCATCATCTCATATTATCACATACGACAAGGATGGAAGCACCGTGGTTTCTCGGCAAACCTGATATGATACCTTTGAATCGATTGACTGAAGTGAAATGGTTTTTAGACACGAAAAAGGTTTAGCAAAATTTAAGCTACACAGTGAACCAGTATAAAAACTTTCAGCCGTGACCCATATTAGTCGTTGCCCTTCTCGGTTAGTCAGCGTGCTTTTTGACGCATACAGTTACAGTTTCCAAATACTTCGAAAACACTCTGTAGGTGTTCTATTGAACAAAAGAGATTCGTTTATCGTAATAAACCATGGTAAACTTCCGACCATTTCCAAATAACCATTTATGTTCCATTAACCTCTTCAGCATGAAAACTGTCAAGATGAATCGTGTCCAGAAACAGTTGACTGGTTGAGCTTAGCATCAGCAGTCGGGCTATCTACAGAAACCCTGTCCAATAACCACGTTGTGATTAGGTGTCTTCCGACTAAAACTGTTTCAACTCTATTAAGACATGTCCTTCAAAGGTGAATGCATTCGGTTTATTATTGAATATTAACCACGTGTTAACTAGTGCGGAAATTCTTTTCGCGCGATTGGGTGTTTTCATTTTACACCACGGTTGCTGAAAGTGCCTTCCAAATACCACTAAAATGAACTGTGCAGAAAGTAAGAATGAGGCCAATAATGATTCACCTTGAGAGTGACTGTGTACGTCGTAGAAATAGGAAAATAATCTACCGTATAAGATGTATTGTCAGCCTTTCCACATTATCCCTCCATTCGGCAAAATTATCGTAAAAATAACGAGAATATCACTCAACCAACCAGAGTAGACATCAGGAGATGACGACGAAAAACCCTCAACGGAATTCATATTTAGGCCACTAGACAGGGAATAAGAGCGCTGCAATCGATTGAAGGGTGACTAATTTAAACAAACGAAAACTTCCTACTACTAAGCACTATTAGAAAGTCATTATAAAAGGATGCAGAGAACAAGTGAGACATTTGGCTAGAGAAGACCAGCATCCAAGGAGCATTACAGGGTACACTGTTTTGTACCGTTCAATTTTTTGCCAGATGTGTTTTAAACTTTTCAGTGATTAACTGAGTGGATTTGCCATTGTTTATAGTGTCTATAAGTTGTGAACGATTCGGCGGATCGTCAGTGATTGAAAGCGAACAAACATATGTACTGTGGAGAACGATACTGTTTTCAAATCGTCTGTTCACTTCGTCGATCGAAAGTAGTACCGTAGGTCAAGTTGTGCCTCAGAGTTGGCCATTGCTAAAATTTAGTCTCCGGTAGTCATTCAACCGCTGGAACTAGAGCGGACGGTCTCTTATTTTTACCACAAATATGTCACTAACGACTCTGTATGTTGCTGTTGTGTTTGTTTTGCTGGTGAAGTTCAATACATTACTCCACATGATACCATTCGTTATTAAGGCTCACAGATAAGTTCGGGAATTCACCTGATCAAAAGCCTTTGAGGGGTCTATCACAGTGCGGTTGAATAAGTTGGTAAAAGCTGAACACCACTCACAGATGATCGTTATTTTTGCTTTCATGCATACTCCTCCAACACGTCTCTTTCAAAAAGAAAGGATGCAAAAATCGAATTATGACCGATACTTAACTTCTGTCAGCAAAATTCTCTAATAAATGTGGATTACCATTCTAATTTAAAGCTCTCCTTAGTAAGTTTGCAAAATACCAGTTTAATCAGATTGGACCGGAGCAGTTTCCTGATTGAAGATTCCAACAACTGGTGCTCATCAACAGTTTGCTTGCAGACAGAACTGTAGCTGATCGGCGCTAAATGATCGAAAATGGCGATCAGCTGCTACACCCATTGTTTTTGCAAGTGTAGACTAAAACGAGCTGTTTGAATACGTAGCAGATTGAAATAACCCAGCTGTTCGAGGCAAGATCGTGGAAGGTAGCAACGAACTGATCAATCAAAAGACGAGAACGCTTGTCATCCAGCAGCAATCCCAAACACTATTATTGTTTTATAAAAAGGGTGCTGTTTTTCCAAAAAATTGATATTGCTTAGTGCCGCCCAGGTTATTGTTGTTCGGACTTCCTCGATTCGCCAGATCGGGGTACTAAATGAATTCTCTCCTACGGTTTTGTTCTCACATCTTTCTGCGTGAATGAGATGACTGGCACTGTTTTCGATTATTTTCCGTTCAGATCTGATGACGAGAAATGACAGTTCGAATAGTATGGGGTCATGCAGTACCAAACAATGAGGTTGCCTAAATTCAAATTCCAAAATCAACCCGTTTAACAAAACTCCGTTATAGATTAGCGAGTCAAAAAGCAATGCAAGTCACAACATTAAAATCACCAGTCTATAAAGTATGCCGTTTATTTTGACGCAAAACTGGAGGTAAAACAAGGCTATATACCACGTAATTTCCATTCCCTAGTATTCCCGCCTCACCGAAGAACGATAGCTATTGTAATTTGACATTATAACACGAACAAAATCAACGGACGAAAACCACAGATGACAGAAGCATCTGACTTTACAAATAAAGCCAAAGTTCAACTTTTGAAACGTGTCAGTAAGGCTTTATAATTTATTTAAAAGGCTTTATAATGCTGGAGTTAATTTCCGTAGTTGTAGTTAGACATGTGAGAGTTTGCTTAAGGCGATAGGAATGTCTGAAAACTCCACAGAAATTAGCTGTAAAGTTGTAATGTTTGCATTGGCCCCACAACATACCAGTTGTTAACGTGTAACTTGTCAACTACTGGAAACTCCAAACAACGTTCACTCTAAGATTGACGGTAATCGCTGTCTATTTTGGTATCAACACATCTTAACGAAACACTCCCATGCTTGCGACAAATACGCAAAGAAAGGTCTCCGCTATTTATCACCTGCTAAATACCTTTTCCAACTGTGCACTGAATTCAACTTCGTAAAATCTGCTCCATTGCAGCGAAGAGCTTCTGTTATCAAGTTGTCCGTTTTTTGGTTGGAAAAATTAAAATCACCAGCAAAGCCTTCTCGTCTTCGTGACTGACCGCCTTTTTGTAACAACTCCGCAGTTACCTGGTTTACTGGAGTCAATCATATGACGCTGGAATTTGAGTAAATAGAACGTGATTTTAAAGCTATTGTTCGGGTTAGATTCAACGTTGACCCAGTGCTCTGGTGGGCTTGTGAAGATAAGCAGAGAACAGGCTTATGTCTCTGCATGTACTGGAGTTCTGGATTAGTTTCCTGTCGGCCAGCTGAAGTTCACATATTACAAGCTTCAACTCAAGTTGTCTACATGGCTGATACTTCTCAGAAAACCAATTTGTCAGTAAACAAATTCACTGATATACATGTGTACAATAGTGACAAAAAAACTAACTTTTGCAGACTGAACGACGGTAGCCAGTTTGGACAAATCGCAAGGAATCCAAAACAAGCCTCCTGTAACTTGATATGCATGAGTTTGTTGTGTACTTCGAAGAGGTTTAGCCCGGGGGGGACACCGAGCACATGCACATACAACGACAGCTCGACGAGCAGCCAAGATGTTCGCAAGCAACCAACCCATACCGCAACCGGAAGCGGTGATCATGATATATTTGCCAACCAAATCCGCTGACAGGAGTACCTAACAGGAGTGACGAGCGGAACCACAAACAGTGCAAGTCGACAGAAACAAGAAGCGGATTGTCCATTAGCATTTAAGAGTTAATCATCGAACAGGAGGTTCACTGATTGGCACTCGAGTTCTAGTATTAAGTATTATGTGAAATAACGAAACTGCCCTAGTTCACTCAGCTGACAACTGTGAGGCACTCGGATGGATTGTGTGCAGCCTACTGAAGACTACCATAAACAAAACGCGGGGGTTCTTTTTGTTGTCGCCGTAAGCAAAAAGATGCCGTCGAAGGAAATGAGACAGAAATTCAAACTGCAGTGCAATCTCAATATGAAATTCAGCAAGAGTCTAGTGGTCGCCCAGTTGTCCGCAGATTATCTAGGAAAGTCTATTCACGCGATAAGATCATTAAAAACAAGTCACGGGTGAGATAGACAATCGTGATGAGAGTACATAGATGGCAAACAACAGTTGGATCCTCAAGAGTGATTTCGGAATGATATCTATAACCATTTTTAGGTAAGTCACTTTGATAGAGGGGCCGAAAAATTGATGGGCACGTGTCGCACAAAATAACGGACACAAAGATACTTGGAGATGCAGTCGAACTCAATTTGTGGTTAATGTTGTTGGTCATGTGGTCACCCCTGAATTAGATCTGTAGAAATACATTCCTTTTCTCCACATTGCAGCTTGCCACTTCTGATTCTTTATTCTTACTGTGGATATCCGCATACTTTTCGTGATAACTGTTGCCCACCAGCGTCCTCCTAATAAACTCTTCTTCCTCCAGTCGATCTGCAGTGCAAACCATCCTGGATCTGTGAAATAACGTTTTCATTAGTCCTCGTTTATAAGCAGTAAGTGCGAAACTGGAGAACTGCATATATTGTCCACTGCATGTTGGCTTCCGATAAACAGATCGTTGCGATGTACCACCTTGAGGTCTAGTTATAAGAATGTACAACAACGCCAAGCAATTGTTACCCTCCAACCCACAAGATACGCTGAAGATTGGGTGGATTGAGTTCAAACAGTTGAAATGAAATGAAAACACGTTCATCGTTAAATACCAAAATGTCATCCACGTAACGGTTGTAGAGGAGGACCCTCGAAATCCTTTCTTGGAATCGTCCTTCAAGCGTTCCCAAAAGTGCATCCGACAATATTGGACCCAATGGACTATCCATCAATCAATCAATCAATCTATCATAAACACGTTCGAACTAAAACGGAATGTTTTTCGTACAAGCAAGAATAAGATCTTGAATGAAGAAGACAGTAGGCCGATATCGCACGATTTACGTGAGGACAAATTTCACTGTATTTACGACTGCTTACCACAGGCTATCTATATATCAGCACGAGAAAGCGAACAAGATACCAGAGAAAGTTAATTGTCAGGGTGCACAATCACTGTCACTACAATGGTAACCATAAGCCTACGAACAGTTGTTTCTAGGCGCACAACACGGGTTTAAACTTTTGAATGACAACAGCTTCAGCATAGCGCAGTGTCCACCTGTGTGACGTTGAATCGATAACACGAAATGCCGTTGTAGGATCGCATTGGTGTTGCATCATTAGAATGTTGCTGATGGGTAGACGCCTAATGGTTGACATACGTTCCTTGTTTCTGTGTGCTGCTGTGACGTCACGTGCTTGCGTGACCTGTATCTTGACCCACTTCTGGATGTGCTCCATGACCCCGGTTCGCAACTGGCACATAGTCCTGCCTATGTAGGATGCTCTACATCGACATGGATACTCATAGATTGCGTTGGATTTGGCTGACTCGGGTACCGGTTTTTTCACGCAAGGCGTTGGAATCCGGAGTGCTCTGAATATACGCACTGGGACGATTGTATATGTTCCCACTTTAGAACTAGCCAAACAACGGAGAATAGGTTGCCATACATGGTTGCTCTTTAAGAGAATATGGAGAGATACTGGCATTTTGACGGCTCAAATTCCAGCGTCAAGAAGTTATTTAACTTTTGCAATAAACAGTTTCGGGTAACCATTTAGTTGTGGGGTGGTCTCTAACAAGATCACCTGTCCTTCAGTAAGAATGAAGAACCAGAAGTGACAAGGTGCAGTGCGGAGAAAAGGAATATATTTCTGCAGATCTAATTCAGGGGTGACCACTTGACCAACATTAGCCACAAATTGACGTCGGCGTTGCAACGCAACTACCCAGCTACCCAACTGAATGCCGTGGTAAGCACTAAGGGTTCGGCCTTTCATAACGGTGATAGACACCCAACCGATCAGTCTGTCTTACAAATAATATACCACTTCAGTTGTAGTTGCAATGATGTGTACGCAGGCAGGACAGATCGGCGCTTGCATCAGTATATGCGGGAGCACATTCCTGAGCGACTGCCAACTGCAATATCAAAAAATGACCTGATGACTGTAACAAGCTCTATGAACCCGGCTTCATCGATCGCCAAACTCATCGGACAAATCGTTCCAAATATTGTTACGTAATCGCAGCCCGAAGGCGTTAGCGATTAGTGAGGCAATGCTAATCAGACAACATCGGTCAGTTTTGTGTACACAGAAGACGCCGACGAAATCAATCTTCTTGCCGTGGAAGTGATCGCACTATTAGCGCGCGAAAGGTCAGAACCATGTAGCTGGTTCGTTCAATTGTTGTGCTATGTACATTTTGTATGAAATTTGTCGGTTTTAAGTAGGCGACTGATGAGAGTAAATCGAAGTGTTAACATCCCGCAGTACACTTCTTTATGTATAATTTTAATTTCACCAGCGATTGCGGCAGTTGGATGTGATATAATTTGTGGAAAATGCGACCAATTCGGTTCAAGCAAGGTTGTATGGAGGATGTCGCCATGATCTTCAGTCAGGTAACTTCTGACTACCAGATGGACAATACGTCTACCGATCGACAATCAAGGTGTAACTAATCGATTTGCGAGACTACAAAGGAAATTAGGCAAAAGTGTTGAAAAGGTCTGAACATTGTTTGACGAAACCGACACCAGCGACAATCGACGGTTGGAACGAAAATGACAATATTGTTTTCTACCCTCTAGCTGCTGCATTTTTCACCAGGAAATTCCCAGGAAGCGAATGACAAGGACGCACACGGTACTCTCTTTGAGTGGATGCACTCAAATGAAAAGAATACAAATTACAGTCACCATGGTGGTACTGGATTACCCAGCAGTTTGTAGATTTACTTATTACAGACTACAGGGTTTTCGCAGTTGCAAACTGAACGCAGCTCGAAGTTGATAGAACCTTTGATGTTCAGATAACCTCCACAATCGGTCTAATCCGTTAAAAAGAAATAGACCCGATTTTTCTCGCTGATTAAAGCTCACTGGTACTGAAGGTCCTCGTCCAAACTAGTAATTGTATACCGGTTCTCATAACTGTGAGCAAAGCGTAATGATAACTTTCCATTAGTCTCATTACGCACGACCACAACCCTAGGCTGAGGTTTCATTCGCTGCATCAACGTAACACCCCATCAAGTCACCAACATACCAATAAACCTGGTTAGTCCATCGGAAAACACCGACTAGCCACCTACCATGCACCGAGTTTCTATTCGGGCCTTCAGAAACCTACCCAGGGTGAGCGCACTTCGGTAGTCAGGGGTATCAAGGCTTTATCTATCATGAATCCATAATTATCTATCATCGACCAGAAGAGCTGACTCCGTTACGTTGATGTGTTAACCCTTAATCAAAGCAATGCAGAGAGCAGGCTCGTAGTCAGTTATTTATCGGCAGGCTAAATATAAAACGATCATAAGGAACACTGATATCACGACAAATCACAAGAATAAACGGGTTTGTCTATGAGGTCAAATAAACCGTACTTGTGACGCAAATGAACTGTGAAATTCTGATCAAGCGTGTGGTGGTTGTTGAGTAACGAAAATGGTATGGCTGAACAAGGTGTATCCGGGTGCGTCCAGGTAGGCTACTACATTGAATTTTGATCATATCAGCTGTTAAATCAACAGAAGGGTCGGATTATGGATTCTAGTAGTATAGTCTTACACACAGTCTGGGTCGGATATACGCATATCTTTAAAATGGGCAGGGGCAGAAGATTTTATGTATGTATATATATATATATACCTCTCTCAACGCCACTATATATATATATATATGTATATGTATATAGTGGCATCGGAAGAGGCTCTGCAAACACAGTAGTAAACGTTCAAAATGAACAGTCACTTACGATCAGGTTTACAAACGTACATAAGAGGGCAGTGGAAACACGTGGTGAATTGTTCAGTTAAGTTGGGTGGTAGGATAGATAATTTGTTACTGTTCCTGTCGTTTGAAACACTGAGTTCCCTTCAATAACTTCATCAGCGCAGAAAGAAGACATATGTTGCGATATGTTAACATTTCGTTTACTCTCATCAGTCGCAAACGTAAAATATATCTTTCTTTTGAGCTGTTTCCACTGGTTCCTTGCATTTGGTCGCCTTGCTGTGAATATCTATGAACTTTTCGGGATATCCGTTTGCCAGCAGCGTTTTCTTCAGCATTTCTTGTTCACTTTGCAGCTTATCAGGAGTGCAAATACGACTGGCCCTGTGAAATAGAGTTTTGATCAAACCCCGCTTGTATGCTATCGG
>QNGE01000156.1:283431-315803 GCA_008508345.1 Paragonimus westermani | reverse complement strand
ACGCGTGTCGGTGAGTTCACAAACTATGTATTCCATTGACGTAGATTCCCTTTTCACTAACGTTCCTCTTCATGAGACAGTGGAGTTTTTATGTGATTTTATCTCCATCCATAACTGTGATATAGGTATTCCACTTGAATATCTTAAGGATCTCATTTTATTGTGTACAGAAAGTAACAGGTTCAATTTTGAAGGGCTTTCTTATAGACAAGTAGATGGAGTGGCTATGGGTAGTCCGTTAGGCCCAACATTAGCCGATATCTTCTTGGGAATGATTGAACGGCAAGTCTCTGATAATATTGCCGAAACCTTATTGTACAAGCGGTATGTTGATGATATAAATAAAACCCAAGTGAAAGCACGTGTTCAAATTGGGCTCGGAAAATGGCCAGAATGCAGTAGCGATCTTGCAACTCAGTAAGCCACTCACCTGTCGCCCAATTGTAGATGCACCTCTTACTGAATTTGCGAAGGCAGCTCCTACCTAGAACAGAGTTACAAGACTGGTCGAGGCGAATGAGTGACCATCGCTTCTACAACCGGTTGACCATGTTTTTGTTGATAACACAAGGCACAACTCCCAGGTACTGTGACACCAACCATTAAACATGGGGGATTCTGATATGGTGGACTTCCATAGCACAATCAAAAGTTGAAATACAGTGGAACTATGGATAACTCATCATGTCGAAGTGAAGGAGAAGGTTGAAAATTTCGTCAATCCACTTTGACAGACAAAGTTAAACACCACAGATAAGAGCAACAACAGATCATTAAACTTGCGCACAGCTGTGTCGAGAAGCAATTGATCAATCAGTCTGAGAATAGTCCCGCATTACTAGTCGATTGGGAACAGTGAGACAGAAAGGAATTTCTAAAATTTACAGAAAGGTTGGGTCATTTTGATACCTCCCCGGGGCCACTTCAGACTATGAAAAAGATGACCATAAGAATCACTCTTCAAACGGTAGCTGGCATCTAGAAGCTAAGGAAATTGCAACAAGCCAGTCACAACGGGAGTGATAACTTAGTTAAGATACGCCCAGACCGAATCAAACACATGCCTGCAGTCACAGACTGAGACCGACGGAGTCTATGAACGAAAGAGCATTATCATACACAATGTGCCTGTTTCAGAAAACTCCAACGTCCTCATTCAAGTAGTACATTAACTAGGTCAGGAAAGATTCCCAGTACCATACGTTGGTCTGTCCGATTTAACAGTCAATGAAGGATATCAGTTACCCTAACCGGCGCACCTGACCTCGATAAGCGTTCCTAAGCAACTACGGATAATCGTCTGAAAGGAAGAAATGAAGTGGCCGGCCCATGCAGTTTAGCTTGCTGTCACTCAGGATTGTCTATTACGAAACAACAGGACAAGAAGAAACAGACGAGTGCAGGCAAGTGCTCATTGAAAATTCACTTATTTAAACAATAATAATAAACAGAAATAAAAGGCTAACCCTAGGAGTTGATCATTGTCTATGCTTGTATGCTTCTCGACATATAGTTAAATTGCAGATGAGTAGTCGGGGATTTGGTTTATTTTCCTAATCGCGGGGTTATCGATTGGAGTTAACAGGCAGTAACTGTGTCTCCTCTCGAGACGATCGGGCAACCTGATCATTGCTCACAAGCGAGAGTGGTTGAGCGTTCAGATTTGATGATTCGGTCGTGCCTAATGTGAGGTCAATGGCGCAGTGGTTAACACGGTTGCCTCATGATTGGAATGTCCGGAGTTCAAATCCCGGCCGTGGCAAGGATATGCACTACTGACGAGCTCTAATGAGAGCGAAACTCGAGTCTAGTGCTTCTTTTCGAAAGGGGCTGGCTGGAAAGTCTATCTGAATGCGAACACTGCAATCAAATGTGAGTGATGGTCAACTTGAAAAACAAACCAAATCCCCGACTACTCATAAGTGTATTTTATCATAAAACCCAATAAAACTGCCTCGGGGATTGTTCCGAATGACCCCCAAGGAAGTGTTCAACTCAACTTAGGAGTACAAAACGCTCCGACTCGTTGGCATTTCAATAGAGGATGGCGGCCTCAAAGCGCACTACAACACAAAGGGTCAGCCGCTTAAACTCACTGAACCTCCCCAATTAACTTCATTTGTCATGCTTACAGAATGCAGTGAAAATGTCTTCTGGTATTGCTTTTACACCAAACCGGCCTCATTCTCGAACAGACTGGACAAGATTCTGGGTCTCTGTTCGCGGCGAAACCCAGTTATAGTATGCATCACGGAGACCTAGTGTAAGCAGGAGAGGTGTGGGAAGAGGTGTCGTCTGTCTCTTATATGGCAGTCTTTCACGATGACAGGAAAATCGATAAAGAACGTAGTGTAGCCCCCCCTTATAGGCACACACCTGGAGATCACAAGTATTCGTGAGAGGGTGTTACCGCATCTTCCGAAATTGGGCAGCCAAGCGAGTGACGTCAATCAAAACTTCACACCCATTAGTGTGACTTACAGATCGTCTTCTGTACATAGGTTTGCCAAAGCGGCCAAGCGCACAATGCCTTGCGTAGAAGACCACTTAAATAAGGGCAACTTTTAGTCACTCGGAGCCAGATTGCACGAATCGCTACGCTAATAGTGCAATATCTTTCTCCACCAGTGAATACTTCGAAACGGTACCGAGAGCTGGACTATTCCAACATGTGCAAGACCATAACAGCGGTGGACTAAGCGTCATCTTGTGAATACATCCCTACCAACGAAGTTGACATGACAAGTAGTCCGAGAATCACAGTCCCAATCAGTCACAGCGAAAATGGAATAATTTAATTCAGTCATTCATACGGAATATCGAAATAACCTTACCGATCGTGCGAAATCAGAGCACGATCCACGAGAGCGCATACTGGGCTTATGTCATTCAGTGCAACAACAAACAGGATGTCACGTTAATCACAGGCGTAACAAGTCCGGTAATCAACCAATCAGAAGGCAGAAACCTGTTGATCTAATGTGGCCGGATTGCCGACAGTTAACAGGACGAACATGTGCGAACGTGTTGTTGAGTAAAAGTGCGTCGATCATCTGCGACAGTGGACACTCGACCTCAACTTTTCCTTTAAAAAAAATCAATTTCTGAGCACACGACAGAGCCTCGAAGCTCAGCTTGTCACGTTCGGATACGATGTTTCTGTTGCTCGTTCGAGTTCAGCCGAAGCCCAGGTTTTCCACAATTGGGCTTTTATGCAGTCTGTTGGGTTACTTACAGGTAATGCAAAAGGAAGTTAATTGGTTATCAGCAAAATGCGTTCTGGGGTCAACACTTAACTGGTTGGATGGCGAATAAGATTCGATCTGGGAGGGTCACAATTGTCTGAAACGATCGGGGTTGTTAAGTGTCTGGGGGTCAATGATGACGTACCAAGCAGTACGCCAGTCGGAAGAATGCATCATTAAGGCGTGCGCTATGACACCTGTTGCACTGCAGCTACACCAGCTTATTGCTATTCTTTAGAGGGATCACTGACCGTATTGCATCAAGTGAAATTCTTAACCGTCTTCCTAGATACACTTCAGTTAATGATTGCTGTCCTGGAGTGAATGGGTCAGCTACTCAACAGTAGGCCGTTAAGAAACAATCGCTCATTTCTCTTTCTGTCCCATCGCCTTCCAATTTCCGTGAGGCCCTTTCGAATGCATCAATGAATCTAGTAGGCCGTTAGAATGTGGACCATAAGCGGATGTAAATGCGTGACAAATGCCACTGTGAATACAAAAGCCTCGAAATTCCGTCTAACTGAGCCATGCTGTGCTGTGCTGTCGGCACTAAAATATCCGGAACACCAAACTGAGAAAGGGTTATCGATAATGTGGCCATTCGCATGGGGAAAACTGTTGACCTTGAGTGTGTACCGACTGCTAATAAATACAAGAGTCTGTTTGTTGGGTTTGGAGAATCAAGGTGGACCCAGGATCACAATTTGTCAGCCTTACACCGTGGGCATAAATCAGATTTAGGGAACATATCCGCTGTCACTGCACTGTTTGTACAAGTTTGAACCAAATCTTCAACTTGACTGTTAATCTGCGGACAACAAGCATAACTGCAAATCACCGACTTCAAGCGACTAATACAAGTATGACCAGAGTTTGACGATCCCCAGTCACTTGTTAGTGTGAAAGTGCTAGAATCACTATACGATCTGCCAACTTTAAGCATTGGTAATCATAGTGAACGAATCTTTACTAAGAGGACACCGTTCCAGCCTTCACCTGCTGAATCAATTCGTCAATCAGAAAATTGAATCAAATGGTCAACTAACTAGAGATGGAGCCTTGACAGTGGAATGCAATTGCAAGGGTAATCCCTTACAGTTTCACCCTGTGCAACACCGTGTCAGTGCAGTATAGTATACTGAACAACATCGAACTGGTTCTTTTGGGACAGACTAGAACACCAAAATACTGCGTCGGAGACTCAAAGTTTTTATAAAAAACACAGCAACAAGGTCTGTATAACGGCCATTGTTTAGCATGTTGACAAACCGAAGAAAAACAGAAGCCAACATCACAAAGCCTCACACCGCAAACTTCCTATATTATTGCTAACTCACCTCATCGGCCGTGGTAAATTTATCGAATCTCGTTTTGTGGCTCGTAGCGGTGTTCACATTCACACTCAATTCGCTTGTCATTGCCAGGCGAGGATCCATGTAGCTGATTCGGCCAGTGATCGTACTGAAAAAGAGGTGGTAAAAAAGAAATTCAAACTGATGCGGAAAACATCGCTCTGAGAAAAATCAACTTTGTGTATGTATGTAAACAAAAATAGGGTACAAAAGTGGAACTGCGCAGTAGGTTAAAGAGGGCATATACATGATTTGAGACACCACACAGAATCTGGCAGTACAACCAACCCAGCATCGATAATGAGAACGATACACCTAGGTCACTTCCGGTATTACTGTCCCAGCATGCAGTTCGATCCGTTCGATTATTACGATAAAGTTCCCAACGTCCAGCTTATTCTTTACGCGGTTGGATAAAAACATCTACCTCCACAGCACCTACACATGACACAAGAATACTAACACGTCCTGCATATGAACTCCACTTGGTAGGCAGCCTGTCAAACACCACGGTTTGACAGTTGACTCCTAGTGGGGTTTGCACATTGAGGTTGATTTGAATAGCTTCCCTTGAAAAAAACACTTTGAGGGGGTCGAGACATTGTAAAATTGACAACTACTCTAATCCATTGTGGCTGAACCAAAAAATCCATCGGACAGTGGATAGGGTAGATTTGCAGTGCCCAATCGGCAGGGTTCATCGCTTTCAAACTAGAACTGTCGCACACACAAACGTTTTCCGGTACTGACCGCTTAAGTAAGCTTTACCGAAAGCCGACCATTCATCCAATTACCATTTCTCGCGTGACTCTACATGGATTCTGATTCGTTCACCGAAAGCAATACAATTTCATCGAACTCGGTATGTTGACTGGCGAAAACCATGACAATTGGTAGCCGACTTGAACACAGAAGGCGAGAAAATCAATATTTTGGATAGCAAGATCACTTGACTTAAATACCATGGAATAGTTTAGAGACCACTTTAAAAGAATGACTCTCAGGAATACGGGACTTCGAGTACATTCATGAATAAAAGTAACGGTTTCAAAACGTGGAAGCGGTAGAGCACTACTGCGCTAATCAGGAAAATATGAAGAATAACTGATACAGCAACCAGCAGACATAGACCAACTCAACATTGTAGTGCACAACGACGAAAGCACCATTTTATTCAAAGAAGTTAATACTGAGTACGTTATTCCTCTTTTGCTAACTGTGTTAATCGCAGGTTCACAGGTTGTGGCAAAAATGAGGGAGATCTTGACTGTGCGTTACTGACTACATGTCAGTCGGGAGAAAATGGCATTAGGCAGTTAACAAGTAGAAATTAAGTGGAACTGATTAAAACAATGCGCGGAAGCACATCGGCAACACACTGAAACAACGTTCCGTCAGATATGTACAATTGCTGACCCGTGGAAGTGGAACAAGAAATTTGTTAGGACATTTCTAGTACAAATTGCTTCACACGTAGACATCAATCAAGTTGAAATTTAAAACTCCCAACTGGTTTGGCAATGAACACCGAACGCCAATGCGAACAGCTCCTAACTGTGAAACAGGCATCCATAGAGTAAACTGCCCGTCCCAAAATAGATTTTCAGCGAGTGACCTTTCAAGCGTAAATCCTAAGTTAGTGGGAGCAGATATGCCGGTGGATGACATGGAGCATGCAGCATTTTGCAAATGAGAACAAGATTCCCTCTAAGATGTGGCGTCTAATTGGGACGTTCAAGCTCGTGAGAAAACGATAACTTAAGTAAGCACTGGTACTTAACTACAGCTACCACGGTGATGAATACTCGAGGACGAATTGTTATATCGCGGAACGACCGAGTGGATGCAATTGAACTGCAACAATTCCTACGACGCAGTGATATTGTACGCGCTGTTTTACACCGAAGAGCCGATCCCCAAAGACGACTACGAAGAAAAAACACTGGTCTCCAGAAAAAGAGCGTTTATTGTCTCAGTCTGAAGTTACGAGTGCCGAAGTGCAATTACAAAATACAGCACTTGTGTTTTTATAGCTCATCAAGCGATCGGGTGAAAAAAGAAGGCTCATTAGCGTCCAGTATGTAAATCCGCCGACCGGGTAAAAAAATAGGCTAATTATCGTCCAGTATGTAAGTCGGCGCCAGAGATAAAAAAAATGATGGTACATTAGAGGAATTCGGATTTACGAAAAAAACGGTAAATGCCCATTACCAGTTAGTGGACAGTTTTTTTGGGGGGTATGTGACATCCCCAACAAGAATGCACGCATGTAGGTACATATAAATGGGGTGAAGATATCCTAGAAAATAAAACGGTTAGTCCACGCCGGCTGAGCTATTCCAACCACTCCTCTGGTATTTTTCAATCAATACACTTGGGAACAACAGGGAATTTCAGACAGCGAAAAATCTCCCAATTCTACACACAAAAATGGAGACCATGTCGCAGTTACAGCCGCAAAAGCGGTCCAGCCCTGTTTAAAAAAGAAACAGACTTGATCCAGTCGACCATAAATTGCCATGCGTGTCCTGGCGTCGATTTTGTGGTACGGCTAACCCGATGACGGCGTGCACACTGGTGGATGCCGTAGCCTGACCTGTCATCAGATCTGAATGCTTAACTGGTCATCAGGATAAATTTAGCTGATCGCATCACTGTCTGCGAGGCGATCATGTTATTGACCAGCAAACCGATGGAGATAGTCAGGGAAACTTGTGACTATTCGATTACATCACTGTCATTAGTCAGTCAGAGGTACTGAGTTGTATAGCTTCTTAACCAGCCTAACGAGCCGGACGAAAGATTTTGCAGTGATTGCACACAGGCAGGTACACAAACACATGCTGGATAACATCTATTCTACTGGGAGACTAAAGAAACACCCGTTACAATGTGATCCTGAGCCTCTATAAGCTTGACGGCAGAGGACATGAATGGAATGAGCAGAGCCAGTGTTTGTCCTTCGCAACTGACTCGGTACATGGATAACAATAAATCCAACGGCAATGATGTATGCTCCAGTGTATCAAACGATCTTAGCACACTGATGGACATTGCACGCTGAAGTGTTGTGCTTAGGTCGTTATGACCGGTCTTTGATCCTCTGTGATCACGAAGTTTTAGACGAGTCACCTTAAAGCCGCATCGACAATCGTATAAGTCTAAATTGAACGGAATACTTGTGTGGATAGATCAACTAATGTAACTCTTGAAGAGTTGGAAAGAAAAAGAATCTTACCAAAAAAGTAAGGAAGAGATTTTGGAGCATTATGTTTTAAACAAATACGGTGAGGGAATAAGAACACAATACGGACAAATACATTGGATAAGTATGTTAACTCGACCGTGGTGAACTCCGCTTAGTTTCCGCTTCTTTGTCAGATTAACCCGATTACGACACTTGTGTAAAAGGTCAACCGAGGTGCCCTATTGGAAGATCATAAAATAAAGATAACTGAATCCAGATCAACATATTCGTTGCATTCATCATGAGCGCCAGAAAGAGAGAGCAATAAGTCGGTGGTTCACACTGATGCGTGGGCACAGAGAGAAAAACACGCCCCAACCGAGAAGTAAACCAAGAGAAGACAGGACCTAGTAAATACAAAAACATCCCAACCCAAACACAAAAAGTCAAAATCAAGGTGCATATACCTTGCACACAAACAACCCAGCTATAAACAAAGGTAAAGCGTTATCAGCTAGACAGCTTCCGATTTAGAGAGTCATTAAACATGCACACGGAATTGATAACTCAGCTAAACAAAGGCGACATTCACTCAACTGGACCTAATTAGCCAAAAGCTCACCTAAGGTTCCTAGATAACACCAGTGAGTCACAAGAGTCCCCGTAAGGAGGCAAAACCGATATACAGTGTCTAACGGACTGATGATTGTCTTCAGCTCATCACGCCAAACCATCCTTTGTCCACCCCGCACCTTACACCAGTAGGCTAGGACAGTGGCAAAAAGCGCTTGACGTGACATCCTTAGAATACAGCATACCCACTTGAATATGTGAGTACTTGAACAGTAGACGAATGGACTTGCCTGTCAACCTCATTGTTGCTCCCCCGTTGGTAGTATCCGATGCAGACTGTTTCCGAAAACGGTCTGTTCGCCGAAACTTTGTTTGATCAAGGGTAGTCGAAGAAAACGTCCAGAAATTCAGTGTGCTTGTAGATCCTAACTGGTTTAGAAGTCATAGCAACGTAAGTTGTATGTGTCGATTTATCCAAATTCGCCGGAAGCACATAACCGGTTTAGTGGTTGTTACTACTCATCGATGGCCTTCGACCACACATTGCACTGCATAAAGGGCGTATGCAGAAGTTAAGGATAGCAAATCATTTACGAGTCAGTGCTTCTTAAACACCATGGGGTCTACTAGACTATCGACCGGAGTGGCATCGCTTGAGATGTGTTAATCTAACAAATGGAGTGCCACCAAGCCATATGAACTTTCATAATCTTTTAGATCAATGATTGGCCGGTAGTTTAGGCGATAGGAGCTTGCACTCCTTATGCCGAGTTGCCGTTTCAAAGCTACTTATAAGGAGTGTTGACAAAATCCCCTTGTTCTGATGTTTCAGCTATGACTGTATTATGTCTACATCTTATTAGCCTATATCATTGGTCCATCGAATGCCGAGGTTCCACAGTAGCCGTTAATTCAGAGATGGAGACAAATGTAGAAGAAAAATGGAACTTACTGAAATAGCCAGTGAAAGGATTAGATGGAAGCGGATACAGAAGTACCGAGGTCGATTCAAACGAAAGCGACTAAATGAAGAAAGGCGCTAACAAATGTCAGAGGTACGGATAAGAGATGCCTCGAGATGTATCCGTTCTGGTGAACGAGTAGTGTTAAATGTATTTATGTGAAGAGAGAAATAGCGGTCCAGTCGGAAAATGAGTGCGTGACAGCAGGCATAGTGGGTTACGTGGACCGAAGAACAATATGCTTTTCTCGGAGAGCGTGTGAACACAGACCCACGGACGACTGCCAATTTAAACGCGCTGGCCAATAGCATGAGCTTACAAGGCTCATTATCAACAACGACCTCAATTCGCACCATCATCGACAGCAGTACATTTATAGTTATCATTGAGGCTTAAATGTCTCATTAAGTGCACTCAACTCACAAACGAGGCAGTTAGACAATGGTAACACTTACGCAACTGAACAAAACTGGAAGCCACTTCTAACGCTTCCAGCTACTGACTATGTTCGTCACGACAGCCCCAGCCTGAGGGACGAACCCAACCGACCATGGTTAATTTAAAGGTAGCTGGCCGCTTTTCTCTATACCGGGTCGTCGTTTGCTCACCCCGTACTTTACGCCAATCGACAGTAGCATCCGCAAGGTGCTAGAAAACAGACGACTTTAAGAAAGTAGAAATTGCATAGACATGCTATCCAAAACAATGGAAGCACTTAGGGTCGATGGAATCTACCTGAATTGGCTAACGTACCGTACCCCGGATTACCACGAACACAGCAGGACTGCTGTGACGTAACCACCGACTCAAACATTCTCAAGAATGAGCAGACAACCAAAAGCGAACGGGCACAAAATGAATTGGGTACCAAACGTAGAACACTGCACAGATGATAACACTAAAATGATCATTCAGTACAGACAATAAACTAGGCTTTTTTTCTTCATGACGGAAAATAATACGGAGCATACAAATAACACGACCAAAGTGGTGTTCCATACGGCACCAAAAAACGCAGTAATCAACCTCAGCAAAAAATCCAGCATCATGGACAGACAGCGCATACTTAGTGTAGACTGTTCTGCCGCAAACGTCTACTGATTGACTCCATCCCTGCGGTAGATACGGCGGAACGTGTTTAGATCGACCGGAGATTGGGTGTTTTGACTGACATGATCCAGTCCTTTGACTAAAAATGAAGGGAAGGAACGAACAACGGTCACTACGCAGTGATTGATTGGTGTGTCGGAAGATGTCCAGAGTAGAGACAAAAACCTACCATAGGAAACAAAACTCCAAACAGAAACGGCAAACTTTAGTAGGTGGTCTATTGCAGATTGATTGGCGTGGAAATTGTAAAAGACGTTGATCATACCACTTAGTATTTGAGTTTGCAGCCAGATATTAAGTCGCAGTACCATTGGAATAATAACCTTGTGGTTAGAGTTAGATGAAGCAGATGAGTAACCTGGCATTAAGTATCCACACCTAAGCAAATGACTATCTAGCATAGCTCGGTTGGATTAGATCTGACATGCCACTGAGTGTACAGATCGGTAGGACCGCGAGGCCCGAGAAATTGGAAGTGAGCAGAAACATCGTTCAGGTGTGGAATAAACAGATTAAAACACCCACATGACCCTTCAGAAACGGACACCAGATAAAAGCGCTAGTACAGACGGTCTGACTGTACCCCATGGCCGCAGTGGTGACTATAACAGATTTTGAACAGACGCTACGCAAACTGTCAATTTGCATGTCTCCTCGAAGCCCAAAGCAACCACACGAGACACTGGTCGCTGTGGACTGATAATGACAGGAGCAGTCGTGCAGGGTCTACAGAACAGGATAACATTGAATAAAAGATTCGATCCATTTTATGGCCACTGTACTTCGCAACTCCAACTATCATCGAAAACCTCTAGGACCACATCGATAGCAAGGTAAAAGAATAAGGGCTGTTAACCGAATCGAGCAACCTCAAAGAAGTTCGAATAACTTAGGACAGCCACCTTGGTGCTTATACCAGCGCAGTAATCGAATGTACGCCAAGAAGGGTTGGTGAGCTAACCAGCGCAAGATATTACCACTAACGTCTGATAGCCCTCGTAAAGTTAATGAGTACTTATTTCTACCGTTAAAATGTTAGTTTTACCAGATCTTCTTGGGCTTCAGTGTACAGTACGTAAACACCATACACCACTGCAGCTCAAGATAATGCTCTAGAAGAACAAACTCACGAGCACACCACACCTATCCTACGCTTCAATAGCTCTCCACATCTGACCTAGCACAATCGTGTATGATGCTGAATTGTAGACTATGATGATATCCCAGTTATCCAGTTGCATAGCTCAACATATGCGATAGGAACTACTAATGCTTTTTCAATGATACCGATATTCGACGCAAGTCCGCTTGTTCGAATGCTAAGCCACGTGACCAGTGTGCACAGAGGTTGCCAAGCCATCTGACTGTGTGACAGGAGTGTCTTAGTGTTGTGTTCCAATTGCCACTCCACAGCTTCTTGGAACTTTTGCGTTTGCTTCGATTACCAAGAGGAAAGCTTGGGATGGTCAAGCCATACCAGCCAGTACACGAACAGTCGCCCACCTACGACTATGACAGTGTTGTCATTACCTGCCGATTCGACAGAACAAAGTTATATACCGCAAGAATGCCTGTAAACACATAAAGACTGTCAGCGCAATCCGCAAACCTGTAGCACCATACGATGACAGATTGTGAATGTAGAAACCTTCATGAGTAACAAAGATAAAAACCACTAATAAGAGAATAGAACACAGTGCAGACGGTGGCACTGATATCAAACACCTGTTGTTAACTAGTCACCTGACCGATTCTCTAGCTCTGTTCAATACACTGATGCATAAACAAAAATTCCATTCACTGTGCACGATAGGGGGCTGAACTCCGGGAGGAAAATAGCTTTCATATGCAACTATCTGTGCTTATAAGTGTGAACGTCCGTACATCACTCAGTGACAACTAGATTGAACAGTATTACCCCATTTCGTGAGCATGCCAACTTGGGTGTCATCACGTTGCAGAAAACCCGATTGCACTAGAATGTCCGAGATGGAGTGGTTCAGACTGAAGGTTTCAAAAACCATCGTTTAGACCACTCCCGTGTTGTCGAAGGCGTGATGGGGGGTTCATTACGTATACCAATGACACACGGCACAGGTCCATGCAAGTCCATTGCCTGCTCGAATGTTTATAAGCTGTTTACATGTTGAGCGCAATCCTAAGTGCTTAAATGGCTTTCGTTCGGTTTTGGAGTGCAATCTAGCTTTGTCTTCCAGCTGCTCTTCCCGAGAGGGTTTTGTTGACAGCTGTTCAGTAGCCCTTTTAAAGTTCTTGACATACAATCGTGCACTTCTTTCGGTTATTTGGACCAATTTTATACCACCTTCCTAAGCACCTCAGCACGTACAACACTGACTCCCCAAACGTCTGAACGTACATTTCGAATATCTGCCGCAGCAGGTAGTTGTTTAGAGACCACCGGCGCGCCCCACTCAATAACTCTAACCATCCCTTCGTGAAATCCTCCTCTGTCGACCATAGTGCGACACGCCATGAGCTCATCACTGGTTGTGGGGGTGCAAAAACAGACCTCCACAGTCACTTCCCGATCATTATTGTAGGCATAAGGAAGTCGTACCACCATTCGATTTGTTCACGATAACTCGTTTATCGCCTGCGATCGAATGACTGGCCACCTTTATTTATACTTCAACATCTGAGGCAGTCGGGGAACATCCCTCATTCAAGTGGACATATTTTCTTCCATTGCCTCTTGAGATTTCGTATGACGAAAGAGGAGGCTTATAGAACAGAGGATGATTGATCAAAGAAATGCACTTCAGAGTCTGTCAGATGTGAACGAAAAACGTTTGGGTTTGATGAACATTCACGCACTGTCAGCGAAATATGACCGAGTGGATAGAGCTCACTTGCCAAGAAACCTGTTGTCGATCAGACCAACCGTAACTAAAACAGAATCCATCTAACCCTATCAGGGGCTCAGCCGTTTATGAAGTTGAAGTTCAGCAATGCAAACAGATCTGGAAATTTGACACTGATCGTCCTTAGGAAGTGCGTTGAGGAATATTCCAACCCCCAGCTGAACTATTCATTCAATGTTTCGGGTAACGCGGAACCACTGTTGGTGGACGACGAACAGCGCACCGATTCCTAGAAAACAGCGGCCGGGTTTCGTGAAATTTTATGCACATCGAAACTCTAAGTCTTTCTCGAGTGGAAACTCACATGAACATCATGAATCATATTGAATTCGTCTATCGTCTCTCAAACTGAACTCTCGATGCTCTCGCTTGTCTAGTCCATTTTACTTTATGAAAACCCGTAGAAATTCGTTGGCTTCAACCTCTCATTATTTCACTATGTGCGAAACGTCTGCAATGGAAATTCTAGTTGGCACCCAATCTGTCTCCGCATTAGGAACTCTGGGTGTATTTCTATATATTTTACTTGATCCCGATATGACATTTAGTTGCAAACGCCTGGTCTGATGCTATTCCTCCCTTAATTTAACCACTACACAAACTCGACCCTTTTAATGTTAATCAGGGAACCGAATTAATAGATCTTCCCCCAATCGATGCCGACTAGAAAAGTCCGCCAACCTTTTGTTAGTAACATTAGTGATATTATTATTGTCGCGATTATTGCTATTCTGCGACTTAAGCATGGTTATTTAGTTGATCTCCATTTTATAAGAGTTCAGTGTAAAGAAAAAAGCTACAGCAGACATATTACTGACTTGACCTGAAACCTTCTAATTACTTTATGTGAACTGCGAAAACAGCTAGCAATCCAGAATCGAAGTTTTCAGCCAAATGACGAAGTTATGTTATACGGACACTCTTGAGGGCAAAAATGTTTATTGAATTTAACGGTGGATGGGTATCACCGGATAGTTTACTCATACGTGAGCAATACTTCATTCAGATAATGTAGAAAATGGATAGGAGTGAAACAAGGTAATGAATTTCAATGTGTGGTGCTTAAGGCGAATGTCACTGCTGTTGATCGCAGTGACGAGTTTGATGTTACAGCGATTGTGACCGCAAACACGCCAGACGGCTCGGAGTGACAAGTCATCAAGCCCCTCAGAGGACTGCAAACAAAAGTAAGGTAAATGCGTTGTGGATAGATCGAATAGCGAACAACTCACTACAAATTAGTCCAAACAAATGACTTACGGTAGTCGAGTAAAGCACTTCATTTTCTCCCAAGAGCGTGAATGTAGGTAGCATCACACAACCACTACTCTTAAGCCTTTTGGTTGGACTATTCTTAATGATGTTCCCTAATCCATTCGTTAAAAGTATTGTCCATATCGTAATACATAACCGCCATCGCCATCACTGCTTTCAGCTTCAATTCATATTCGTCGATACGAGGGCCCGGGCAGCAAAATAATAATTAGGCATGAGCTCAAGAATAGAAAGCAAAACCACCGCAAACCCATGAAAAAAGCCACCAACTTCGCGAAAACAGACTGACCAATGAGTGCGACAATCTGCTAAGTCAATAAACGTTTTTAGCCAGCGGCGTGGGTCATCGCGAACTCTCCAACCAAGCAGGGAGCACATATCAAATTCGATTAACAGAGCGGTCAAAGCTTGAATAGCCCGCGACCACTTCACAGCTAGATGGCCTTGTGGTGTTTTCCGGTCAGTAGCAGCTACTGTAGGACATCTTTGGAGGTTAAAATTCCCTTCGACTGACCTTGTCGCACTCTCACTCGCGACCCCGTATAACTACACGCTTGTTATTGTCAACCTCACAACCCGCGTCTGAAAGTACTGATTCTTCTAACCCGCCTCCCTCAGTCATTGAATCTCACTCACCTGTCCACACACCCATTGTTATCTGTCAATCTTACCCTCCCCTCCCCTGTGAATACGGTCATCCTACGGTCCGCCATGAAAGTGTCAACAGCTAATCGGTCTGCCCGCAGGCCGGGTAGTTAGACACACATCAGACCGATCTGATCGCATTTGTTCGGTTCGTCCCTGCCTGTCAGTCGCTTGTGCTTGTACTTATCGTGCCTTTTGGACCCTTGACGACCTATTTCGGCCAAACATTTATCTTATCCCACGAACACAAACGAACTGAGGTTCGTTTATTGCAATCGATTATATTGTTTGGGTCAATAGTACCACGTTTCCAGCGACTTGATTTAGTTCTGATGTTTATCGTCGTTAGATATACGTGCGTCACTCAACGTTCGTCGGAAGGACGTACAGCTACACTTAGCAATGCCTGGTGCGACGGATAATCTTCCAATATATGGAGCACGTGAGGAACCCAGAGGGGGCAATCCATGTTGAAAAAACCAACAGTAGCATGCAATGTCTTGCGCAACGACACTATGTTCCCATCTCATCGGCTATTTTGCGGAATTAACATGCACATTATGTATTGTGTGTGTGTGTGTGTAGGAGTGTGTGCAAGCAGCAAAACAAAATCAATCCAGCTGTCCGAGACAGTCAGTCCGCTGACCAAGGCGGAAACAGCAGGGTGCAACTGAAGCGTACTCATTAATACGAAACGCAAGATTGACATGGCAAGAAAATTGCTGTAATTCGAAAGGATAATAGAAGTCTAGGAAGAGATGTTTACAAAATCCATACAGATCAAATGTGAAGAGTAAAATGTGGCTGGAAAATTCATACAACACGAACACGGGCCAAAAGAATGCACGCCGATTAAAACCTATCAACAATATAACGCAATATAGACTAAGGAATGGGGTAACCCGTCAGTTGTTAAATCCTGTGGAAAAAACGTCGGTCCAAAGATACAGGTTTAGAAAGAATACACAGCGAAAGGCTAGTCACCAACTGTTCCTGGGAGTACGGACTGGGATTCGGCTGATGGTTTAAGATGGCTTCACAATGTTGAACGCCTGCTTTAGTTTGGGTCTAACGAACGCTCCCAAAGCGGCCCTTGTATACAGATTACCCGGTCTACGGAAAGTGTTTTGTAATAGTACTGACGGCACAACCGACTCCCGAATTCAAAAGCCATTTCGGTATGTGTTCGTTGATGGATGTTTTACCGACGTATCTGTTTCCACATACAAATTCAAAAATGTACACTATATTGAACTGAAAGTATGTGCGTTTGAGTGCTGCGTCTAAACGGCGTTTCACTAGATGGAAAAATCGTCACCTTTGAAAAGCAGAGTTAGACAGACAGACTTGCGATGAACGGTAATGGACGCAACCCGTGTAGGTTGTAGAATGGACTACTTTCAATAAACCGTATCGGGTAACCATTTTCTGCCAGAATCTCGTGCAGTAAATTCAGTTCACTTTCCAACACATCTTCAGCCGCAATACCTCGAACTCTGCGAAACAGTTTTAATGAGGCCACGTTTTTGTGTACTCGGTGTGGAGCTCTTAAAGTGCTAGTATTATCCCGTCCACATAGAGCTGCGATGCACACGTCTGAAAAGTTATGCCTTCTCACATTTTTTTCAACAAAACTTCTACAAAGAATATGCCCCATTTTGTTCAGATTCAAGTTACCGGCACACTTTTAAAACTCTAGTCATACAGAGCCAAGATATGTGCAACGCAAGAGCGATTGATTTGCCTAGTGATCGTAAACAGTTCAAATAAAGAGTGTCAAATAGCTGCTTAACGCCCTCGTGGTTTCAAGTAATCAACAGTTGTTGCGTTGAACTTACTTACGATAGGCAACTCGTCCATCCGCCTCAACCGAGACGGACCATCCGGGTGGCAATTCATTTTCTGAGTCCGAATCTTCCCATAAATTTGAAGGCATAGGCGAATGGTGGTTCAAGGATGATAGATATGGCAGCTATTGGGCTGAACCATGAAGGTTTTCGATTGCTAAAAAGCCAACAGCTAGTAATGACCAACGTGGCTGTCATGGCTTACAAAAAACGAGCTCCATTCGGATAAAAAAAACGCCGTAAAACGACCAAATCAACAGAGTAAATGATTAGTGAAACTAGTGCAAAGAAGTAAACCTTAGTTCTATAATCCAACGCAGTCAACGTCAGGATTATCAACAACCGAACTAAACACATCGAATGAGAAAATACTATGGCGCAAAATTAGGAGATTTGAAAAAAACAGTCTGAACAATAGAACTGATCAAAGCAGGTCAGATTATTTGATGGCAGCTGGTAATTCACCACCAAAACGAATAAGCACAGTAAACACCAGATCGCAAGTTCAGTTCCCCGAAAAAGCTTTAAGAGCGTGCAACTCGAAAGTAGCGTGAGCGAGGCTGACGACAATTTTTGTCATATAAGATAGCATTCTCAACCAACGAAGTTTAGGGTTCTTGAGATCCCAACCGGGAACCCGGCAACGCACTACTAAACCAAAGCTTCAGCGTCAGTGTCTCCATGCCCCTGAACCCAAGTCAAGCACCCTGGCCGACACGCCGCTGCTTCCAGCCCAAATCATCACTCGCAAACAGGGCGAGGCGAGGTGGGTGTTGCGCTGGTATTCGTAAGATGTGATCAAGCCAACGAAGCCTGTGAGACAAGATCGCTAGTCTCGGTGGTCGACAAAGTCTACCGGTCTCTAAGACATGTCGTCACTGCGGATAGGGCGTTCCAACTACACACCGCTAATGTTTCGAAACACCAACGCAGACACTCTGTACACTGCATTTATGAGAACGGACGAGGTTTTGATGCCGCTCTCACAACAGAACTACACATTAGGCCTCTCAAAGAAGGGCTGAAATGGTGCAGGTGTCACAGGTGATGTAAGATAACTTAGCTATAGGATTTGTAATACCACTAGATATTTCATGAACGCTGGTACGGATCCCGAAGTACATGAACTTCCAACCACAACCAATGGCTCACCCTACAAGATGAGAGCAGGCGCACAGTCTTACCAACCATGCAACATTACCTTTCACTTGGTAAGTACAAAGGTCACTACAACCTGCCGAACGGAAACCTACAGCTTGAATAGTGTGTACTGAGCTAGCACTGAACCTTCACCGATTAGGGCAATGCAGTCTGCATACTTCACACCTGGGATCAGCTCCACATTACCATATTCGCAGCCCGTAAGGAAGCACTCCAGATTCTTGTCTACTATGAAACTGAACAAGAAAGGGGAGGCTGCATAAAACTGTCGCACTCCACTTGAATTGCTGAAGGTCGGCGATATGCTGACATAAGCCCTAAACCGGCCGGAGGTCCTAAAGTAAACTGCTTTCAGGTCAGCCAGTAAACTGCTTTCACTGTGTTCATACACTTTTCGGACAAACTCTTCCTTGATAAATATTCCCAGAGCGCAGTTCTTTCAATTGAAGCAAACTCCCTGCGAATTCTAATGAACAATAATTGTCGACCTTCTACATGAATTACGGGATGTGACGATGCGATCAATGCAGCTACGACTAGAACGTAATTGGCGGATACGTTGCTCGCGTGCTGCGTTTAGATTACGAAGTGTAACCGCTGCAAGCAACTTCGTTGCAACAGGAATCAACCTAACTCCTCAGTGATTTATATACAAAGTGCAAGACACCTTCCGAAAAATGGGATGGTAATGGCCGAACCCAAATCAGTTGGACTTGAGTTTCCGTAATGCAAGTGTCAGCTCCTTGACTAAGATTGGTCCCTAGTTATGAAAAGAACAGAGTGAAGTTCGTCTGGACAAGGTGAACTGAGAAGCTTTGGGAACTAGAGCTTACATGAGTCGCCTAGTCTCAAAATCAGAAACCAATAAATGTACGACGTAGTCAACAACACGAGTGACCACTTGCTGAAAGTACTTAGGTCAGATAAGAGACAAATGTCTTGGTGGACGTAAAGCGCCTATCTCTGCTGATGTAGATACGTAAATTTGTTCGAAACTGAAGTGGCCTCCCACCAAAGCGCAAAGTTAACTTAGCATCAAACGACGCATTGGCGTCCAGAACACTCAAAAGTTAGTAATTGCAGAAACAGACCATTAGTAAAAAGCTAAAAGCGTTCAACCAACTCCGCAAGAGTAACGGCCATCTAAGTCACGCTCGCCAGTACTCAGTTGGCTTACCTAAGAATTCGTCTCCAACCAATATTGCTACAGCCCGTGGGCCGCAAGCTATGCAGAAGGTTGGTCACCTGGTAACAAAAGTCATCCTTGACAGCGTCCGCACTAATGCCCGTGGCATCATATGCTGCAACGGTAAACAAAAAACGTTTGCGGTGGGCACCTCTCGATGCTCTAATCGTACCTTTAAGTCTGACTGAGAAAAGGCACCTGTCAACAGATATCCAATCATACGGCGCCTTCTCCGGGTACGCATCTGAGATAATTCTAACGTCTGACTGGCCAATGGTTCAAGCCGAAGGGTCACCAGACAAGCGCACAGTGTATGAACCCGGTGGAGCATTTGACGGAGGTTGAAGTTGCAGCCCTGTGCTATAGTCCTGAGGCTACGCCTCACCAAGAAAGCCGATAGTGATGGCGAAAGTCTTCAGCTTAAGCGCAAGACCTGTCTATTAACCTATCTGTTCGAGCACTGACGCAAATCAGAAAAGCATGCTGTATTCATTAGACCCCCGTATACTTCAGTGGATGCGCTGTCAGCAAAACCACACGATTTATCCAGGTAACTTCTGAAAATTATCGAATAATTTGACCCGATAATTTTAGAGGTGAAGACCTGAAATCACTCCGAAACTACATTCTGGGTAATTTTTACCAAATTTTACCTTTTTACATTTATCGCGTTTTTTTCGCTTTTCTCTACAAGGCCAACAAAGCAATCGCTCGCTCTTTAAGCACCACTTTATGGGCATATACGGCCGCGGTACAACTGTACAAAACTTATTCGGCCCCAGACACTTGCACCGAAGATGCTCAGTTAAATTACATCTGCTTTCCTTTAACTGATCGCTAAATGCAATATATTTGAGACTCCTTATGCGCTCATCATCATCAACATCATAGCAGTCACGAGCCTGACCAGAAGGTACTGCGACTCGAGCCACTGCCGACCTCAACAGTGGGATGTCTTAGAAGGAAACGTTACCAAGAAGGATGAAAACTAACAAAAGAATATAAAGCGGGTGCACTAGGAATGGTCTGGATACAGGTACGACAATGATTGCAGCATATTACCATTTCGGATAGCGTTTCTAACCAGCGATTTGAGTGGTCACGAGGACACCAACCAGGTAGGCGACACTTACACACTGTGCTCAGTGAAACTGTCAGGGTTTTCACATTTCGTGAACATGCTGTTGTTTGACCGCCACGCGATTTTATTCAGCTGTTGGTGGTCTCAGTATATAATGCCCTGTACGTTAAACGATCAACTGGCATACAGAGTACGTGACCCAACTATCGCAAACTGTGCAACATGATTAGTTGACCAATTGATCGCGCATCCCATGCATCCCGGAAAATGCGTAGGAGAACGGCCGTGCTGCTCACGTGATCAGCCCACTTGATGTGGGCTAGTTGGCGGAGACAGTGATGGTCAAACATGGCAAGCCTGTTGACATCTTCGTTGCGAACAGGCCACGCTTCAGAACCAGAGCAAAAGGGAACGCACACAAGCACTATATTACTCTTCTTTCCAATCAAATCCGGACGTCCGTTTGACACCACAGATGATGAAGATTGGCAAAGGCAACTGCTTACTTTGCTATCCTCGCTGATGTCTCACGTGCACTATTACAAGCTGACAAGATAGTGCTATCCAAGTATGTGAAAGTGCCCACAGTCTCGAGTACATTACCTGCAATGAGGAAAGTAGGAGCGGAAATGTCCTAGTCTTGAAGCAGCATTTTACATTTTAAAGGTGTGAAACGCATTTCATACAAATCAGCCTGGTTACTCACCTTGTTCAGCGTGACCCGTAGGTCTTCGACACAGGAGTTAAGTAAGACGATGTCATCTGCATAATCCAAATCAGTCAGCCTACCGTTAGAAAGGGGCCCAACACCAAGCCCACCAGATTTCCACAAGTGTACCTTTGTAGCGTTTTGATTTCGACACTAGTTTATTTTCCGAGAACGCTATTAACCTTAAATTACCTGCATTTGGTATTTCAAATCCTCGTGTTTGGTTCACTCAGGTGGAAGCATTTTTTCGATTTCGTAAAATTACTTCACAGTCCACCATGTTCTCTTATGTGGCTACGCAGTTGCCTACAGATATTGCGTCCGAAGTAATCGATATACTTGACCCTATGCCAACTGAGTTCCCATACGATAAACTCAAAGCTGCTGTTTTAAAGCGTACTACGGCATCAGATGAGGTCAAGCTCCAACAATTACTCTCCGGCGTCGAGTTGGGTGATCGCACCCCCTCTCAGTTGCTCCGCCACATGAGATCCCTGGTAGGCGATAACAGTATAGGTGATTCCATCCTCAAGCAACTGTGGACCAAATGCCTCCCGCTCAACACCTCGGTCATTTTGTCAGTACAAGACCCCGACACCCCATTAGAAAAGTTAGCAGAGACGGCGGACAAGGTCCACGAGTGTTTCTTCAAGCGTTCCATCAACAATGTGCAAGACCCTTCCCCTTATGCCGATACACAACAAGAAACGCTTGATAATCTCCAACGGCAGGTGTCTCAGCTAACACTCACTGTGAATAACTTAGCTGGACGCCTCATGAAGGGCCGCAAATTTTCGCGCACTCGACCCCGCTCTTGCTCGCGACCTCGCATAGTAAAGCCGCAAACCTCTGAAATCTGTTACTACCACAGACGTTTCGGTGACAATGCCCGCAAATGCACACACCCATGTGCATATAGCAGTCCGCGCACTAAGGACAACACCAACCAGGGAAACGACCCGGCCAGCCAGTAATGGCGACAGCTGCCGCTGGCCAACCCAAGAGTCGCCTGTTTTATGTCCAAGATAACTCCACCGGACTTCGTTTCCTTATTGACACCGGTGCAGAGGTCAGCGTTATACCCCCAGGTAAAATTAAACGCGATCTCAAACCCGCTGAGTACACCCTACAGGCGGCCAACAATTCCAAAATCGTGACCTACGGTCAGCATCACTTGACGGTCGATCTTGGACTGCGTCGAAGTTTTCCTTGGATTTTCATCATCGCCGACGTTCAGCACCCAATTATCGGCATCGATTTTCTCACCAGGTACGGTTTGGCTGTTGATCTCAGCCGCCGGAAACTCGTTGACAGCACCACTACTTTGTGTGTTCAAGGTAAAGCCACCACCATCAACTCGATCGGACTTCGAATGGCTTTACCGGATGCCAACCAGTATACAGATCTGCTGAAACAGTTTCCAGGAATCTATCAACCTACACCTAGTATCACGACACCAAAACATGATGTTTCACATCACATCGTCACCAAGGGACCACCCAAATTCGCACGTCCGCGTCGACTGCCTCCGGAAAAGTTGAAGATCGCCAAAGCGGAATTTGCGGAAATGCTACGTTTAGGAATCATCCGTCCTTCAAACAGCCCGTGGTCATCGCCTCTGCACATGGTCCCCAAGAAGACTGCAGGAGACTGGAGACCATGCGGTGACTACCGAGCATTGAACAGCGCCACCGTGCCGGACCGTTATCCAATTCCGCATATTCATGACTTTTCCATTGGCCTTTCCGGGAAAGAGATCTTTTCCAAAATAGATCTAATCAAGGCGTACCTCCAAATTCCTGTGGCTCCCGATGACATCGCTAAAACAGCGATCACAACCCCATTTGGCCTATTCGAATTTGTTCGTATGCCTTTTGGCCTCCGCAACGCTGCCCAAACATTTCAACGTTTTATGGACCAAGTCTTACACGGACTAGACTTTGTGTTTGTCTACATTGACGACATACTCGTTGCCAGCAACAATGCGCAAGAGCACCTATCTCATCTGAAGGCTGTCTTTGAACGTTTGGATCACCATGGCGTCACCATCAACACAGCCAAATGCGTCTTCGGTGTTTCCTCCATCGACTTTCTCGGTCATCGAATCGACAAAGACGGTATCAGGCCATTGCCGGAGAAAACCAACGCAATTTCGGATTATCCATTGCCTCAGTCTATCAAGAGTCTCCGTCGGTTTTTGGGGATTGTTAATTATTATTGTCGCTTTATCCCCAATTGCTCTGACACGTTGAAACCCCTGACTGATTTGCTGCAGAATAACCCCAAAAAGTTCGTCCTTACCCCAGAGGCCACCAGCGCTTTCACTTCCGTCAAGCAGGCCCTGGCAAACGCCACATCTCTCGGCTATCTCAGTACTGACGAACGTGCACGCTTGGTTTTAAAGACCGACGCATCTCAGTCCGCTGTCGGCGCCGTTCTACAGCAAGTCATTGGCAATGAAATCCGACCACTATCCTTTTTCTCCCGGAAGCTACAGCCTGCCCAAACGAGGTACAGTACCTTCGGCAGAGAACTGTTGGCTATCTACCTCGCCGTTAAACATTTTCGACACGTGTTAGAAGGACGCCAGTTTACCATCCTTACTGATCACAAACCGTTAACGCACGCCTTCAGCACTGCGCCAGACAGGTACTCCCCGAGAGAGACCCGCCACTTAGACTTTCTCTCTCAGTTCACGACGGACATCCGTTACATCGATGGTCCAAACAACCTAATCGCAGATGCTCTGTCTCGTATGCATGTCCATCACCTACCGGCATCTTTTATCGACCTAGAGGCCATGGCGGCGGCCAAACAAAACGATGCAGAATTTAATCACCTGCTTTCTCATCCTTCCCTGGAATTCATTCAACTGCCCCTCCCGCACTGCGAATCTAAAATTTACCGTAAAATATCGACCGGTAAACCCCGACCCTACGTCCCCTCCAGCTACCGGCGAAAACTTTTTGATCATTTTCACTCTATCTCTCATCCCAGTATCCGTTCTACCGTTAAACTTATTACTGACCGTTTCATCTGGCCGAACATGCGCAAGGACCTACGCGATTGAGCTAAACATTGTCTGTCTTGTCAACGAAGTAAGGTACACCGGCACATCATCACCGCACCTGGCACTTTCAGTGTACCGGACGCCCGTTTCAAACACGTTCACGTTGATATGGTATGCCCACTTCCACCATCGAACGGCTTTGCTCATCTGTTGACTTGCATCGATCGTTTCACACGCTGGCCACAAGCAACACCCATACGCGCTATCTCAGTTGAGAATATCGCACGGACATTTTTGGAAACCTGATCATCCTCCCTCGGCGTACCTGCTTCTGTCACTACTGATCGCGGTTCTCAGTTCACATCCACGCTGTTTCGTGATCTGCAGCAATTACTCGGCTGTGAACACTTCCGAACAACCGCTTACCACCCGGCGTCAAATGGCTTAGTGGAACGATTCCATTGTCAACTCAAAGCCGCCATCCTTGCTACACCATTTGGCCCAAAATGGTCGGAAAACTTGCCGCTCATTTTGCTTGGCATCCGCAACACTATCAAGGAAGACATCGGCTGCACGCCTGCTGAACTTGTTCACGGTACCACCTTACGCCTGCCAGGCGAAATGATTACGAACTCTAGAACCACTGGCGAAATAGGCCCAACATCTTACGCTACACGTCTGAAATCTGCTCATGTGTAATTTGAAGCCCATCCCGACAAGAAACACCCCGATGCAGACCCAAATGCATGAATATCTGCATACTTGCCCATTCGTGTTTATCAGAGTCGACACACAAAAGAAGTCTCTTCAGCCACCCTACGATGGTCCGTTTAGAGTGCTCGAACGTAGAGACAAGTATTTCATCATCAACCGTAATGGCACTCGTGATTCAGTAAGCGTCGACCGTCTGAAAGTGGCCTATGTAGATCCTTCTGACATGCCTTCTCAACCGGCCATGAATACCCCTCCGCCCCATCCAAGTTTTTTGAACAAACCAACTACGCAAACTTCAGAATCAAACTTTCAGAATCCGTTAGACCCGCTGACGATGTACAGCTATTTTATCCCCCTCCTTCACAAACACGTTACGGACGAACCCGCAAACTTCCCGTTCGCTTTGCAGATCACACAAACTGATACCATTTATTTTCTTTTCGAGCGTCTCATACTCCAGTCAACGCTCTAGGGGGGAGTTCTGTAGCGTTCTGTACAGCATTTTGTACTTTATAATTTTTCTTGTTCACTCTTCTCCCCTTTATCTAACTTGCACAGTCCATGTTTAACTCGAGTTAATCGATTGATTCGATGATCAATAATTCAAAATCTACTTCCGAGGTCGTGAGCTGTGCGTCTTTTTTGCGGACTGTGTCGCTCGCGTAAAGGTTTCCGGAAGGTTAAATACTAACGGAACCAGCCATCTGTTTTTGGCGGAAATATCTTAAGAGTGACATCGCGGTTCTTTTCCGTCGGATATTTCATTCCATGTAGTGGGATTTCTAAACTAACACACCTTCACGAACTACTGTGAGTCGTTTCATTTTGGTTTTCACCACATTTTGGCTCCGCGTTTATGCTCAAGTAATTTGACACTGTTTAGGTCCACAACACCCTCTAGGCCGTCGTCAATGACAAGAGTGAACGAGGGGGAAATCGGACACCTTTGACGAGCACCGCTAAATGTGATGAAAGCCCGAGACAGTTGTCAATAAACTCACTCTGCTCATGGAGTAAGCAGTATGACATCAAAATACTCACGTATATCCCTGGTACTCCCTTGCAAAAAAGACAGTTCCAGAGAAAGTTACCAGCAACTGAATTTAAAAGCAGCCTACAGCAGGATGAAAGGACCACGACCGTCAGCTGCCTGTAAGAGTGCTGATGTTCAAATATCCGCCGCAAAGTAAAAATGTAATCAACATACTCTCGACCGCATCGGAGTCCTGCATGTTCCTCATGTATCTGACGCTCTCTGAGCTTAGTGAGTCGACGTAAAATGAGATTAATGAGTAACTTGGACGCAACAGATACGACAATGATCCCTCTGTGACTGTCATAGACTCCGGACATGTTTTTAAAAACAGGAGCTTCTTTCAATAGGCTCCAATTCCGAAGTACCTATTCAGTTTCCCAAATCACGTGGAGGAGTCTCGTCAGGTCTGATAGAAATTTGTGTGGTTCAACAACCCCGTTACACTCTAATCACTTTGGCACTAAGGCCACTTCAGCTACGGACGGGGAGCCCTCTGGGGCGTGAAAACTGAACATTCAGATCCTGCTGGTCACAAGGTCTAGTTGAGGCCAAGTGGACTGTTTTCAAGAACGTTCAACCCACTCGTCAATCCGTCGCGATTAAATGGTGATAAGTGAGCCCACTAGGCTGTCCGTGTAATATCACGATACCGCAATTAGCCGAAAAATTGAGAGCAGAAACCTTCAAAACTACGGTGCCGGCGAATGAGGAATAGGTAACATGCAAACGTCAAAATCAATGCCACTGACAAATGGTAAATTGGTGCCGTATATTAACCATACTTGAAGGTCCCTGGTGACATCAGACTAGGTCCCCAGACGAACCAATCAGATGTAGGAGCATTGTTTTCTTCGGTTAGTCACGGTTCAAGGTAAGTCTCCGACCAGCTATTGACCTGCTTCTGAACTGTCCATCGAAGACAGGTCAGAGACAATTCCGAGTTAGACAGCGCCATCGTGAAGAAACTCACGAGGGGAATAACCATAAAGATAGTCAATGAAGAGAACATGTAGGTATTTACTTATTCTTGTCCACTAACAATGCTTCACATTCGTGCGACTTTTTGCATCGCAGTGATATGATGTTCACAATGAACAGAGTGAACTTCGAATAATATGCAGAATTTGTGCACACCGGCATGCTGTCCTCCCTGCTGCGCACCCAGCCAGCACATGGGACTATCATGGGACGGTCAACCGTCCTCTGAGTGTCCTATGAGTTAAGATGAGACATAACTGTGGAAAGTCAGGGCTTCGGCTAGAGTCGAACCAGCGACAGACACAGCATGCCTCAACGCGACAAGCGCTCTACCAGCTGAGCTACGTGTAGCGACTATAATAAATGATATTTTGATAGTCGCATTCATCTGTACATTTTCCATGATTTTGATATTGTACCTTCTTTTGTTTTAGTCAAGCTACCCATTTTGTAACATCCGGCCCGCGGCCAAAAACACAACTCGCTCCGTGCCTCGCTAGCTTGACGTGTCTCTCTGTACTCTATTTTCCAGGGTCGGTAATAATATACGAAGTCAACGCGCTGAGACTTGGCTTTTCGCCGTCGATCGATTGTCGATAGTGCTAACTGACAGGGTTGTATTTTGTTGGATCAGTTCCAACATGTGAAGCCACACAGGGGGCTCGGAAATTTCACATTTGGGTTCTGTTACCCACCCGTCCCGCCGTCTCATATGGAAACCACCGAATGATTCAGGGGAACGACTGCCCCGGCTGGATTTCTCAAACATTTCACTCTGGAATCCGCCAACCCCGCTGCTGAGCATAGAAATTGTATTACTAACAAGTAACATGGCAGATTTATGAATTTAGATGAGACCCAACTGTGAAAAGTTAGGGCTTCGGCTGGATTCGAACCAGCGACAGACACAGCATGCCTCAACGCGGCAAGCGCTCTAACAGCTGAGCTACGAAACCACACTGGGAGCCCGGAAATTTCATACCTGGACCCTGCTACCCACCCGTCCCACTGTCTCATATGGATTCCAGCGTAAACTGTTTGAGAAATCCAGCCGGGGCAGTCGATCCCCTGAATCATTCGGTGGATTCCATATGAGACAGTGGGCCGGGTGGGTGATCGAGCCCAAATGTGAAATTTCCGAGCTCCCGGTGTGGCTTCGTAGCTGAACTGTTAGAGCGCTTGCCGCGTTGAGGCATGCTGTGTCTGTCGCTGGTTCGAATCCAGCCAAAGCCCCGACTTTTCGCAGTTGAGTCTCATCTAAATTCATAAATCTGCCCTACTACTTGTTAATAATTTCCTATGAGTGTCCCTCGGAACTGTCACACAAACCGATATTCTAACGCCAAACAGTCTGTTAATACGTTAAATAAATATGGAATCTGAAGTGTTACGCATAGTGCGGGAAAACGGCAGACATTAATTTTCCCAAGATATTTGTTTGTTTGCTTCAAACTCGGTCAGCCCATTGCCCGCTGATATCAAAACGGTGTCATGGAAAGACCCCGTGGGTTCTCACAATCTGACATCTATCATAGTGCAGAGATGTACAACATGGGGAAAAATCATGAGCCAAAAAAGAGGGTTACTGACGGAGATGGGGGTGAGTTTCAACCACCCTTATCATAAGTCGGTTTAGATTTGACCAGGACAGGAATCAGTAGTAGAATCGAGTGCATGAACACACAGGCGGAGGTGGAGGTGGTGATTACTGCCCCGGAAAGTAATGAGGAGCCATTGCTATCCCATGAGTTACCCGTTACCTCTACTGGGTTAGTCTCAGTTGCATCTCCGTTGGATGTGGCGCCGTGTGAACCAAGTAATATTGTTTTAGCCGCCATGCTTTCCATTTAGCAGAAGTCTTTGATGTAACCGATGATCTATTTGGAGGACGATGTTCACGGGAAATCGCCAGAAGGATCGCGCTCCGAAACAGCATGTCAACAGCTGCAATCAGTGTAATGCTCCTTGGTGAAGAGCCCCGTGAAACCTCACGTGTGTGACATCCCCACACTTCTTGTGACCATAAAAGACAAGATGGACTCATTGTATGATTAGCCTTCCGGATGTTAAATGGCTGACCAAAAAGATGACTTCCGGAAGGTCGTTCATTCGAACGTGCGTATGCGAGAAGAGCTTCATTCCATGAGACTGGAACTGAACGCTCTGCGGTTTTCGCTAGCCAAAGGCCCTCCGGAAGTTTCTGACGACTTTCCAATAAAAGTTCCAATGAACTCTTTTCACGACATTCAAATTCTGAACAAACAATTAGAGGACAGTGGTTTGTACCTACAGATGCTAACCTTTCACAATTCCTGTCTAACACTTATGTAGACTGATTACGTGAACAAAATCGGCTGAAGATCGATGGGAAACTGCGCACGTAACATAATGGGTACATTTTAACGGACGAGTTGGCGAACAACATCAACTGGAGAAGGGTTAACAACAAGTTCTCCATTGCGCCAACACCCCTGTCGCAGATGATTTTCGGTGAGATTTTTTATACGGTAACAGCTACAATTCATCAGATGCCATCATGCGACAGAAATTTCCCGGTTCGTCACACAAGTCTGTAAAAGAGAAGCTACAAAGGTGGATCCAGAAAGCTAGGGAAAGATATGCTCGGCTGCCTAAGAGAAAACCACACCGTCCCATGGATCTACCGAACGAGGAGGCGGACTACCTCTGATCGCCCGAATGTATATTTCGGTGAATAAATGTGTAATATATCATTATCACAGTCACTGCAAGGTTTTTGTGGGCATCAGACGCTTTTTTATTGGTTCGCGATAGCTGGAGGGTTGGGTTAATGGTGGAAGCGCTGAGTTATCCGTCCAAAGCACAATCGTTAAGTGACGTGCGGAATTGAGAAAGATTAATTTCTGCGTAGCACATGGTTCATTAGTGAACCATGAGCTACGTAAAAATTTTCCACGACCGTCCTATGGGTGACCTAAAAATGTTCAATTAGGAGGCCAATAAGACACTCACGGGACTCTCATGGGACACACATGGAGCACTCATGGGACACACATAGGGCAGTCGTTCAGGCTGGGCAGTCGCCTGACGATATTAGACAGGCCTCACCCAATTTTAGCACCGCCGAACTGAGAAAATAGTTGTAGTTTCGACAACGTTCTCAGTGTCAAAGGTTCGTAATTGTATTTTGCAACTCTTTCTTATATTCTTCTACATACCGTTCCGTTAACTTCACCTGTACACTTGCTCGAAAACACCATCATCACTTTTCTGAATTTCGTCGTCTTGATCAGTAAAGCGGGGGTTACCGCGCGCCGTCTCTTTCTTCTTCGTTTGCGTGAATATTTGGGCATGTTTGTTAATCGCACGGCGAAACATTCCCCAGCTCCGCGTGTTTGTTGCCCTATCGACTCCGAACGTTCGTCCTTCCACATCGTGTGTGGAATTATCTATCGGTCATCGTCCGGACCTACTCCTAGGCGCTGTCGTTCTCTCGGCGGTGCCCTACCCAATTTCACGGAATTTGACATGTCAGTAAGTCATTCTCAATTTTTTGAAACGTCTTCCTCTCACATATGCGTACACATTTTGTACACGCCTATTACTGTGTAGTGGATCTACACACTGTCAAAATACTCGAATATGATCGCGAAACCAAAATGTAATAAAACCAAAAGGAAATGACTCACGATAGTTCGTGAAGGTGCGTTGGTTTAGAAATTCCACTACACTGAATGAAATATCCGACGAAAACCATCCGTGATGTTACTCCCAGGATATTTCTGCCGGAAACATGGTTGGTTCCACTGGTATTTAACCCTCACGAAACCCACACTCGAGCGACACAGAACGCAGAGTAAACACACGGCTCACGACCTCCGAGATAGATTTTGAATTATGGATTATCGAATCAATCTATTAATTTGGTATAAACATGGACCATACAAGTAAGTTAGATAAGGGAGAAAAGAGCAAACAATAAAAATTATAAAGTACAAGGTGCTGCACAGAACGCTAAAACTGTTACAGTTCCTTTCAGTGTCGCCATATTTTGGTCATTTCTTATAATTTGATTGATAAGGCCACAACAAAATGGTGACCCTGACTGTCTTTTATTAACAGGACTTCATCCATCTCGTCATTGTTAACAATGCTTGACGACACTCTGAACCTTGTCACTAAAAGCGAATACAGTTTCGCCTTAAAATTGCCCGAATCCAGCGCCCGAAACTCTCGGCTGTGGTTCAATTAGATTCGGCGCGTGTTTCGAAAAAGGCCTGTTATTATTGCGTGCTAGTGCATATCCCGTTTTTACCATTCGATCACTCAAATCCACTTACTATTTGTTGTATTTTGTCATATTTACTTGCTTCGAGATCTTTTGAACATTGCCAATTGATAAAAGTTGAATATCATTTGTAATGCCCGCTAAGTCATCCACCCTTCAAAAATTGCCAGTCGTCAAGCCATCATCCCTGCACAAAAAATGCATGTTGACTGTGAAGAAAGGTGTAAAACCTTCTGGTTGTTCAGCCAACATCTGCCCCACTCCTGCGATCGCAGAGGTGATTGAGGCCGCTGCTAAAACGGCAGTCTCAACAGCAAATCTCAGCACATCACTCGAAAGGCTCAATGCCAAACGATGTTCGGTTTCCATTCCAAATGTATTCGTAGATCAGGCTAAAAAATTGAGGGAATTAGAAGCTAGAATAGCAAAACTACACAGTAGAAACCAGGAGCTTGCCGAACGTTTGCACAAATTAGATCCGCTATTGTATATTATAAATGCCTCAAGCAACATCCGTCATCAAACTACTCCTAAGCATAAAGACCTCGTAGCCGCCGGAGCGCCCATTGATACTGTAGCTACGGAATTGCACAAGCGGTTACGTTGCACAAGCAAAGTGGTGGTGTTCAACAAACCTGACAGAATACCTCTGATGACGGTGAAAATGATCTTACTCAAAGCCAGTGAGATGGAAGAACAAGAGTGCTACTGTTTAAGACTGCGCAAGGAAGTACGGCAGAAGCACTGTCCATTGTTGCTACAGTTCACAAGTAAACTTGTAGCGGACGAATTTGTCAGAAGACAAGAGCAAATCAGGCGTGGCACAAATTTTAAGTCCATAAAAGTCTTTGGTGACAAGACGCCACTGCAGAGGGAAATATTGCGAGCCAATATTTCCCGAGAAAAAACCACAGTCAACAATCTCATTGATCTAACTGTAGATCTTGACTGCCCCACGAGTTCTGCGAACCCGCAAGTTACAGCAGGAAACGCCGTTGCGTCCCCGGTCCAGACAAACACCGGAAAACAAGCCACGTCTGGATCGGATAATGCCAGGCGCGTTCAAGTTTCCATAACAAAACCCACGGCTACTGCTGAAAACTTATACCCCAACGCTCAACGTCTCTCTCTGTCAACCGCGGCCTTGACTAG
>QNGE01000156.1:206502-279157 GCA_008508345.1 Paragonimus westermani | reverse complement strand
ATTATTATTATTATTATTATTATTATTATTATTATTGAAGCCGTCTTCACCACTGCAGGGATAACGGATTATTTTTTCCCGGGTATGAGAAGAAACCGTTTTCCTTTCATACAAAAATAATTGGACAACTGGTATAAGGCGAGTGTTACCTCAAGTTTGTATATATACACTTATACATATAAGTATATATATATTTATGTATATATGTAAACATATATATGTATATATACATATATAGATATACGTATATGTATATATGCACATACCTGTGTTCATATACACACCTAGATATGCATATGTACTTAAATGTATATATAGGTATATGCAAAAATATATATGTATATATATAAATATACATATATAAATACAAATATATTCTTGTCACGGTATACATATATATATATATGTCACCACAGGCTTTCACATTTTCGCAGATACTTCCACATACACCTTAGGTATTTCTGATATATATGGTCTACATATATATTACACACTTGTCGTATATATTACACATATGCCTGCTACAAGCCTACTCCTTGGGCATCAACGGGAAAATTCGGCTTCCGTGTCACTCTGCGTATTATTAAGCGGCTCAAATCATTTTTTCCCGGGTATGAAAAGAAACCGGCTACCACGACCTCCGAGGAAGACTTTGAATTAATGATTATCGAATCGATCGATTAAATCAGTTTATACATGGACCGCACAAATGAGTTAGATAAGGGCGAAAAGAGCGAACAATAAAAATTACAAAGTACAAAGTGCCGTACAGAAATCCCCCTAGAGCGTTAATTAAGGTACGAAAACGCTCGAAAAAGAGATGAATGACATTACTCCAAGTAGTCTGCAAAACGGACGGGTGGTTTGTGCGGTCGTCCGCAACGCGTTTGTGGTGGAGGGAGATTAAAGAATTGCACGTCCTCAGCGGGAGTGCTGGTGCCTGAAAGTGTTTGTGATGGGTGTGGGATGGATTGGGTCGGAAGACCTGGATCGGAGGAAGAGACAGTCACAGCGAGTGGAGGAGGAAGCAAGACTGTAGGGTCCACATAAGCCTATTTTAAGCGGTCAACGCTTCTTGAATCGAGAGTGCCGTAACAGCTGATGATGATTCAATACTTATCTTCGTGTTCGAGCACTCTAAACCGGCCGTCATAAGCTGTCTGGAGGGACTTCTTTTGTGCGTCACCTCTGCCAAACACGAAGGGGCAAGTGCGCAATTCTTCGTGCACTTGAGTCTGCCTCGGGGTGGTCCTCGTTGGAGTTGGCTTTAACATGCTCATGTGTAGTTTCGGACATGTGACGTATGACATTGTGTTTATCTTGCCACTGGTTCTAGCATCCGTAAACATTCCACCTGGTGGGTGTAAAGTACTGCCGTAAATGAGTTCAGCCGGAGTGCAGTCGATGTCTACCTTGACGGTGTTACAGATGCCAAGCAGAATGAGTAGTAGGTTTTCTGAACAGTTTGAGCCAGATGTCATAGCAAGGATGACAGCTTTAGGTTAACGATGGAAACGTGATACTAGGCCGTTTGATGCTGGGTGGTAGGCGGTTGTTCGGAAGTGTCCGCAGCCGAGTAAGTGCCGCAGGTCGCGAAATAGTGTGGACGTGAACTAGGAGCCGCGGTCAGTAGTGATGGAGGTAGGTACGCCGAAAGAGGATACCCAAGTTTCTGCAAACGTCCGTGCGATGATCTCGACTGAGATGTCGCGTATGGGCGTTGCTTGCGACCATTGTGTTAAACGATCAATGCACGTCACCAAGTGCGTAAAGCCGTTCAAAGGAGGAAGTGGGCCTACAGTGTCAATGTGAACTTGTCTGAAGCGGGCGCCAAGTACATTGAAAGTACCGGGTGTGGTGAGGGTGTGGCGGTGTATCTTACTTCGCTGGCAGGATAAACAATGCTTGGCCCATCCACGTATGACCTTGCGCATGGTTGGCCAAACAAAACGGTCGGCGGTTAGCTTGATGGTGTACCGGATGCTAGAATGGGAGATAGATTGGAAGTGGCTGAAAATATTTCGCCGGTAATTAAAGGGGATATGAGGTCGGGGTTTACCGGTTGAGATGTCACAGTATATTTTGGAGTCGCAGTGGGGGAGCGGTAACTGATGGATTTTCCGATACTTGTGAAACCGCAGTTCACTGAATTCCTTGTCGTTTTGTTCTGCTGTCGCCATGGCTTCTAAATCGATGGGAAATGTTGATAGGTGATGAATGTGTGCGCGAGATGAAGCATCTGCGACCAGGTTGCTAGGACCATCCATGCGGCGGATGTCCGTCGTGAACTGGGAGAGAATGCCCAAGTGGTGGGTTTCCCTCGTTTTAAAGCGTGTGTTAGCGGCTTGTGGTCCGTGAGGATGATAAATTGACATTCTTCCAACACATGTCGGAGATGCTTGACGGCAAGGTATATAGCTAGCAATTGTCTGTCGAAGGTGTTGTACTTCGTTTGGGCAGGTTGCAGCTTTCGGGAGAAAAAAGATAGCGGTCGGATTTCATCGCCGATGATTTGCTGTAAGACCGCACCGACAACAGACCAAGAGGCGTCGGTCTTTAGAACTAGCCGTGCATGTTCGTCAGTACCCAACTAGCCGAGGGATGTTGCGTTAGCCAGAGCCTGCTTGACGGAATTGAAAGCGGTAGTGGCTTCTGCAGTGAAGACGAACTTTTTGGGGTTATTTCGCAGCAGGTCAGTCAATGGTTTGAGTATGTCGGAGCAATTGGGAATAAAGCGACAATAGTAATTGACAATCCTCAAAAATCGACGGAGGCTTTTTATAGTTTGAGGCAATGGATAATCCTAAATGGCATTGGTTTTCCCCGGCAGCCGTCTGATGCCGTCTTTGTTGATGCGATGACCGAGAAAGTCAATGCAAGAGGCACCGAAGATGCGTTTTGTTGTGTTGACGGTGACGCCGTAGTGGCTTAAACGTTCAAAGGCAGACTTCAAGTGAGACAGATGCTCCTTTTTGTTGCCGATGGCGACCAGTATGTCATCGATGTAGACGAACACAAAGTCCAGTCCACGTAGGACTTGGCAGATGAAGCGTTGAAGTGTTTGTGCGGCGTTCCTGAGGCCAAAGAGCATGAGAACGAATTCGAATAGGCAAAATGGAGTTGTGATCGCCGTCTTGACGATGTCATCGGGGGCCACAGAAATCTGGTGATATGCTGTGACTGAATCTTTTTTGGAAAATATCATTTTTTAAGATGAGCTGATGGAGGAATCGTGAATGTGCAGAATGGGATAGCGATCCGGCACAGTTGCTTTGGTCAGCGCTCGGCAGTCGCTGCATGATCTTCAATCTTCCACCATCTTCTTGAGACCATGTGCGAAGGCGACGACCACGGACTGTCTGAAGGACGAATGGATCCGAACCGCAGCATTTCCGCAACTTTGGCGATCTTCAGTTTCTCTGGAGGCGGTGTGGACGCGCGAATCTGGGTGGTCCTTTGGTGATGATGTGATGCAAAACATCATGTTTCGGCGCCGTGGTGCTGGTTGTTGGTTGGTAGATTCCGGGAAATTTTTCAGCAGCACCGTATACTGGTTGGCCTCTGGTAAAGCCATTCTAAGTCCGATCTAATTGATTGTGGTGGCTTCACTTTGAGCGCACGAAGTAGTGGTGTTATCCACCAGCTTCCGGCGGCTGAGGTCAACAGCCAAACCGTACTTTGTGAGAAAATCGACGCTGATGATTGCGTGTTGAACGTCGGCGATGACAAATATCCAAGGAAACTTCGACGCAGTCCGAGGTCCACCGTCAACCGGTGTTGGCCATAGGTCGCGGTTTTGAAATTGTTAACCGCCTGTAGGGTGTAATTCACGGGCTTGAGGTCGCGTTTGAATTTGCCTGGAAGTATAACGCTGACCTCGGCAGCGGTGTCGATGAGAAAACGGAGTCCAATGGAGTTGTTGTAGACGTAAAAGAGGTGACTGTTGATTTGGCCAGTGACGGCCGTTGCCATTACCGGTTGGATAGGTCGTTTCCCTAATCCGCATTTCCCTTATGGAGTGGGCTGGCCTATGCACATAGCTGAGTGCCCCTGTGGACACTGTCACCGAAACGTTTATTATAATAACAAACTTCAGAGGCTTGGAATTTAGAAGTGGGAGGTCGCGAGCGAGATCAAGATCGAGTGCGCGAGAAGTAGCGACCGTTTATAAGGCGTCCAGCTAAGTTATTCACAGTAAGTGTCAGCAGAGACACCTGACGTTGGAGGTTATCGAGGGTATCCTGTTGTGGGTCAGTGCGAGGAGAAGGGTTACGTACATGGCTGATGGAACGTTTAAAGAAACACTCATGGAGATTGTCGGCCGTTTCTGCTAACGTTTCTAGTGAAGTGTCAGGGATTTCGTGGACAAAATAACGGAAGTATTAAGCGAGAGGCATTTCGTCCATAGTTGCCTGAGGATGAAATCGTCTATGTTGTTATCGCCGACCAGATATCTCATGTGGTAGAGTAACTGAGAGCGGGTGCGATCACCTAGCTTGACACCAGAAAGCAACTGTTGCAGCTCGGCTTGGTCTGAAGCCGAGAATCGTCTGGCATGTGGTCCGAGGCGATGTCAGTAAGCAAGTGTGTGGCGACGTAAGAGAACATGGTAACCTGGGAAGTAACCTTACGAAACCGGAAATATGCTTCTACTTGAGTGAACCAAACGGGGTGGTTGAAAACACCAAACGCAGGTAATTTAAAATTATTAGCGCTTCCGGAAAACAAACCGGCGTCGGAATCAGAAATCATCGCAAAATCACTGGGAGTTCCGGGCATAGCGATAACGGACCCAAAGAAGGCACTTACGTAAAATGAGCAAAGTAAAAAAAATTCGGGCTCACCAATTTATGTAGTGGACCTAAATACTGTCAAAATACTCGAATATGATCGCGAAACCAAAATGTAATAAAACCAAAGGGAAATGACTCACGATAGTTCGTGAAGGTGCGTTGGTTTAGAAATTCCACTACACTGAATGAAATATCCGACGAAAACCATCCGTGATGTTACTCCCAGGATATTTCTGCCGGAAACATGGTTGGTTCCACTGGTATTTAACCCTCACGAAACCCACACTCGAGCGACACAGAACGCAGAGTAAACACACGGCTCACGACCTCCGAGATAGATTTTGAATTATGGATTATCGAATCAATCTATTAATTTGGTATAAACATGGACTATACAAGTAAGTTAGATAAGGGAGAAAAGAGCAAACAATAAAAATTATAAAGTACAAGGTGCTGCACAGAACGCTAAAACTGTTACAGTTCCTTTCAGTGTCGCCATATTTTGGTCATTTCTTATAATTTGATTGATAAGGCCACAACAAAATGGTGACCCTGACTGTCTTTTATTAACAGGACTTCATCCATCTCGTCATTGTTAACAATGCTTGACGACACTCTGAACCTTGTCACTAAAAGCGAATACAGTTTCGCCTTAAAATTGCCCGAATCCAGCGCCCGAAACTCTCGGCTGTGGTTCCATTAGATTGAAGCCGTCTCCACCACCAAACGAATAACATCAGTGAAAATAAGGTTTCCATAACTACTGCAATCCTCCCTTCTTGATATCGCAGCAGAAATGGAAGATCTTCTGGAAACAGTGTCATCCGATTTACCCTATATTTTTATTAAGTGATGCCGTCATTAAACGGAACGGGAATTTAGTGACTAAACGTGTACACGATTTGTTTACTTCAGTCGAGCTAGGTGAACGTTTCCTATCCCAGTTGCTACGTTATTTGAGGAGACTTTCAGATTCACGGGATCCTGATGACGCCATTTAAAAGCAGTTGTGGGCGGAAAAATTGCCATCTGCGGTACAGCATATTTTGACCACCGTGGATGATGACAGTTCTGTCGACAAGTTGGCGGTCCTTGTGGACAAGGTATCGGAAGCTTTTCCCTTAAAACACGTGTATGCTGCAATCACAAACGTCCCTACATCGTCACCTTCATTGTCAACCACTGATGGTGGTCTGGAACCTTTGATAGAGAGTATGTCACCGTATGGATAATATGGCTGTTCAAATCAACTAGCTGAAGAGGCACCCATCCGAAAGTCGTACGCGATCTTACTCCCGATTTCCATCAAGGTGGTCTTAGCATTCAGTCATGCACCTTTCGAACTCGCCAGGCACCACCGTCAAGCCGGCAGGCCAGCCAGCAACGGCGAAAACTGTCGCTTGCCTCGCAGATACCAGTCGCGTATTTCACATCAAGAATCAATGGACTGGCTTGCGGTGTCTCATCGATACCGGCGCTGAGCTCAGCGTTGTTCCACCGCGACAAAATGCTCGACTTCAGCCTGGCTAGAACACTTCACAGGCCAAGAGTGAGGGTTGCACCGAAACTTTCAGGGAACGCTCACCCACTGTCGACCTCGGTCTCCGGAGACGCTTACAATGAGTATTCCTGCTTGCCGATGTTCGGACATTACGTTCTCCCACATATCAACCTTCCTATTGTGTCAAGGGGCCCAAGCTCATTGACAACGTTACTGCCTGCACAGTAAAAGGCGTCCAATCGAAGAGTGCATCAATCGGCATCCGGTCTGCTCTCCCACCAAAACCGTCTTTTGTAGCACAGCCGGAGGATTTTCTCCCGTTAACTCGACCATGCTCATATACCAAGACGGTTAAGCACAACGTGGAACATCATATTACAACACGTGGTCCTCGGGTTTTCTCACGTTCACGCCGTTTACACCATGACAAACTGGAAATAGCCAAAATTGAATTCGACCATATGTTTCCGTTGGGCATTATTCAACCTTCAAAAACTCTTGGGTGACACCACTGCACATGTTACCTAAGAAATATCCGGGCGATTTGCGACCTTGCGGTAGTTACCGCGCTTTCAACAACCGCTCGACCCCGGCCAGGTACCCTACACCACACATCGACAATTTTTCTCAACGATTTGTCGGCGCCGCTATTTTCTCCAAATTAGACCTAGTACGCGTCTATTACCACATTTCAGTTGCTAAAGTGGACATTTCGGAGACGGCCATCACAACACGTTTTGGACTTATCGAGTTCAAAAGAATGCCCTTCGGGCTTTCTAGTGCGGCTTGAACGTTTCAGCGATTCATGGACGAAGTAATCCGTGGACTACCTTTCGCATACGTCACATTGACGATGCTCCGATTGTTAGCCGCTCGAACGAGGAACATTTATCTCACCTTCGTGCCGTGTTTGACTGTTCCGTGCAATGACATCAAAATCAACATCGACGGTTGGACCTTCGGAGTTATTTCACCGGATTTCCTGGGAAATCTTTTCAGTTCACCTGACATCAAACCTCCGCCAGGTAAGTAGAGTCTATCTCGACTTTTCCGATCCCTACTACAATGACCCAAATTCGACGATTCCTCAACATACCCAACTATTGTTGGCGTTTCATTCCAAATTGCGCGAACATTTCGAAACCTCTGGCCGACCTGAATGATTCAAAACGCAAGTCCTTCGAGCTCTCGCCCGAAGCTAGAGAAGCTTTCTCAGCGGCGAAAGAAGCTTTATGTCCACCACTAAACTGCGCCTTATTAGCTGCGATAAAAACGTCTGTCTTCTTCTCACCACTGATGCATCAAACTCTAATGTTGGTGCAGTCTTAGAACAATCTGTGAACGGTGAACAGCAACCTCTGGCCTTTTACTCCCAAAAGCTACAATCAGCACGGATCAGGTACAGTACCTTTGGACGTGAGCTGCTGGCTATTTACTACGCGATCCGTTATTTCCGACACTTTTTGGAAGGCCAAAACTTTGTTGTGCAAGCCGATCACAAACCCTTAACAGTTGCTTTTCACGCCAAACCTGATCGTTACTCTTCGCGTGAAATCAAACATTCGGACTACATTTTTCAGTTCGCCACGGACATCCGATACCTACCTGGTGACACCAACATTGTTGCGGATGCATTATCTCGCCCTGATGTCAACTTGGTCTAATCACCACCGCCCTCCAATCTGGCTAATATTGTCACTGTCCAGCCGTGCAGTGAGGACATGAAAGACGTCTCTACTTTTAGGTCCCTTAAATTATTATATAGTCCCTCTGTCGACGCCAGCTTATGGCATTTTACGTGACATTTCGACAGTTATGCCTAGACTCTTTGTTCCAATTTCCCATCGGCGTACAGTTTCTAATTATTTTCACTGTTTATCTCATCCCGGAAAACACAGAACACTGATGTTGATTGCACAATGATTTTTCGGCCTTCTATAAACAACGATGTCCGCCTCTGGTTACAACAGTGTATCGAGTGCTAAAGGCACAAAGCGCAAAAGCATACAGTTACCACACCTGGCACATTCTCCCAACCAGACGCCCGTTTTTCTCATGTACACCTGGACATCGTTGGACAACCACCACCCTCCAACAAATGTACGTAGATACTGGCCGCTATCGATCATTTCACTAGTGGGCCTATGACTGTGCCCATTAGAGATGTTTTAGCAAAGACATTTGCTAGAACGTTTTAGGAGTACTGGATCGATAATTTTGGTATGCCATCTACAATCATCGTGGATCAAGACACCCCCTTTCAGACTTCCCTTTTTTGGAACTTTACACAGCAACCGAGTTGCTCACACATCTTTGTGCCAATGGTTTGGCCGAGAGTTTACACCGGCACTTAAAAGCATCGATAGCTGCCCCACCCGACGCAACAAAATGGAGCAGGCGCCTGTCATTCGTTTTCCTTGGAATCCAGTCTACTGCCAAAAAGGACATCGGCTGTGCTACCTCTGAATTATTTGAGGGTACCACTTTGCACACACATGTCCAGACTTTGCTTCAAACCAACTCGTCAGCATTGGCGCCGAGACCAATTAGTTCCGGATTTGCGCGAATATAAATTTGTATTTATGCTCCAAGACTCCTTGGGGGAGACGCTGCAACCACGATACCGCTGCCCCTTCAAAGTGTTTAAGCGCGACAACAAATTCTTTGTTATTGAAAGGTTTGGACGGAACGGATCCGTATCCATTGATCGACTGACACCAGCCTACCCAGATCAGAATATCGACCGAACCGACTAGATAGTGGCTGAGAAAAACTTCTCCCCAGCCCAAACAGTAGTGCATTCACCTGTAATTCAGCCCCCTCGTGCTCTTGAACAACGTACTAGACGTAGGGGACGGTCGATACACTGGCCGAAGCACCTGGCAAATTACGACGCGTGATATATTTATCGAGCAGTTGGCTCGGTCATTTCGTCACTGCTGTTCTCTCTTTGTGTTTCGAACACACAAAAGCTTTGATAAGGGATAAATGTGGTGTCTACAGTTCATAATTGTGTTTTGCAACTCTTTCTTATATTCTTCTACATACCGTTCCGTTAACTTCACCTGTACACTTGCTCGAAAACACCATCATCACTTTTCTGAATTTCGTCGTCTTGATCAGTAAAGCGGGGGTTACCGCGCGCCGTCTCTTTCTTCTTCGTTTGCGTGAATATTTGGGCATGTTTGTTAATCGCACGGCGAAACATTCCCCAGCTCCGCGTGTTTGTTGCCCTATCGACTCCGAACGTTCGTCCTTCCACATCGTGTGTGGAATTATCTATCGGTCATCGTCCGGACCTACTCCTAGGCGCTGTCGTTCTCTCGGCGGTGCCCTACCCAATTTCACGGAATTTGACATGTCAGTAAGTCATTCTCAATTTTTTGAAACGTCTTCCTCTCACATATGCGTACACACTTGTACACACCCGTTGCTGTTACAGCTCCTTTCAGTGTCTCCATATTTTGGTTATTTCATACAATTCCATTGATCAGGCAATTACGCACCTCAGCAGACCACGGTAATATCGTAATATCCCTACTTTTCGGAAACTGGTTGCTTGGAATATTGTGGTAGTCATCTCGAACACCTATGAGCACATTCCGTATGTCAACTTCCTCAAGTACCGTAACCTGCTGCAAACCCGTAACTAGTTTTTTGCATTTGTCCAATTTGTTTCCACCAATAGCCTAAGGAGGTACGCTTGCATTTACTTAGGCTATTCAGTTGCTCTACTGCGACCGGTATAAATTGGTATGACCGACGTAGATAACCCCTCCTCACCTTCTTCTGTCGCCATGTCAACGAACTCTTAGCATCTCCACTTTGTGTCTACTGTATTTTCCTGATTTTCCTTTCACTCACGGTTAACGTGTTCATTGCCCCAATAATTTGGCGCGTTAGGGAGTATCCTCTGTTATCATGCCCGACTAAGACTATGCATCTGTGCACATCAAACTGTCTAAATTTAGGCTCACTAATCCCCGTCTCTGGTTTGAACAATTTGAAACCCTCTTTCAAACGAAGCGCAATAATTCGCGATTCATGATATATTCCTAAATGGTTTAGTCCACCCCTACGGAGGCCGTTGAAGAGGCCTCAGACCCTATCGCTGATTATTATTATTATTACTATTATTATTATTATTATTATTATTATTATTAAACCCGAACACCAACCATACAATGAACTGAAAGACGCCTCAATTAGCGGGGTAACTGTTTTTGAACGGCGGCAGCTGGCCCGAATGTTTTCTAACATTGAGTTAGGTGAGAGCAAGTCACTCCAGCTCCCACGGCACATGAACCCGCTTCCTAAAGGCACAGAGATAGAAGATCATTTTTCGACGGCTGTGAAATAATAATAATAATAATAATAATAATAATAATAATAATGGTATATTTCTCGACGCATTTGTGAGAAACACACTCAGAAGAGAGTGATCAACGTAATGCTTTTAGGCATATACATATTTGAACACCAAATTTGAGAATTGTACGAGTCAGCTATTTGAGTAGAGCACCAAAACAGACAAAACGGACATTATATGAAGGGAAAATTCAAGTTTAGGCAGGAACCTTCGAGCTTCATAGTTCTGAGAAGATAGTGCTTGGGGTCTGCACAATTCGATAAAATAATTGATTTGTTACATCAATTGAGATTCCACAAGGTGATCGCTAGCCTGACCCTCAAGGTCGTGCCAAAAAACGATGGTTGAAGGATAGAGGGGGTGCATTGGCGAAGAATTTGACCATTATTCCATGTAGATAATCCCGAAAAATGTACAGAAAATTATTCTTCCACCAGCAAGATTTTGAGTATTTTCAGCTGTTCTGCGTCTGTAGAGAAGCTTGCACAAGCAGCGGACAAAATGTTGGAGGTCCAGCGTAACCCACATCTGTTAAGTACGTTTCTTTTCCAGCCCCATGCTCGCGTGCGTTATCAAATGTGGTGGTTGAGTGAACAGGTCCAGCCAATGGTCCGCAACCTGTTCTCTAGTTTGCACGCATCACGCACACCACACACCATGCCCCGAGGTCCAACGGCAGCAGCACACAATGACCATGGTCACTGTTGGTATCACCGTACAGTTGGTCACCGAGCGAGGAAGTGCACTCGGCTCTGCACCTCTGTTACCTTGCCGACAACACAGGAAAACTTAGTGACTGGCCAGTGATGGCGACGGATGCGCCTGGTGTCTCACTCAAATGTCGACTTCTATACATCCCGTACAGACCCACAGGCTGCGATTTCCTAATTGACACCGCTACTGAGGTAAGCGCATTTCCACGCGCCGCAAGCGGTCACCGAACTTGTCAGCCTATTTTGTCTTTTCAAGCCACTAGAGTAACACTGATACAGACGTGTGGCCCACATCGGCTGCCCCTTGTCCTTTGACTACGACGTCAATTCCGCTGGATTTTACTAGCGGCAGACGTTCAGACCACAATTCTAGACGCCAATTTCCTTCCTTGCTTTGGTCTCCCGGTTGATATCACGCGCCAAACTCTTTTGGACAGCCTGACTTTCATGAGTGCTAGGGGCAAATTACTCAACATGAATTCCATCGTGATCCTTATGGTGGTACCCAGACCCTCAAAATATTCTCAGCTGATTCAGCAACACACGCAGCTCATGAATCCATTGCACCACCTGCATTCTTTGAGACACGGCACCCATCACTGTGATCAAAGGACAGTCAGTGACCGCTCGCCCCAGACATCTTCCTCCAGAAGAGCCTAAAATTGATTGGATGGGATTCAGCCACATGCTTCAATTTGGTATCATCCAAGATTGCGTGGTCTTCGCCTGTGCACTTGACCTCTTAGAGAGCACCTGAAGATTGGATATCATGTTGTAATTTTCGAGTGCTCAACAATGTTACCGTTCCTCATCGTAACCTCATTCCCCTCATCCACGAATCCTCTTGACTCTACATTCTGATGGCGTTTTCTCTAACTTCGAATTATTGCGTACACAGTACCGACACCCGTTGCTAAAAAAGACACTTCCAAAACTTTGGTCACAACTCCATTGGGCCATTCGGCCTTTGAAGTGCGATTCAAATAATCCAGCGTTTTAAGTGTCAAGTTTTACGTGGTCTGGATTTTGTCCCTGTTTGCTTTGGCGATGTTTTGGTCACCAGTCGTTCCCCCAAAGAACACGAAGCACATCTCCATGCTGCGCCGGAGCGTTTGAATGAATAAGGAATTTCAATCAATTTAGCAAAATGCGTTTTGGGCCTCTCATCCCTTGAAATTCTTTCATATTTCTTAGACGCAGGTGACGTCAGACCCTTAGACTGCAAGGTGTGAGCTATGCAGGAATATCCCATTCCCGAGTCCATCATCGGAACTGTTAACTATTATTGTCCCTTTATTCCCCACTGCTCACGGATCCACCCTGTGGTTCTGAAAGAGATGCCCTGGGGTGTTACAAGCGATCAGCGAAGTAAAGAGAATAATCAGCAACACAATGACCCCCACTGATTTTAATCCGGAGCTGACCGCTCATCTGGTTCCCTCCACGGATGCGTCTGAATAAGCTGTCGACAAAGTGCATCAATGGTGAATTACGACTGGTCTCATTTTTTTCCAGAAGCTACAACCCACGCAAGCCAGCTTAGCATCATTGTTTATGAGCTGCTCGCTATGTATTTGCCCGGTAGATTGTTTTGCCATTTGCTGAACAAAAGGAACTCCACTACATTAACGAATCATAAACCTCCGATTTAAGCCTCTAACGGTAGTCAGGAATCATAGTCCCCTCATGAAATTAAACTCCCCGACTTTGTGGCGAAATTCAGAGCGGATATCCAAAAAATAGACGAAAACTCTAATGTGGTTGATAATGCGTTCTTATGACTAAATTCTTACGCAACCTCCAGCCAGCAAAACATGAGTCTTGGGAAGATCACTGGAACTCAAATGAAACGCCGAATGTGGAATTTCCACCCATTTGCATCCCACCTATTTGGCGCTGCCCTATCCCCTTTCCATCTTCCGAATGCACTGTTGGGTATGATGCTTCCGTGAGCATTTTACGTTTAATTCTATCCCTTTTTCCTTGCCGACCCGTTTCCCCCCATTTACATTCTTTTCCTCGCCATGGTGTCCGCGTCTTACTCGAGTTACTCACTGCCCATTATGTTCGCCCCTATAGAAACAAAGATGTGCGCTGATGGACCAAACCATGCCTTCACCTTTAGAGGAGCAAAGTGCGTCATCACATTGTCACCCCCCTAGAAATTTCCCCGCTCCAGAGGCACGTTTCTTCACATGCACGATGGACTGGTTGGCAACTCACTTCCATCAAAGGGCAGAACGTCCCTGCTTATTTGTCCTTGCTGACTTACACGATGGTCTGTTGCTTTCCTCCTTGGCACCCCTTTGCTCGTCACTACAGACAGAGGTGAGCAATTTCATTCAGCCCTATCCGCGACTCAACCAATATGTGGGGTTTTGAAAACATCAGGACGACTGCATACAATCCAGCTTCTAATAGAATTATTGAACACTTTCGTTGATGGCGTAGTCAACGCAGAGTTGGGTAGAGCGCTCACCACTCATCTTATTGAGTATCAGATCGGCCCCCAAGGAACAACGTTCCACTGCCGAATCAGTCTGCGAAATAACACTTCGTTCTTCAGATATTTACCCCAACCAAAACACATAAATTGCAATATACCCAATCAACTGCACACACCCTCTCAAATTACAGGTGGAAGCATTCCATACCGTTCTGACCCCGTACCTTTCCTTGCCGCAACAAGTCAACAAGGACTTGAGGACTTGTACTCATGCTATCGCTCGCTTTAACGCAGTTCGGCACTCACTTTGAAGCGATATCACGAACCAGAAAGCTTTCTTCAACTTCGTACGTTTCCAAAAGCACGTCACCGTGAGTACTGATCGCCTCAACCCGGTTTACATCGAGAACTTGCCTCCCAACTACTTAGCCATCAACCCGAAACATAGAATACTGAAGCATCTATCCCTCTCACACCCAGTATATTTGCCTCTTCAACCGCATCTGAATGTAATTATAAAAAGCACCTTATCCCCGCCCGTCTGCCTAAAATACGCATAAAATGTCACCACCCTTCCATCATCCATCTAAAATTCGTCCAGCTACACGTCGCGGTAGACATGTTGCTTTGGCATCCCGATTACCGTTGAATCTCATGTCCCTCACACGAATATCCAGTATTCACCTCGCTGATTGTTGTACAGTGTTTTGGATTTTTTCTTCTTTTCGGTTACTGACAGTACTTCACTTTTACTCAGATTTTCGCATCATCCTTACACGTTGTTCGAATTGATTGAGATGAACTTGCGATGAAATGAAAAATTTGTGTAAGCCGGCCTGCTCTCCTCTCTGCCGCGTAGCTGTCTGACGATGCTTCACTGATCTCACACAATATTTTGCTCCTCCGTACCACGAAAATCGTTGCGGCCGCGACAACGCGTCAGCAGACCACGGCAATGTCGTAATATCCCTACTTTTCAGAAACTGGTTGTTTGGAATATTGTGGTAGTTATCTTGAACACCTCTGAACACATTCTGCATTGCCGTAACCTGTTGCAACCCCGTAACTATTCTGTTGCCTTCGTCCAATTTGTTTTCACAAATAGCTTAAGGATGTACGTTTGCATTTGCTTAGGCTATTCAAGAACCCGATCATGGCTATTACAGTGGCAAGACAGAAGAACGTCGTCCGACATTCCAGTCATCTGCTGCACCTTAGGTTTTCGTTTCCGCTCTCAAGTGACTGCTGCACTTGACTTTCTTTCATGCGAATCGTTGGCCTGAGAACCGGTTATTTTGATGGATTCATTATCAAGGCTTGTTGTTATTTTCCTCCGTCTAGTTTTTATTGGATTCTTTACATGTTAGTGCACTGAGTAGGGTGGTATTGATAAATGTCAATATCAATGTCTGGAAATTGAATCTTTAGATTTTGGATGGGGGATCAGGGCTGACGGGGCCCTCCGTATCTGTGTCGACAATCGAAGTAAAATCGTGTGAAAATCCGAACCACCCCCACATTCCGAATATTTAGCCGTGTACATTTAACCTCCTCTTTTCTGAACGCCAATCGGACCTTGACCGAAACGATTCTGCTTTGTCGCGTCATTCTGATTTTTGGGCACATAGCCAGCTGTCTGTCATTGTATTTTGCTTGAGTGTTACGTGTACTGTTGAAGTGGCTGCTTGCGCCGAGTGGCTGATGATTGTTGCGTAGTAATAAAACGTTGACGACCATTTTTCCTGTATTATTCATTCCATCCTCATTGGTCCGTCTTCTTATCTTGGAAGTCTTCGTACTGATCACGAGTCTTTCTTGCAGTTTGACACTACCACTCAAGTTACGCGCGTGGCAAACCATTTTTCGCGTGAATGTTGATCCTGATGTATTACTAAATTTTGATACAGTTTGTTTTTAAGAACTTGGTTCCGCGTAGTTTTCATTTCTTACTTTCCCTTTGCGGACCATTGTTTATATGCACCCTGGTATCGTTTTCGCTTGACCGCTTCGTCATTATGTGATTGTTGCATCTGGTCATATTTACGTGAACCGTTAATCTCGAGACTTGCATATTTGTTGGATGCAATATCGAGCTTTGTTGTCTTCATCCACTAGTTGGGTTTGTCCTAGTGTTTTTGAACATTTTCACCTGATTAATAAGAAACTCGCCAATTCAACCGTCCTTCCGTTTAGATCCAAATCGGTTGCTTGACTGGTTTGGAATTTATGGAAGCCCGTTGCTTACAGATGCGACTATTCTGAGCCCAGCATATCGATGGACGTTGCGAGGAGACTGAGCGTTGTTTGTACAACCATTTGACGTCCGGGATCAACATGCATCCTCCTTTTTGGATCATGACTCGTCCCTGTTGTCTTTGAATCTGTTGACTGCTTGAAAAAGCCATTTTGGAGACGAATGTCTTATCGTGTAGGTAAGGATCATTTTCAGCCTGATCGGCACTGAATTGTAACTCATTCCCCGAAAACGGTCTGTCGATCAAAACTGTTGTGATTGTCTACCTATCCACTTTGATGATTTGCTTCATGGCATTGTGGCATAGCAGTCCAATCTTGTTTCGAATATTTGGGATTATTGGTTTATCGCTAAGCGTCGATCAGCGTCTTCGTGGAAGATCGTACACGGTCAAGGGTCTTCCGGTCGAACGAGCGGAAACCATGTGCGGAAAGATCATTCAGCATTGACCTCTCCTGGTCGATCTGCCTATCACCTAGTTGGAAGAAGATAAAGTCGGCCAAATACTAGACTGTGATAACCTGGAGGCATATTTCTTAATAGATCATCGGGCGGGAGCAGACTTCAGCCGTACACTGTGAGGACCATGTTGGATTGGATTATAAAAGGATCCACGTAACTGCCAACAAGAAGCAAGACTGAAGTTCATTTCTTGAAAGGTGCTGAGCTGGAACAATCAATTCAGCGCTGATTTGACATGGAATTTGTCGAACGCGGGTTGTCTGAGGAAGTAGTTAACTCCTGTGATGAACGGCGAGCTACATGTACTGTGGAGTTCACTGCTACGCCCAAGGATGCTCCGTACGAGATCGGCTAGTCGTGACCGTCTGGCAGCGTACGCATCCATGCTAAACAATGGATGGCTCAGAAGCACCTGACATCACTTGGTGAGGTACTTTCCCGCGGCACCGGTTCGGCAGATGAATGCAACCAGATTATTCAGGCACATTTGACTGAAGGTTTTATATCGAGAGTTGACATTAGTATGGATAGAACCCTTTGCAGTGGGTGTTCACCACACCACCCAGTGTTGAACTTGAAAATGCCTGAGAAGTTGCAGATTGTAGTCGACAAAGCTGCAAAATACAAAGACATCCGAGAAACCTCGTTACAAAGGCCGGTTCTGATAAAAAATCTAGTTGGCGTTCTTTTGCGGTCCAGCAAACGTTTAATAGCCTCGTCTTCAGACATAGATGGACATCTTGTGTCCGAAGAGAATTTCAGTTTTCACATCTCTAGTGAATGGGCCTTCCACTCGGATGAGTGTAATGACCTGTATCGTGTCGATGTGTAACCCGTTGAGGTACATCGCAACACCAGGAGAATCCCGATTTGCGATTCCGAAAGCTCCGCCGTATTCGAAGTTAGAACCTACAGTTGCAGTATTGGTCACCAAACTTCTGAGGTTTATAATGAGTGAATCTAGGGTAACCTTTGATAGCATCACACTTTGCGCAGACCCAATCACCGAGTGATTGAGAGACATTTTTTGCCAGATTTATGGGCTGCCGCGCTCAATCAATTCGCGATTATAACCAGAGATGTCAGTGGTGACAAACTCCGTGAGAGTTAACCTCAGTGGAAATGGGTTTGCGAGAAACTTGCGGCGCTTGTCCTCAAGCAACACACATGTGGCTGAATGACCCGACCTTCCTGTGGAAAAATGAAGATTTGCGGTCACATGATAAGGTGCCAAAGCAACTTCAAGCTGGGAATCTTGAATTGGGAAAATTACTGACGGAAGCCATCGCTAGCAGCGTGTAATCGCGCCCAAAGTACCTTTCAGGTTAATCGCACTGGTGATATCATGGTTAATACTTTTCAAACAGCACCTCACTTGTATGAAGGCTGGCCAGAAGTGTCCCATTAGACCGGATCCCTCGCGTAAGCCAGAACTATATATAGCGTACGGATCCATTACCCGACTGAAACAGCAGAGTGCCCTTAGCAGGAACTGTACAGAACACTGAAGCCTGACTGGGTGTGGTGGCCCGGCCAAGGCTTACCGTCATAAATGGTGTCTTGTTTATCTGGCTGTCTCACGCCGCTCGAATAGAGTTGTTACAGATATGGTCAGCATACACTACTCTGAGATCCGAGGTCACATGGGGACCGGTCGCTTTTTATGGTCCACCCGAGGAAGGTTTTGCACTGACGAGGACATGGCAAGCGTGTGCTGCGTGAAGCTAAAATGCATGGAGTACAGAATGTCAGCAAGGCCGCGCCAGCCATTGAAAGCTTTCCTCCCCGCTGTTTGCACAACAGCCGGTGGCGTCCCAGTTGCAAGCCATGGCAGAGATTATTTCTGTCCTTTGTGGGTTCGGATTGAGAGAAGCATTTGTATAATATATGACTATCTATTAACTGGTTTAAAGAAAACAGCTATACATTTGGAATCAGCACAGTCGGTGTCAACTGACTCTTTATTATTAACCCAATGAAATTCATTGATTGCCAAGGTTTGCCGGACGCTATGTACAGCGACAATAGTTGCAAAACCAGAGCTTAGAGTAAATTGCTTGGTTCAACCTGGACAAAATCTACCGGAATTTAGCGGATCGTGGTACTGATCGGATGTTTGTTACCCCTGCTGCTAATCGCAAGGATGGAACAGAAAGCCCACTATTCGTGCAGTTTACCGAGTCATGCAGGCAGTCGTAAGGCAGAGGCTAATGTCAGAAGAGGCTCTCCACATCTGGTTGGTTGTAGTCTGAAGAATTTCAAATGAAAGACCTTTGGTTCCAATCGAAGGTTATTCGGAGAGTCCCTCGGTTTTAACACCATACAGGTTGCTGTGCTTGAAATCGAACCCCGACCTGCTATGCGGTCAGATCAGATTGCTAGAAATGTACACAAAAGACAGGAGGCAGGCCCAACACTCGGCTGTCGTGTTTTGGAGGCGTTGAATCTGAGAATATCTGCCCTCCAACCAGGTGTACTATAAGTGGACCATGACCGAACGAAACCTGAAGGGTCGTGACCTTGTTTTACTGATTTTATGCTCTGAACCCTCGAGCGTACGGCCCAACACCGTGGTAAGTAGAATAATGAAAAGCACCGACAGTCACGTTCGCGAGATATACTTGTGAGCAAACAGCGACACGGTCAAGGGAGGCAAGATCCATAGGTCTCCTCGAAAAACTGGAGGATGCTGCCGTGGCCAACGGGGAAAGTCAGGGGCATCAGAGATCGTCACGACACACAATTAGCCTACAGTTAATTGAATGTTAGGAAACCATGCTGGCTCCGTTGTCCAGTGTCAAAGTAGCTGCCTAATCCTAGTGTTTGACGACTGTTATGTGTTTGATAGGAAGCCGGTGACCCATCTCGTTGGTCCTTTACCTTCTCACATTCGGATTCTCACTGGTATTGATTCGGCCTCCCTTGCAAGGACTGACATGCCTACTCGAATTAAGTGCAAGAAGAAATGTTTCCCTACGTACTTTAATCTCGATACATTAACAGAGCTTGCTATGGTTTATTTTTCAGAGCCTTTCCTCGTACGCTGTTTTTATCCTTACTCTTCATTGCTGTGCCTTTGTTCATGTGTACCCTGTGTTCTTTTGTGCTTTATGGCTCCGCCATTGCGCGGCCGTAGCACTTGGCACTGTTCACTGGAATCGTTGGTCTGGGAACTTGTAAATGTGATAGATTCAGTAGCAGCGATTATTGTCATTTTCTTCCGTCTAGATTTCAGAGCTTATTGCACGTTGGAGCTTTTCAATAAGTATTTCGCCTTCAGGAGCGTCTTCCTTTTCGGATCTGATTCGGGTGCTCAGCGGATTCAGAATTTATAGACGCCCGCTATACTACAGGCGCGACTATCTTAGATCCATCTTACTGACACACGTTGCGAGTAGACTCAGCGTAGCTTGAGCGCCCGCAAGACGGTCGGGATTAAAACTATTCACGCCAACACTAACTTCGATTTTAATTTTCTATGATAAGTTTACATTCACGAGCTAAATTGAATAGGTGCGGGGCACTAGTAAGGCAATTTTCACGTCGCAGAGTCTTAGGTTATTGGCATCGTCTATGGTGGCCTCACTACATAGGCAGCCAAATATATTCGTGAGGTTCCGCAACCGAAAGTTATTTTCTGACAGATCTAGTAGTCGTATCTCTTCCAACTAGTTACGATATTCCAGTCGGTGAAGCAAAATCGGAAACTCCAACAACACTGATTCAGGTAGTGTGGCCATTGTTACTATAATCCAGTTCCAGATGAAATGAGGGAAGATGATCTATGTGGCTGGATTTGGTACGGCGCTGCTGAAGAAATTTTTGTTCTCAGATTGATTGTGAATTGTGTAGATATGCAGACTGCACATCATTAGAATCTGAAGGCCAAGGGGTATTTCGTGGATGGATACCACTGGACAGAAAGTCCGCTTAGCGGGTGGAGATTACAACGAAATTATGTAGAACTAAACCGAGAAAAGCCGTTTTGTGCGTGAACGCCGTAATGGCTAAAAATAGAAGGAAACGGGCATTTAATATCTGCAGTCGTGGCACAAATTTCATCATGACTGTCCACCGCATGAGGAAACACGGGGAATAAAGGCATATTTACTATCGAAATATCACAAAATTCATGCACACCTTAAAGCATGCTACGTTTCGCATCACACCAAACGTGGAAAGACAATGTACATGTGTTGGTCGCAAACTACAACCGAAAATTTTAGACTATTTTTGTTTTACTGCATGAATAGTTGCACCACACACAATGTTGATTACATTGCAATTTTGTTGGCTCGTGTACTGCGTCAGCACTAATGCGCAGGAAATAGCTGTGAAGTTGAGCCAAGTCAGTTGCTTCCTTTCCAAATTTCTACAGCCATCACACTTATCATCCAGAACTTCTACAACTGTCTACTGTGGATCTCTATCTGCTTAAAATTCCCAATGTTCCCAATTTGTCGTGGGCAGTCGAAGACTGTTTAGAGCGCTTCAAAATACGGTGCTACACTGGCGAACAGACGAAGGCGGAAAAGAAAGCCGCCTTTAGCGACTATAATAAGCAATATTTCTATAGTCGCATTCATCTGTACCATTTTGATTTTTCTGATTTTTCACCAACCTTTGTTTTAGTCAAGCTATCCATCATGTAACACCCGACCCGGGGTCAAAAACACAACTCTTTCCGCACGTCGCAACCTTGACGTATCTCTCCCTACATTCTATTTTCCAGGGTCGGTAATAATACACTGGGTCAGGGCGCTGAGGTTTGACTTTTCATCGTCGATCGGTTGTCGACACTGAACAGTGACTGGATCATTTCCAACACGCGTACTTTCCGACTGTATTTGGTGTACATTCACAGAGTTCGGTGAAAAAAATTCAGTCCCAAATCCACATATTTCTTACGAATCTCTGAGGAAACTGCTGCCCTCATGTGTACTGCTCGTATATTTTGAAGCTGCTGAAAGAGCCGAATTTTATACGTTCGTGAGAAAAGACAACCAGGCTATCGGGCATTTCATTCTTGAAGTCCAGACTCGAGTAGCTCGGCGTAATTTCAAAGACCAATGGCAAGTCCCACTTCGTGCCCGATCGATCGTTTTAATAAACATGCTTTACTTTCAAAGGAATCTTCCGTTACCTCTGAGTTTCAATTTGCAGTCAACTTGAAAAACATGTAAAAAGGGTTTACGAAGTCAAAGCTGTTGCAAAAAATGAACGAGGGATGAGTATTGTGTACAACAATGTGAGGAGAACAGGGACTCAACAAATCTGATTATCTGAAAAGGTGAATGTGCAAAGTGCAGTTGGCAATATTCAACCTGCACTTGATTCAGATGCTATTCAACGATGGAGCAGCTGTAGATCATGTGGTAGCAGACATTCTCAGTTGACTACTGGATTTGGAAACGGTTTTGCAACTTTGGTAAGGCAGATCACATTCTAGTCGTCCATCATAGCTGGAAGACGTGTTTGGTCCGGACTTCTTTAGAAAAGCAGTCATTATTACTACTTTCTATGCAATGCTCTTACTGCGTTTTCTACCAATTCTGCTGGACCTATGCACCATAGAACAAAATCGTACACTTTTAACAGTGGTTCATACGTCCACCCATTGCTGAAAATAGTAGTGCAGAATATTTCATTCCTGGTGATTGTATGAGCGGCTGAAACCTCCGTTTGTCTTGAAGCCTGCTGATATTTCCTGTGAAACGCGTTACTGGACATGATTTACGCAATCATGCCGACAGTGAACTTCCACTCACAAATGCTCGGTTTGTCTTTTACACATGTCCAATTTGGTCACTAATCCTGGTCCGTCTAGTATTAGTCTTAAGTGCATGAAGTTTTTGAAGCTCTATCTCACATTATCGGTCTTACCTGCCGAGATTCGAAACTCCGTCTCCGAGTCTGTATCAGACTTACTTAACTTACTATAAAAGAACCTGCAATCTACCGGCGCAGAAAACAACTCTTCGGCTTGCGAAGAAGGAACAACGTCATCAACACAACAACCGGGTTCTCGTTCGAAAAGTTTCGTGGGTAGGGATTTTAATTCACAAGCGAACATTGCGTGTTGTTGCGTTGCAACATCGATATATACGTTGCACATGATAATTGTTATATCGCTACGTCGCGGGCGAAGGTACTGCGCTGACATTGATGCAAATGAACTAAAGTCGTCAAATATGGCATCGCAGAGATTGGGATAAATTGGGCTCGTTTCAAAGGAAATACGATCATTTTGGCGCGAATCTCGGATTTTCAAATATTCTTCGAAATGTTAAAAGCAGAAGTTCAGACAAAGTACCTATAGTACATCAGTTGTAAACAAGCTGTGTTGATGAGAAACTCAGAATACCTCGAATGAGTGCCGAAAGTACTCGTTTGGTGATGAAAAATTTCCCAAAATTTTCGCAAAAACGACCTATTAGTGGCGTTAGCCCAGCTTTTCAAGTCTTGTAAATGTGTTTATTGCAATTTTCTGGATGGAATACGTCATCCCACAATCTGAGAGTGCTTAGTTTTGTGGAGCTTTGAGGACATCGTCGAAATGGAAATATACGACCATACAATGTCAGCATTGTTTCAGCAAAAATGCTAACATTTGATAGCGAACCACACATGACAACGTTTCCAGCTTCTTTGTCTATACAATATTTATATTTGTAGAATCTCAGGTAGATACTGGTCAACGAAACGTCGTTCCTAGATATAGTTGAAAATGACATTTGCTGAGGCTGGCCCAACAGAATAATACCCACCCAGTGCTCGTTATCGAAAACCGATCAACACTGAAAAGCAAGAACTCAGCACGTTAATCCCCGTGTATTGGTATCGATCCCGGAAAATGGGGTGCACAGAGAAATATGTCAGGTTAGAGAGACACGGAGCAAATTGTGATGTTAGCTACGAGACGGCTATGGCAAAGTGTCGCTGTCTTTGTTTTCCTCTTCTTCCCGTGCTTCCGTCTGAAGTTGGTAGACTCTGTGCACCCTAATTCCCGGGGTCGATACCAATACATGGGGATCAACGTGCTGAGTCCTTGCTTTTCATTGTTGATCGGTTTTCAATGAGTACTGGGTGGGTATCAATATGTTGGGCCAGCTTCAACAGTTGGTTAACCCTTACTCTTCAAACTTTTCCCCGCAGCCGTCACCTGCGTCGTGGTTACATTTTTCTTTTACATATTTCTCCTCTTCAGTGACGTATATGTAATCAGTTGTTTCTCTCTGTTTGTGTGCACGTTCATTATTTAATCGTTCACATATTTTCTTCATTTGATTTAATTCATAACTCTTGGTAGCTGATAACCTTGTAACCACTACCTAATATCTGGTGTATCTTCTGAGTACACTGATAACCTTTCCATCAATACCAGTGCTCTTCCAGTCTCTCTGTTTCTGGAAACTGACCCGCTCCGTTTGTTCAGTTGGAAGCAGCATTTCTCAACAGAGGTAATTTGTCTGATCGAACAAGGTTCCACCTCTTGTTAGCCAAGATTTCTATTGAAGTCATCGCGCATCTTTACAATGTTATTTTAAACCAGCTGATAGAGCAAATTACGAGACTTTAAAAAGGAGTTATTTATTGGGTGACAATTACTGAAAAGTCCCAAATAGAGCAACTTTTCCTCGTCTTAAATTCAGGCAACAAACGCTCTATAACGCTCCTAACAGAAGTGTAGTAATCCGTCGGCAACCCGCATGGCGATGAAGTCCACCTGTGAAGACTTTGGCTTATAAGACTGCCGACCTTTGGCAGCAAACAATGTCGTCGGCGCTGACAATCTCTGTCGTCTCAATTTTGTACGGGATATATAAACCGGACTTACCAGAGCGCAGGCTCGCATGTTTCCGTCTAGACCAGCCGAGTTGCTAAGCCACTACAACCCACAGATCTGTGTTGTTATTTGCACGCCTATAACTACTCATGGACAGCGGACTTAAAGTTTTATTTTGAACCTCCAACGGACATTCCGCTGGATGTTTACAATTGCCGCAGTATCTTTCGCTATTACTGGCACCGATTTTCTCCGGAATTTTCAACCCCTGGTCGAGACGAGGCTGTGTGTTGATAGATTCCAGAAACAAGACTAGCATAACCGGCACACACACAATACCTTCTGCCATAACATCTATATGCACAAGACCCTCCTCCCCAAGGTCATCTGTGATTCTTTTCACCAAGTTCCCATGGCTCGTTATCAGGGGCCTCTAGTGTCACTAACCATATCTGTATAAGGGACCCCCCTTCTCTGTGCCGCGACACCGGTTAGCACCCAACAAACTCATACTCACCAGAGCTGAGTTCGAGCACATGCCCGAACCCGGAATAACAAGCCTTTCCGAAAGACCATGGGCCGCATCATTGAATATGGTCTCTAAGAGGACGGGTGATTGGTGTCCATGCGATGATCACTCACATGCACCAAACCCGATACATGCGGGAGTTAGCTGATTGATTGTATATAAAAACCGTATTCAGTACGTGCTCAACACCGGGTCCCGGTAGCCAAAGAAGATATACTCAAAAACGCAGTTATGACCCCTTACGGCAATTTTGGATTCCTCCGAACGCCTTTTGGTCTGAGAAGCTAGGCACAAACTTTTCAGCGCTTTACTCATGAGGTAACATGTGGTTTCGATTTGGTATGCCCTGGTTTGGATGATATTTTAGTGGCCAGTTTGTGATACTTCCCGGAAAGATAGAACTTGACGCGCGACCAGTATCCCGAATATCCGGATTGAGCAGAACACAGAGAATAAATGATAGCCACACACTTGTATTAGAAGTACGTGCCATATCAAAAACTGTACAACCTGAACTTCAATAATTGACGCGGAAGTATATGTTTAATGACGTTATTCACATTCGCTTCACGTTGAATGGGACTAGAGGTTCTTGAAATCCTTTCTGGGTTTTATTTGCAGCCTTGGAGGCCTTCGAATGATGCTTGTGATTTCCTGGTTCAATTTCGAATGTAGAACGGACCCATCGTTGTCTTAGGTCACACCAGAATTTGCTTAGTGCTCGTCGCACTAAGTCGCATTTTCCCCAGGTACGCAATTATCAGATGCGAAAAGCAAAAAGGCCGCTGAGGAGAGAGACCAAATATTTATTTGACGAAATATACAGGTGGTCTCTGATAGCGCTATAAAAGGCACCTACATGCGAATTAGATAGAGAGACTAGAGACCGGCCGGCGACGAGCGACTAAACCGGAAGAATGTGACACGTGTGTCCTTCGGGTTCGCGCCACACTCACATGACATGTAGACAAACAATCGGACTGCATACATCATGCGATGTTTCTTAATGGCCTAGGTACAACATGCAACTGTGACTTTTGGAACTAATTTACACGCCATACCGCAGGCAGGCCAGTGGAATCTCCAGGCTGTTACACAGCTCCCCCAAAAGGCGTACTGGTGAGGATAACTGGGACCAGCCATCCTTGGTCTGATCTGGTTCACGGCGCATCACCTGATATGCAATCAGCCTGCAATTTGTACGGCAATCCTCATACGCCGCAGGTGGAGGGGCACTAATGCCCACAGTTCCTTGCGGGCTCCTACTCGAGTATCCTCCCTTAAAGGTGCCGCAACAACCGTAAAACATGTTCGAGGCGAGGCATCCGCGTAACCTTCAAGTCCGACGTCCAATACGGAATCGAGGATGATCGCGATCGAAGATGCCACATACGTCATGCTAGCGTCGGATGAGACATGCGACAGAAAATAAAACGAGACTGGCTGAGTATCAGTACAGAAATAAACGACGTACTCAACCAAATTACACAGCAATTACGAACATTGGAGAGAGAACAGAAAAACTTGGGCAAACGTAAGTGTTTTTTGTTTTGAAAACGATATTTTTGTATTTTTTTAAAAAAGCTAACGTTTTCTTCCTATGAACGAATAGAAAATCCGAGATTTGACGAACGCTAGTCTTCTATGAGGCGTTTCGTACAGTGCACCTTACGACCTGAACGCTTTACGGCGAGTGCTGATGTCACCGGCGAAGTCGTGACGCCTGCTGAGGACTATGCGCTTGGGCGAGGCCGTTCCGAGACAGCTGCCGGCGTGGACAGCGGCTGCGGAGGAGCATTGAAGGCTTCCTCTGTCCTTTTGAAGTACGCAGGTTTCAGACAATCAATGCTAACCGTGTCCCGAATTCCTTGGCGCTTAAACACGTAGAAACGATCCTTCCGTTGAAATATTCTGAGAGGACCTTCGTAAGGTCGCCCGATCGAGCGTCGTAGACCATCCACGCAAACAAACACATGCGTGCAGTGGTGGAGGCCTTTGGGAACAAACACCCTGCGGCTTTGTTCTCCTGTGTCCGTAACACGGAGGCGGCGCATGTGCGAAGCGAGCTGTTTGGCGTAAGATGCATCATATCGAAGGACGTCGGTGGCAAATGAGAAGTGATCGCTGGGAAGACGAAATGGTAGTTCGTACAGGAGATCGACGCTGGAAACGTGAAGGTCGGTCATAAGGGCTGTGGGGATGCTGAGTAAATTCATTGGCAAGGCTTCTGTCCAAAGGAATGCATCGACCGCGGCGAGAGCTGCTTTTAGTTGGCAGTGGAAGCGTTCGACCATATCGTTTGAAGCCAGATGGTATGTCGTAGTCCGCGTGCGATAACATCCAAGTGCGCCCAGTGTTTCCGCGGAGGAACCGCTGTCAAATTGAGGTTCACGGTCGGTCGTAACCGTGTCCGGGCAACCATGAGATGCTACCCAAAGCTCAACGAATGCGCGTGCTACAGTTTAGAACGGACGTCTGGTATGGGGACGGCCTCTGGCCAACGCGTGAAACGATCCGCCATCGTCAAGAGATATGTCGTTCCATTGGAAGTTGGCAAAGGACCTACAATATCGATGTGGAGATGTGCAAGTAGAGGTGTGATCGAAGGAAATTGGCCAATCGGGGCCGACACGTGACGGTGAACCTTGGCTTGTTGACAAGGTAGGCAAGATCGTACCCACGTGCGAAGCTCCTTTTGCATACCCGAGCAAACGTACCTATCGGGAATGAGCTTGGCCGTGGCCCGAATGGCAGGATGGGCGATGTTTTGTGGAGTGTCGAACACGCGTCGTCGGAAAAGAATAGGAATTACTGGACGTGAATGTTCAGTAGAGGTATCGCAAAGGAGAGTGTCTGCAGACGCTGGCAGCCGTAGAGTCAATTGCTGGCAGGGGGCGCGGAAGTCATTTTCCGCACGTTCTGCGTTGGCCATGGTGTTTAAGTCGATTGAATCGTGACCAACTAGTGCCGACACTCGGGATAAAGCGTCAGCCACAACGTTATCGCTGCCGAAACCGCCGGGTATATCAGACACACATCAAGATACAAAGTCCAAATGCCGAACTTCGCAGGGCGAATGTCTCTCAGACCTACTGCGAAAGGCGAAAACCAACGGTTTGTGATCGGTGAAAATCACAAACTGGTTTCCTTCGAGGGCATGTCGGGAGTGACGAACGGCCGAATAAATTGCTAACAATTCACGACCGAACGTGTTATACCTCGTTTCAGCCGGAAGTAGGCGTCTGAAAAAGAAAGCGAGCGGTTTCCAGAGTGCGTCGACGGGCTGTTGAAGTACGGCGCCGACTGCGGTGTCTGACGCGTCAACAGCTACACTCGTTTCCGCGGCTGAGTTGGAGTGGTGCAACACAATAGTGGTGGCTAATGCATCCTTGATCCTATCAAACGATTCGATGGCTGTCGGTGATAATCCTACGACTCCGTTGACACGGCCGCGGAGTAAATCAGTCAAAGGCTGCACAAGCTGAGGGCAATGTGGAATAAACCGCCTATCGCAGTTGACCATCCTGTGAAATCGACGAATAGCAGCTAGGGTGGTAGGACGGTTAAAATCGCGGATTACTCCTACCTTATCGAGTAACGGTCGAATACCGTGCTGGTCAACGTGGTGCCCTAAAAAATCTACTGCTGGCTGGCCAAAAACACACTATTATGCATTTATCGTTATGCCAAAAGTTGCTAATCTGTCGAACAGCCGTCACAGATGAATCTGGTGTTATTCTTCAGAAGCGCTTGCAACTAATAGGTCGTTGATATAGGGGTGGACGAAGTCCAAACCCCGTGTGACGTCGTCGATAAAACGTTGAAACGTCTGTGCAGCGTTTCGCAAATCAAATGGCATCGGTAGAAATTCGAATAAACCGAATGGCGTGATAACGGCTGTCTTGGCGACATCCTCGTCCGCAACCGGGATCTTGTGGTGCGCGCGCACCAGATCAATTCTCGAGAAAACACGAGTACCATGAAGGCTAGCCGTGATGTCCTGTATGCGCGGAATTGGGTACCTGTCGGGTATTGTGGCGTTGTTGAGCGAACGATAATCTCCACAAGGGCGCCAATCTTCCGACGCTCTAGGGACCATGTGGAGTGATTAGGCCCAAGGGCTACTGGACGGACGAATGATTCCGAGCTCAAGCATATGCTCAAACTAAGCGCGGGCTATTTTAAGCTTGTCTGGCGTCAACCTGCAAGCTTTGGCGAACACCGGCGGGCCCTGTCGTGACTAAGTGGTGCCTCGTTGAACCTCTGACAGCAGGCAGAGATGAATATTGTCAAAAAGCAGTCGGATACACATCTATTAGAAAACGGAAAGAGTTTAGTTTCGTGGAGCTTCGATGTACGGGACTGACTGATGACTTATCGGTCAAAATCCCGGTAACCGGGTGTCGTCTGAAATCTACCAGAAGGTCGAAGTTCTGGAGGAGGTCGAGGACGATAGTCGCCATTTGGACGCCGGCGACCGTGAAAATCCGGTGGAAGAGCCTTCGGAGACCTGAATTAAATGTGCGGAAGCGTTGAAGAAACACTTTTATAGTGCTTCCGTTGGCCGCGCGAAGATTCGAAATGTATGATCTGTTTAAGTCGTGAACGATGGAAATTACCCGCAAGGAGTGAAATCTGCCGTTAGATGGCGATGAAATGATAAATTATTGAACACCAGACGATAGTTTCGTGTTATCGCCCGGGAATGTGAAAGTGATCGATTTCCATGACAGAGAGCATCAGGAGAGTTGAAAAGATGTTTTAGTCGACCGAAAATCACTTTGTCCTTCATTTGGCGCCGAAATCAAAATTAGCGATGGTAGGTGTTGTGACGGTATGAATGTAGTATCTTGTGAAGAATTTTTCACATGTGATTAATATTTGACCGATGTTATCTTATATTCCATTTTAGGTTATGGATTATTTACAGGGCTCCAGGGATGACTTTGAGGATGGCGAATTCTCTGACTTCACCGAGTTCAAAAGTTGTTTAGATAGGTATATGAAGGATCATAGTGTTCCGTACGTGCTTGGTTCAAGCAAGAAATCGGGCAGTGTAGGCTTGAAATATGATCATGTGAGTGTGATTGCCGTTGAGTTTACCTGTTGGATGACGTTCCGCCGTATAAAACACAAGCGAAGTATGAGCGAAAGCCGTGGAGTACGAAGTGTTTAGTGAGTTCAGTTCACATACTTCCCATTGCACAGTTCGCACTATACCTGCTACCAGTTACGCTTTGACGTGGTAAGGAGAAATACCGGGTTGGTTGTTAGCTCTTACACGTTGGAGCACAACAACCACCTAACTGCCTTGCTGTAAGATGCACATCCAAGGATTTGTCGGCTCACAGAGAGTGAAGTGAACGACTGGAGACATCTTTTCGAGTACAACACGCCAAATGCCGATTTGAAGCAGTATGCTGCGGATGTTTATGGTAGGCGTTGATCACGCTCTCCTGAGTGTGTTTCTCACGAATGCGTCGAGAAATATACCATTATTATTATATAACCACCATGGATATTTGCAACATCCGTCATCGGTTGAAACTGTCAGTGGTAAGTAAGTGGGTTAGTGTGCACTAATGTAGCAGAAAATCTGCTACAAATCCTGAATCGTATAGAGAAAAACTGTGTGCTGCGTGTCATCAAAGGCGACAATAATAGGAACACGCACGTATGTTTCGCACGTAGAGGGCAAGTGCAGTTATTCAGACGGTTCCCTCATATGGTAAACGTCGATGCCACTCATGGGGCCAACCGCCACAAGTGGGTCCTACATCACTACACATTCGCCGCTTGCTGAATACAATCTACCCAAAAGCAGTACGTTCCGCTGGGAGGTTACGGTCGCCGGCAGTGACGCATTTCAACTGGATTACAAAATGTTGCATCACGGGTTAGCCAAGCTGCACGATGTAAACCCCCGGAGATGAAGCCGCGTTTTCAAGGCTATCATAGCGTTCACGCACCAGTCCATTGAAACGGTTAAGGCAGCCTTACAACACACAGACTTCCCTCCTCTTCCGACGTGGAATGCAAAGCGGCCAAGGTAGGAGAAGAATGTTTACTTGGGGGTGCCCTGTGGATATTGTGGTAAACCCGTTAATACTAACGGTTATCGGTGCGATAAGGACCAGTTATTTTTCCATATGGAATGCATGAAAATGCTGACATATCGCACTGCCCCTTCTGCACAGGACAGTTACATCCTACCTCACCAGGTGACTTATGATATCATTAATTATACATGTTCAGTTGTATCGACCTCAAACAAAGTACCAACTCCGACGTTGAAACGCAAACAGAGACCGCGTGCAGCTCCACTCTTCATTGATGATGCCTTTGAAGATGAGTTTCGCTGTTTCCCCACGCAAGCGAGTCCAAGTGAAAGTGTTCGCGAATGACTACACAGACGTCACTGGCAACCGTAAGTGATACCCCACTTAACATGTTACATACGGATTAACTTTAGACCAGCATAGACAGCAAGAGGAGGACTTCTACCAAAACGGAACAGAAAACATGCAGGCTTCCTGATTTCTGACAGAATATTCCAGATAATGATAGCATGTACATATATTGAACGTATTCCAACATTTCAGCATCGTGACGTTGTGACTGTGGGGTGCACGTAGGCTGACCGTCGAACGGCTCACCATGGATGGCTTCATGCGGTACAGTACTTCACTTCTCGTTAAACCTCTGCTNAGCATCGTGACGTTGTGACTGTGGGGTGCACGTAGGCTGACCGTCGAACGGCTCACCATGGATGGCTTCATGCGGTACAGTACTTCACTTCTCGTTAAACCTCTGCTTTTCTGAAGACACATGAAATTCCATCTTCTTGGTGGTCAGGTAACTGAACAAATTTATCGATTTGTTGGTTAACTTAAGGCCAAAGCAGCTTACACCGATTACGATAAGCGGCATCCACTTTAAGCTGATCACACTGGCTTTCGCACGCATCATGTTTAGAAGTCATCAGCTGCAGCCTTATCTGCTTACCCACGGCGCCTCCAAATTCCAGTGGTTTCCAGTCGCACGTGTGGATGATCACAATCACCCAAACATCATCCGCCGCACTTATTTCAAAGAATATCGAATGAAAAGTTCAAAAAAATATGGTCTACAACTTATACGGTACAGGTTTATAAATAATTGGTTGCTTATCCCTTCTATCTACTAGATCGCAAAACTTCAGCTATCTCATCAATATATTTCGTTATCAAATTAGCGCAAATCCTTGGCGTCCTTGATAAACATCGTTTTCGCATTGAAACAAAAAAATTTCCACAGCACAATAGACATATTTTATACTTTCCTAAATATTCCGTCCACAATCATTCGCATGATATTCCAAACTCACATATCAACTGTAAACCAACGACAACATTCACTTCCTGTGGATAAATCTTAGCGTCGTGGGCCTTAGGTGGGATCAAGCTGACTTCGGCACCTGTGTCGATGAGGTTGCGAATCCAAGACTCTTGATCTTTTACAAAGAAAAGGCGACCAAGCGGGCCACTTACGTCGTTAACCATGTGGATTTGGCTGCCTGTTTGCTGATCGGACCAAAGGTACAAGGCTGTCGGCATCGTCGGGCTTTGTTGCCAAATTGCTGATGATATCAGCAGTGATCCGGAATAGCGTTCAGTGGCGGCTGACGAGAATCACGTGACCCTGAGTGGATGCTATGACGTCGAATGGGGTTAGTCGAACGTGACTTCGAACGCTGCGTCATTAGGGCTGAAGTTGTTTAGTTAGGGTGGCAACTTAAGCATCTTAAGTGGCGGTTGCGCCCTGACTATTTGAAACAACGGTGCCGTATGTTTTGCCGATCCGGTCGGCGACATCAGCCAAGGTTGACAAGGTTGCTGATGGGTTTGCGCCAAAAATGTTTTGCACAGCCTTAGGCAAGCGTTTAGCCACATCTCCCCAAGTGGCGCCTCTTCTATGTGTGTCGTGCCTGCTAACCGCTCCATGTGGCGAAGGAGCTGCGATGGTTTGCGATCACCGAGCTCGGTCACACTCAGAAGCTGAGAAATACGTTGGCGATCGGATAAGCCAACGCGCTTAATTCGGCCGCTTTGAGTTGCTCGTAGGGCTTCGTGGAGTCCGGTAACTCCAGAACATCGTCCGCCTGACGTGAGGTGGCAGTGCCGCACATGCGTGATGAAAACGCGTTAGCTCTGAACTAATCTGTCATAGCGCAAATGTGGCTTCTAACTGAGCAAACCACAACCTAGGATTATTCTCCCTAATAGGTGCGAACAGTATGGCCAATGCACTGACCGAAGCGTCTGACAAAACGTGCGGTTGAGCCTCCATTGAAGCGGAATGGATAATTAATCGGATATATTAATTAAAAAAAGAATATGTGAAACGTATCAAAGAAACAGCAACCCACAGTTATACAAAAGATATACTTGTGGAAAACAAAAATTATTCGAACCGGCTCACCAATTCAGTGCTCGTCGCACTAAGTCGCATTTTCCCCAGGTACGCAATTATCAGATGCGAAAAGCAAAAAGGCCGCTGAGGAGAGAGACCAAATATTTATTTGACGAAATATACAGGCGGTCTCTGATAGCGCTATAAAAGGCACCTACATGTGAATTAGATAGAGAGACTAGAGACCGGCCGGCGACGAGCGACTAAACCGGAAGAATGTGACACGTGTGTCCTTCGGGTTCGCGCCACACTCACATGACATGTAGACAAACAATCGGACTGCATACATCATGCGATGTTTCTTAATGGCCTAGGTACAACATGCAACTATGACTTTTGGAACTAATTTACACGCCATACCGCAGGCAGGCCAGTGGAATCTCCATGCTGCTACATTTGGAACGGACTGACCTGTATTGTCAAAAAATACTTGATGCACGTGTCGATTACGTGCGGGTAAAACGTCAACATCTCAAATTCGGTATAAGCATTAACCAAGAATCTTCAGATATGAACGAAATGACAGCCATAATACGCCAATGAACTGGAGTGAATTGCACACATTAAGTCAGACCTCAAAGGACGTCCTTCAAAAAGTTTCGCAGGACTTTCATGTGTATCGGAATGGCAAGCATTCCGATGATGTGGCAATATTGCACCGACTGCACTGAATGCCCGTGACTTCGCGGACAAACCTTCGGGAAACGTAGACGCACCAGGGGACAGCGTTCTCTCTCTGTAGGGGCTCGAACAGCAGTTCTGATAAAGGAAACAATACGAACAAACATGAACCGAAGGCCCAGCAAACCATGCACACGACTTACACAAACTCAAACCAAAACGGCGCCGACAACACAGCAGCACGTCCCGTCACACAACTCAAATTCAACTCGTGCGCGCTCGCTGGTTTCGATCGCGCGTTACACAACACCCCTCTTCGTAAAGCACAGCTCCCTGTGCTCCAAGCGCTCTACAAAGCGGCTGGTGCTCAAGTTGCCAGTGTAAATGAAGTGTCTGTGGGCCCTCTGCCCGGTTTTCTGGAACTTTTTTTTGCACTCATCTTTATGTCGACATTTTTTCTTCCATCTCCGTACTCGTCTTCTTTCTGTCACTCGTTCTTTTTTCCACTGCCACATATTTTATCATGGCAATTCTTTTTTTTCATAATGGCAGAGTCGCCAAATTGTATTACGCAACACGCGGCAATAGTTTAAATACAAGTGTCTTGCTTGTTCGTCTGACTGCCCGTTGGTTCGAGATCCTCGTGCACAACGTTGACGTAGCCGTCTGAAAGGTGAACGAAACAACCGTGTAACGATTGCGACTCTAAATTTGACCCGTGCTTGCTAACTAGTTTCGGTCGCGTGTTACACAGCTTCCTTCTTCGCCAAGCACCGTTCCCGGTGCTTCGCCTATATCTAGCACGTTCAAAACTTCCACTTCGACCGATGATGGTCCCCGGCCTGTAGTTTGTGTGTATGGTTCTAGCCGTTTGAATTGAACCACAATTGGTTGTCTGTTGTTTCCTGTTAGTTCACAAATCTGACAAATTGCCTCGGAAACTATTTGCTCGACAACATACGGCCGTTTACATTGGTTATGCTTCTTCGTTGGGACTCCCGGGCTCGAAACCTTGTTGTGCAACCACACCCTTTCGTCAACCTTCAGGGGAGCTCCAAATACCCTCTTATCGTAATAGTCCTTCTGACGCCTGTGAGATGTCTCTAGATGTACTCGTGCGGTCTGGTGGGCCCGCCGAAGTGTGTCGAGAAGGTTGCCTACGTATTGTGCTACCGGAAGTTGCAGTTGCTGTGTAACGGGCAGCCGAGCACCTGAGGGTAGTTTCACTTCTCGGCCTGTCCAAAAAAATGTGCGGTTTGGTCAGTCGAAGAGTTAATGGGGCTGCGATGAGTTAACAGGCATTTCGATTTAGCTAATTCCCATTCGGTGACACTTTCCTATGCAAAAGCCTTAAGGAGATTTTTGAGGGGCCGATTCGTCCTTTCCACTTGCCCATTGCCTTGCGAGTGGAAAGCTGTGCTTCACGTCCTATCTCTTCATAGTAGCCTACACATTTCGCGAACCAAAGAGCTTTCAAAGCAGGAGCCTTGGTCCGAATGGAGTTGAGCCGGGGCCCACCACAGGCACAACCAGTGGTCGACAATGGCTGTTGCTCCTCTAGATGTAACCACCTGTGCAAGCGGGACAGCTTCACACCATTCGGTGAATTAATCTACCAGGGCCAAGATGTATTGATTGTGTAAGGGTGTTCCGGGCAACGGCTCCACAATATCTACACCGACCAACTCGTTAGGATACCCTGCGGCCACAATTTGCAATGGTGCTCGGCGTCCCAACTGAGGTCTTTTCAAGGTGCCGCATTTCTCGCACGATTGACTGAACAGCCTGACATCCCTCCGCTCAGGCGACCATGAAAATCGTTGTCGTGCGGCCGCTTCCAACTTGTTTATTCCAGCCTGTCCGAGCTCTAGGTGCAAGTCTGTTAGGACGTCACGTACCAGAGATTGGGGGACCACGACCTTTCTCATGTAAGCGGGTCTGTATTGGGTGAATAATACTCCCTCTGCCATCTTGAGCTGTTTCCATAGTGCCCAAAGGCAGCGAGATTCATAGCTCTTTCCCTCCATTTCCTTGCTTGTTGGGCTATCACCATTGTTCCCGCACCTTTCATAGATTAACGCAGTCTCAGGATCTGTTGCTTGATCCTGCTGCCAGCGGCCATATTCTGCATCCAGTATGTTGATCACCGCCACTTGTTGCGTAGTACAAGACGGACAGCCACCGTGGTTGCGCGCGGGACGCCTTGATAATGAGTCAGCGTTCGAGTGTCGTCTGCCCGGTCTGTGTTCACACAAGAAGTCGTATTCCTGTAGGATCTCCTGCCATCGGACTAACGGCCCATCTTGGTCTTCGAAGTTTTGTAACCAGCGGAGAGACTGGTGGTCTGTGCGTACAATAAAACTTTTGCCCAGAAAATAATGTCGGGAATTCCGCACAAAAAATACTAGGACAAGCGTTTCTCTTCTGGTCGTACAGTAGTTTCCCTCGCATTTACTTGAACACCGGCTACCATAGGCTGTCACTCGTTCCCTGCCGTCTTGTCCTCGTTGCGAGAGAACCGCCCCGATTGCACAATCGCTTGCATCGGTATCCAGAACAAACTCTCTGGCCTCCGGCGACAAGTCTGGAAAGGCTAGCACTGGCGTCGTGCACAGAGCTTCGCGTAGTGATTTAAAAGCATGGTCACATTCTTCCGTCCACGTGACTTCCTGACTATTTTGTAGTAGTCTGTTCAGTGGAGTGGAAATGCGAGCGAAAAATTTAATGAAGCGGTGATGATAGGAAGCTAGCCATAGGAAGCTCCTCAGCTCGTTTCCATCCTTCGGCGTAGGCCAAGATCAAACTTGTTCCGTCTTCCTTGGGTCTGTGCGGATACCCCCCACGAGATTACATGCCCCAGGAATGTTACCTCTTTGAGTAGGAAGTGACATTTTGAGGGCTCCAGTTCTAAACCGACTTCGGCCTGGCGGTCCAGCACGCACTCCAAATTGCGCATATGCTCTTGTTCGGACCTCCCATGGACTATGACATCATCTAGATACGCTAGGCATGACCTAGGGATCAGGTCATGTATTGCTTCCTGCATCAAGCGTTGAAATGTCGCAGGTGCGTACGAAAGTCCAAAGGACATAACTTCGAACTCATACAGCCCCGACGGTACGGTGAAAGCCGTCTTCGCTCGATCGTTTTCTTCGACCTCCAGTTGTCAACAGCCTGATGCCAAGTCTAACGTTTTGAAATACATGGCTCCGCCGAGGGCGTCAAGCACGTCATCAATTCTTGGTAACGGAAATGTATCTTTCTTTGTCACTCCATTGAGCTTCCTGTAATTTACGCATAATCGTAATTCGCGGCATTTTTTACCAGGATTATCGGGGCAGTCCATGGGGACTTCGAGGGCCGTGTCACGTTCTTCTGTGACATATCGTCAACAATCATAAGGACCTCATCCTGAATGTGTGCAGGTATCCTGCGTGGGGGTGTCTTTCTTGGAGGCGCATCCCCTGTATTAATTCCATGCTTCAAAATGCTTGTGCGACCTAATGCTGCTTCCTCCCACGTGAACAATTGTGGTCTACTTTTGATTATCGATTTCAAGCACTGAGCACTTCGCGAGTTACCGGGAGATCCACTCGATTGGATCATCTGGCCAATTTGGCGATTCACTTCGGGAGGGGCGGTAGTGACGTAGATGGAGAAATCGGTTCCTGGCAGAGTTTTCGACATAGGTGTCAAACGAGTGGCGCCGGAAGGGTTTTTTATCTGAAGGCTGTGCAAATCGAGCGTGCACCTCAGACGGCCTTAAATATCCATCCCCACCGTAACACAGAATGGGAGTTTGTGCTCGATATGGCATCCGGCTATTATAACCATTCCAACGATTATGCCCTCCGTCGACAGTTGGTCACCGCTGGCCGTAAGGATGCGTTGAAAACACGGTTTCCGCTTGTAGCCCGAAAGTCTGCGTACTGTGTGTGTGTGTGTGTGCCGATTACGCTTAAGGAAGCTCCGGTATCTATCAGACCCACAAGTGCTATCCCACATATTATTATCTGAACCCTGAGTTCTGCCAGCGGTTGGGAGCAATCGGTAAGGGAAGGAACGTAAACTCGACTATTGGGCTTACCTGTTCTGACGTAGCTTCCGGTGGTCTAGTCGGTAGCTTCGGAGGCTTGACGATTTGCCCGGAACGCAATGTCGCATGGTCTACGCGACTTGTTCCACCGAATTCGCCGTTCGCGGCCACCATACCGCAAGTGGCTAGGTCCCCGATACCGGTCTGAGCCTCTTCTATGCATTGGGGGGCTGTTCCTCTGGCTGGTCGCCCGTACCGCGACGCAATATTGTGCTGGTCGGCCGACCACTGCCTCGACCCGCTCGAGGTCCTCGGCCAACCGCACTGCGGCGTCAAGGTCGCTAGGTGAGTGAAGCAGGAACTTCCTTTTTGTGTTCGTTGGCCGGATCCCCTCCACTAGCTGTTCCATAATCTGTCTCCGGAGTTCCTCTGAGGACTCTTTCTCATATCCTTGTTCGGCCAGGTGCCGCAGTTCGCGAGCAAACGACCGGACGGTTTCCCCCTCGGGCTGTCTGCGAGCATGGGACTGATGTCGGTAGACAGTCGGTAGCATGGGGGCGTCCAACCAACGCCGTTGCTCGGTAAACGTCTCATCTGATACGGGATTGTCCAGAATCTTTGCCGCGACAACAATATTGAAGGCCTCTCCGTTCAGCAATTCAGAATAAGGTTGTCGTGGGACTCTTCTAGGAAGTTACGGAGATAGGCCCGTACTTTACCTTCCCAACGGGAATAGTGCCCCACGCAGTAAATTTGTCGGGATGTGGAATCGGTACTTGCACCCCTGCTGTTGTGGGTTTCGCCGGCAATCTGTCTAGGATATTCGTTATGGTTTTCATGAGGTGACCAAAGTCTCCGAAGGTGGAATGAGTGAAAGAATGTTGGTATTCTTCAGATTTCTTTGCGGGTTTCGACATTTCGTACCCTGGTAGGGTCGCCAAATTTTAACATGCAGGCCAGTCGTCTCCACACTGAATGCCTGTAACTTCGCGGACAAACCTTCGGGAAACGTAGACGCACCAGGGGACAGCGTTCTCTCTCTGTAGGGGCTCGAACAGCAGTTCTGATAAAGGAAACAATACGAACAAACATGAACCGAAGGCCCAGCAAACCATGCACACGACTTACACAAACTCAAACCAAAACGGCGCCGACAACACAGCAGCAGGCCCCGTCACACAACTCAAATTCAACTCGTGCGCGCTCGCTGGTTTCGGTTGCGCCTTACAGCAAGAATTTATCGACGCGTTTTTCAAGGTCTCCGAATGTAGTACACTGAAGAAAGTCCATAACACTTTTGAATGAGTTAATAAGTTTTCAGTCTGACTATTAGAACAGGGATGTCGAGCAGAAGTGAACGGATGCTTGAATCCAATGCCGTTGAGCCAAGTAGTTAGAAGGTTGGCAGTGAAATATGTACCATTGCTAGTCACTGACACAAGAGGAAGACCTCCTCTGCTGAACATTCGTATGAGTGCGTACATGGTGAATTTTGCAGTAGGCGTTGTTGTGAATGCCACTTTCGGCAACTTCGACTAGAAATCAGTCACTACTAGCGCATAATACCTGTCAAGAAAAGAACCACAATAATCTGCATGAACTCGTTTCTACGCCTCAGTTGGTGTCGGCCATGGAGTTCATTTAGACGGAGAATTGTGGAATTTGTGATGGTCATCGATACCTCAGCTCTACGGTCTTCCCAAAACACAAGTCTGGAATGCCTCTTAGGCCTATCCTGGAGATGACAAATTCACGTATCATAAACTGGCAGGCCGGTTAGTCGCAATTATAACTCCATTGAAACAAAAGTTTCGAGCACATTATATTGAAGATTCTTTTGAATTTATCAATGACTTGAACATCATCAATCTTGCTAATGAGTTGATATGTTCCATAGACGTTCAGTCACTATTCACGAATGTCCCGCCACACGAGACAATCGATTCTATTTGTGAGCTCGTTGAAATGAGCCACACTACTTTACCTCGGCCTAGAGATATTCCGAGGAAAGCCTTATTGTTGTGTACCGAAAACATCAGTTTCCGTTTTCTTGATCGGTGCTGCCGCCAAATGGACGGGGTAGCCAGGAGAAGTCCACTAGGGCCCATCCTAGCAGACATTTTCATGTTAAGGATTGAGCAGAAGTTAGCTACAGACATCGCGAGTCTGTCATATTACAAACGTTACGTCGATGATACACTAGTATTTAGTCGGTCTAGGCAGGCAATAGATAACCTAGTGCAGCGCTTCAATGGTTGTCATCCCAACCTGAAAATAACGTGTGAAGTTGAGACCGACAACTGTTTGCCGTTTCTAGACGTACTCATTAGTTGCCGGGAGGATGGCTCTATCAAAAGAGCCGTCCATAGGAAATCCACGTGGTCCGGTCAATACCTGAACTTTAGTAGTTTCACACCGGTCCATCACAAACGCGCACTGAAGAATGCATTATTTAAACGAGCAAAGCAAATATGTACACAGAATAGTGTTGCGTAGGAATTAGACTTGATCACATCTACATTACAATCTAACGGGTATCCAAAAAGGTTCATAGAAAGGCATAATAAACCGAAACCACCTTCAGAACAGGTGGTCACATTGAGAAAAAAGAGGGTTTGTATGGAATTGCCTTTTAAAGGTGATTATTGCATGCATCAAACAACTCAAAGACTAGTGGACTCGATTAAACGTACATTCAACGCAGCGGAACTCTGTTTATTAGCCTGTCCATTCGATCAAAGGAGATCAGCCCATCGGTGCTACCTCATATTTTGTCTACCAAGTAACATGTAACTGCAATGAAAGTTTGCCTAAATGGGCGCAGAGCTCTGTAGTACAGAAGAACGACAATGTGGTTGAAACATGCAAGCAACCAGCGTCCGCAGTCGCAAAACACGCCCAAACCACTAGTCACGTTATCGACCCAGTTTTTGCATTCAGCATTCTATTACGTCACTCGAACCCAAGATTCTTGCGGTTTACAGAGGCGGTCGCAATCAATCGACTGAAGCCGACCTTGTGTGTTCAGAAACAATTGCTCGTAAACTTGACCCTTCCCTGGACTTAGTGACTTTTCCTAAACCACCAATTGACTATCTACCCTGCTCTCCTATCTACCCTGCTCGATATAAAAAACCCGTTTCATGTTATTGTAAATTTGGTACTGACGAGTCAATACGAAATGCTTGTATCTGCCAGTTTTCGTGTTCTGACGGTTTTGTTCAAAATTCTGAAGGAAGTGAACTTTTTCAAAAACTTTTAGCCAGACGACAAATATCAGCGCCACTCTCTGGCCACCAGCACGTTAACCTTTTCAACTCCAAGATGTCCGGAATGCGGATAGTCCAGAACAGCTCTACGAAGAGTTGGAGGAGTAACACTTCTGTCATTCAGGCACAATAATCCATTTAAAGTAAGTGATAATTCTTCCCGACGCATACAAACTATAGGGAAGTTCCGTCTGACTTGTGGGACCCAAATACGTCATTGCGCACTGAGGATGGATGAAAAGCAACGTTGATTATCACGAATCAAACCTGTCCGACTAACCGGCAGAGGCTGGATTGGAGGGCAATCATTGCTAGAAGTTTGTTCAGATGTATATGGAACACGTGACAAGTAGTCCACATGTTTGATTTGGTTGGCTGATTTGCGCACTATAGTATAGTCATATTCATTGAGTGTTATGTTCCATCGTTGAACCATGGCTGCTGATGAACGTGCCAATGTCTTGTCAAGATTATAGATTAGTTTCAGCGCTTCCTGACCCGACACAAGTTTGAACGGTATCCCAAACAGATACTTATGAGGCCGCCTCACCGCCCAGTTTACCGCCGGAGCTTCACGGTGTGTCTGAGCATAACCCCATGGATTGAGTCGGCATGATACACACACAACTGGTTTGCCGTCTTGCTCAAGCACAGTTCCGATTCCAACTGGAGAAGCATCAATACTCAACACAGGCATAGTTTTAGGAGAAAACGGACGAAGTGTGGCATCATGGTAAAGATTGCCTACCATGCAGCGAGACTTACCGTGTCGTTCGACACCTGCCCGGTACTGGTGCCACGCCTTAAGGATAGTTTGCCAAAGTTCTATTCGTCGTTCTGTATCTACTCTCTCACCTGTTGTTATCAAGCAGGTTACGTTGGGAGAACCACAAGGCGACTATCGGAAAGTATTCGTGAACACCTACCGAAATAGCTTCGCAACGGTTCGCTGAAACCCATTTCCAGTGCAATCGGCTCCCACCTAATCGACACTGGCCATTGAATAAATCCGGATGAAGCATTCCGAATCATCTACAAGGTGCGTCAAGCAGGCTCCAGAACTGTCAGAATGCGATTGTTGTCAACCACTGAGGCTATTGCTATCAGACTGCACAACCCCCGCCTGTGTACCCAAAAACAATGTGTACAAACACTCCACCTCCCCTGGCCAATCATTCCACATCCACTAGAAACTCAAACAGGCGTGAACCGCTTGACATTGATGAATGAATATCTCATGACAGGCTCGTATAACACTCGAAAACATTCACCAACACCCCCACCCTCCCCCAGTAGACTGTGATCTGTACCATTTCTCTAATCTTGACGTTCCTGTTTAACTCATCATAAATTCATATATAACCCGCACGTATTCTCATGTAATTGTGAAAGCCTGATGAGAATTACCGAAAACAACTGTTTGCAAGATTGACTTCTTATGAATTCCACAGGAATCTGGAAAAGAATGAACGTACACACTGTTCATGGGTTGGAATCGGAAAGCAACTGGAATAAAAATTCAGCAAGGTGAGGGAATTTTTGGATGAAACTGAAGTAGTACTGCAAAGCACCCAACAAAGAACTCAATTCGGATAGGTTTGTGGGTAAAGGTGCATTAACTAATGGGTCTAGACGTTTGGCATCAGGTTTGAATCCGTTACCTTCAACTAAGTAACCGAGACACTCGAAATTGTTTACAGTAAAAACGCGTTTGTTTGGATTAACAGCAATGTTTTTCGTCAAAAAACTGCTGGAATGGTTTCAAAAGACGAGAATCATGAATTAAATTGTCTGGAACATGTACGATGACATCATCCTGATAAATTTCAACACCATCCATACCCTTCACAATATTATTCATTACCAGCTGGAAGATAGCAACAAAGTTACTAAGTCCAAACGGTAAAAATCAGCACTGGAAAAGACCGTTAGATGTATTGATTGTTGTTATCGGCATTGATGTCTTATCCAGAGGGATTTGTAGATATGCATCCTTTAAGTCAATTTTGAAGAAAACGTCGGGTCCCGAAAGTTTGTTCAGAATGTCCTCAGGTTCAGCAGTGATACATGTATATTGTTTAAGGCGTCGATTTGCAGTAAGTTGATAATCGCCCCATATATACGGAATTCTCTCATCAGACTTCAAGGGTGTCACAATCGGCATGGCCCAAGAGGATGAATCAACAGACGCAATGACGCACTTTTCTACCAGCTCGTTGAGCACCTTAGTTACCGGTTCACGGATTCCATTAGGAATTATACGACGTTTCATAAAAACCGAACCACCAGTTACTTCTAGCTTAAGTGTGGGTATCTTCGTACCGCCTTCGAGCACTTGCGAATTAGGTCTTTCGAGCTTGTGGAATCACTCGGTGATGCAGGTAAAGAAACTTGGGTATGAAGCATTTTTAAAACCGTTAGCCTCAAAGTGAATGGGCCATGATGAGTAACAACAAAGTTACGATCAATTGGCCTGGACTGTTTGTGAAAGATCGGAATAGTGACTGTACCCAAAACAGGAATGGAGTGACCAGTTATACCTCGTATGGTTACAGAACAAGGATAAAGTATCTAATTTGGATAGAATTGTGATAGATATCTTTGTGATATAATGGATTCTACACTGCCAGTGTTAATAATAAAACCATGCCTTGTACCAAGTATTGCGAGAAGGGTGCGGAATAGATGCCCTGAAGTAAATGACTCAACTGTCAAAGTGAAAGACTCCACCTTGCCGCATGTAGCATCAATTTCATTCTGATCAGTTTCCACAAATTGACAATAACTGTTCGACTTACAGACACTTTGTTAATGACATCCCCTGGTAGTAGGACTGTCTGTTGAGTGTCTTGACTGAAGATCTGGATGTCACTCAAAAGACGGTCAAACAGAAGGTTTTTCGTAGGCCTCATTTCGTTACGAACACTTGTCGGCTTCGCTATTGGTTGCCGTCATTAACGAACTTGTCTAGTTTTCAAGCTTTATCCTATCGAAAGCACGCATTCGCGCAGTGTAATCGATATATCGGTCATATTTGATAAAAAACGATTTTACGCCGTAAACATTTAATAAAGATCCGTGAAATGTGCAGACTGGAGGAAGACTCATTCGTCAGGTGATTTTTCTTTTCCATTTTTGTATTCAACCACGGTTTTTCACATTTTGTATCCACTTTTGAAGGCCTTCTGACATCTACCTGACATTCCGAATCTAACTAAAAGTGGATTATCTGTGTTTTTACTGGAAATACGACAACATACCACTGTAGTGAAATCAAAGAGAATATCACATTGATCAATGAAATCGAACGCTTACTGGTCTATGCCAACTGGAAAACGATCCTCTCCCTCATTTATGGCACACAGAGCTGCGGTGGATGCATGTGTTTGGAATGTTTCTTGCCACATGAGGCACAGTTCCCGAGTCTGCTAGTGACATGTGTCGTCTAATGCGGAGAATTTTGATAAACTGGTCGAGAACCATATTTAGGAGCTGAGTTGAATAGCCGCAGAGTACTGTGCTCTGTAGATCGCTTTTTCATCGATCCAAATAAAACTGTGGCCGTACTAGAACTCCCACTCTGTGCTGTTTTATTAACGTATTCATACTACTCACAGATGACTTTGGTATTTTAATACGTAGGTTTTGGGTGTAGCAGTAGTTGTCTATGTAGATTCGGAGCATTAATGCCGGCGATGGGTCGATCAGGAAGAAAGACTTCCCGTTGATCACCAAAACCACATTGTGCTACCTGAGTTTGGATCTGGACAATGAAATCACACACTGACTGGTTCGGTTGACGCTGCTCGTTCACCAACCTCAAAATTTACAGGGGTGTCATGATCGAGTAGTACTTCTTTTATGCGCTCATAAGGAAGATCTGTCAGCGAATCTGGATAAGATAGGTTCTTCTGAAGACAGTAGACCTCTTTTCCTATCTTTGAGAGGAAGAATGCGGATTTTGTCTCCTCATTAAGGCGGGATGCGGTCCTACACCATAGTTCAAATCGTGCAAAATAATCCTCAATATCACGAGGGAATGAATCGATGTCCAAAGTTTCCAGAGGCACAGGATTCATTGTCATTGAACGCTGCCGCGACGCCAACGTGAAATTTCCTGAATACCGGTACAGCGCGCCCGAAAAATGGTTACTGGCTATCTATTCAGGTATCCGCCACTTCCGCTATTCGGTGGGAGACAGAACCCTTACGGTTTACACTGATCATAAAACGCCAGCCTATTCTTTGAACATGCCATCCGACAGGCATCTCCCAAAGGAAGTTAGGCACCTGGACTATATCTCTCAGTTCACGAGTGATATGTGACAAGTATAAGGTACCGGAAGCATTGTCGCGGACCAAATTACACGCGTTCATAACTTGTTAGGAGACGTAGTTCTCAACGAAACAGCCAGGACGTATCACGTCACTGCGATTGCCTGCCCATTTTGGATGGTATGGGCATGGACGGTGGTCTGGTTCTACTCAGCCACTCAGACTGCAAGCGCGCGGTCGAACGCTTGTGCGCCATTTGGATAGTGTTTTCTCATATAACTTTCTGATGCTCCCTGTAACGTGATTTGTTCTGACGCCATGTTTGCTGTATATGACTGGTTCATTTGATTTACTCTGTCTGTCACCGGTTATGGCAATTGTTTCGTCCTATTAATTTAGAGTCTCTGTGGCCTAATTCTGTCTCGCTCTTCCAATGAACGGTGTTGCCGCGTTCCTTCTCATTTTTCGGTTTTGGCTCAAGCGATTGAGCGCGTATCAAAAGGGACGATCCAGTTTAGCCTCAGCACATCTGCCGATAATGGCATTGGCTTGGCAACCATAGCTGCTCTACAAGCCATAGATCCTGAGATCGGGCACCTTCGTCAAAATAGCTCTTTCACATTCCAGCCCGTCGTCAGAAGGGACAAACTTCGGAGACACTTCCCAGGGTATATCACGCCTTCTAGGGCTTTCATCTTTTCGCTGCGTAGTGTCCAATACACTGAACAAGTTGTCCCATCCTGTTATTCATTTAAGCTTCTCACTGAACGTTTTTTATGGCCCAAGATAAACTACGGAGTTCGCAAATGGAATTGTTCTTGTCTCTAATGCTAATATTCCAAACTCTGCCGTCACACAGTGAGCTCACGTGGTAATTTCCTTTTGCGAGACGCACGTGTACCTCGATCAGATGGAATCGTCACCATCCTCAAGTGGTTATATTCATCTGTTGACGTGTATTGATCGCATCACCAAATTGCATACAGCCATACCGCCACCTAGCTCCTCATCAGACACGGTGGCCATCGCCTTCCTAGAACGCTGGGTGGCCCAGTTTTGTTCCCCTGCAGTGGTGGCCACAGATGATGGATCACACTTTGAAGGACGTTTTGCGGCCCACTTGAACACGTTAAGATGCAAACGCATCCACACTACCTCTCACCATCCGGGAGCCAATGGGATAGTTGAACGTACTCATCGTCAGCCGAAAGTCAATCTTAGTGCGCATGCTAATCTTTCGTGGAAAGAGGCACTCCTGCTATTTTTTAGGACGAAGAAACATGGTGAAAGAGCAATTAAATATCACCGCAGCCGAACTAGTTTTCGGTTGCACACTTGAGTTACCGGGTGAACTCCTCTTTCCCGCACCTTCAGCATCGTACTGTTACGACAGCTTGACAGCCCGTTTGGCGCACCATATGTAGAAGTTGCGCCCGGTACAGCCCAGAGAGTAATCATCAGCTGTGCATGTGCACACCCAAATGTCATCTTGTACGCAAGATTACTTTCGTACTTATGGCCTGCGCCGACCACTACAGCCCTCTAACGCTCACGTGATACATTGTGACTATGACTGGTTTAATTCTAACTCGTTCACTGATTTAACTTCCTTTGTGTACGCCTACTGGGCAGATCACATACATACTAGTTTACGCTCATTACTTCTGTCTTGCGTTCTGATTCACGACACAACATATGACGTCGCCCGCAATGTTCACTTCGATGAATGCACCTGCATCATTTTGGCTGGATCTAGCACTATTTCCAAAGCCGGATTCGTGGATTACGTGGAAAACGACATTTACGGATTACTTAGATTTGGTCAGTGTGCTAAATCCATCGCTGGACTTGTCAGAGTCAACTAAACTAAAACTTCCTCGCAATCACCTGGGAACTGAAGGGCAGATACAGTTTGATATCCATTCTCTGCGCCACAAAACCACCTTGGAGGAGGCTTTAACTACTATAAGCAAAATAATTGGGGCTGTTACCAGCGTATACGCTTCCAGGTTTACTTTCTCCCACGTCCGTCGGCAAACTAGAGAAACACTGGAAGGATTCATTTCTCGACTTATGAAAACCATCTGACCGTGTGAGTACTCTAAAATACTTATTAAGAAACTTAAAGGCTGCATTCACATAAAACGGGGTACGAAATGAAAGATCCGTGATTCTCTTTTGGGTGAGGACGCTTCCAAATTATCTTAAAAGAAGGTCCGTGAAATTGCCGTAATAAAGAGTAAATTCCATCAAAATGTAAACTGTTCCCGAAGTCGCCACACTCGGTTTCAGTGATCAAAATTTCGAAGCCTTCAGCTGCCTTCCAACCTCTTGGCAAATGTTTCCGATGTGGATCAACAGCCCATCGAGCGAACAATCCAGAACGCCCAGCAGGAACTGCTAAGTTTTCGAGTTGTTCTAAGATTGGTCATTTTGCAAAGTCTGCCGTACGCGCTCTTTACACGCACTAGAGGGAGGTGCTGTTACTGTTCCAGAAGAATTTCTTACCGCAGAAACAATTTACACCTTACATTCGGACGAATATACTGTTGCTTCCATGTCAGTTAAAGAACCACGACTATCACGTCTAGATATTCGCACGATTTACTCTCTCTGTCTTCGGCCTTAATAGTGCCTCTTGAAATGGAACTGAATTCTGCATCTCCAATAACTATAATACCCTGTTCATTTTATCAGCATCATTTCCAAAATCTACCTATGTAGCCAACGGTCTGACAGCTACTCCAGTGCACCCATAAAAATGAAAGCATTTATATTACTCCAACTGTGTGTTGAATTTTCTCCACCTGCTTCGGTTGTTGTGTGTATATACAACACGAACAGAAAACCGTTGTTAGGTCGTAACGCAATGGTTGCTCTGAACCTGGTACATTCTATTAAACATATGACAGCAGTTTCTGTTAAAGTGCGGTTATTGCATCGTAACTATCCACAATTATTTGCTGATTTAATTGGTCGTGCAGCCAACGTGGCCCACCAAATTCGGTTAAAGCCAGATGCAAAACCGTCCTCCATATCACAGCCGCGACCGACACCCTTTGCAAAACAGGAAGCAGTTTCTGCCGCTATTAATCTGATGCTTCAAGATGAAATAATTGAGCCAATAACATGCTCGGCTTGGGTACATCCATTAGTTGTTGTTATTAAAACAGACGGTAGCGTTCGATTGAGTACAGATCTTCGAACACCTAACGAACATATTGTGGTTGAACATTTCATTTTGCCTAATCAAAATGAACTGTTAATTAAATATGTCGGAGCAAAATTCTTCTCAAAATTGGATATCAAAGTGCTTTCTTTCATATGCCACCTACGGCCGATCCCAGATCTCTCACTGCTTTTTTCACCACAGAAGGTCTATTCCAGTAAAAAGTTTTACCAATGGATTAAAGTTCGGCTCCATCAGCTTGGCAAAGATTCGTGACTCAGTTTTTATCTTCATGCCTGGGTTCTATTGTGTACATGTATGATATGTGTTTTTGGCGAATCTAAGTAAGAACACGATTCTACTCTTCTTTGTATACTAGATCGTCTCTGATGGTTGGGAACAGTGGTGGTGTTGTTTGTAGCTCGGGTTGATGGTTTTGATATTGATATGTTTGCCCAGCTTGGCAGGCATCGAACCAACTCTACCAAACGTCACATTCAAAATTATACGCTGAAACACTCACGCACTGATGATGTCACCTCGCTTGGTGATGAAACGTTTGCAACCTAAATGCCAAGCTCGGCGAACATATCAATACCAAAACTAGATCGTCTCCATCAGTTGAACTTGCGTTTGAACATGGGCAAATGTGCATTCTATGTGACTGAAATATCATTCCTTGACCATATTACATCTTATGAAGAAGTTCGGTCCAACGTGAGACTATTGCAAATGCTCCAGAACCTACGAAACTACTTCAACTCAAATGTTACCTCAGACTCGGCTCATACTAATTAAGCCATCTTCTGAATTTCGCCACCGTGCTCTAGTCACTGCAATTAATTACGAGATCCAATAATCTTTTTCAGTGGTCCGAAACCTAGAGAGGCGCCTTTTCACGTGTGAAACAGATGTTTCCGTTCCCGTTGTCAGGGTCTTTGACGAATCCTCTAGTGCGTTCGTTTCAACAGATGCCTCCGATGTTGGTCTTGGAGCCGGTTTTTTTCAACTACATCAATGACAAGAAAAGATTATCGCATACGCATTACGAACAATTTCTGGTACGGAACGTAAATATTCAGCCAGTGGAAAAAAAGCTTTAGCCTGCGTCTGGGCCTGTGAGATGTAGTATATGTACCCCTTCGGTAGACACTTCACACTGAGAACTGATCATGCCGCATTCATGTCACTTCTTATTCAAGGAACTGAAGGCCATAGACCGTTAAAGATAAGTCAATAATTTGAGGGGCTACTGAATTGCAACTTCAAAGTTAAACATAGACGTGGTTCGGAAAATCAAGTAGCTCATTCACTTTCCCGCCTACCTTCGCCTATACAAACTGATACAGACGAAATGGTGGCTGTCATTGATGATTTGGAAATACATGCGGTAACCAGATAGTGACCATTAGAGCATAAACAAGTGGACGGTGAGCTCCGACAACTGCTATGTTCTCATGAGGGACATCCTGGAATCACACGGACGCTCCGTCATGCTAGCAGACGGTATTGGTGGACACGGATGTTTTCGTCAATCGAGACCCTTGCCAATGATTGCGTCCCTTGTCAACATGCTGATAAATCATTCAAATCTATAGCTGTCCATTTGCTGCCAGTGGAATATCCTATGCGCCCGTGGGCAAAGCTGGCTATCGATATTATGGGACCTTTCGCAACAACCCCTTGGAATAAACATAACATGCTGGTCGTCAGTTTCTACTACAATAAATGGCCTGAGGCACATAATTGTGAAGGTGTCACGACAACCAGAGTAATTCACTGGATGAAACACCTTATTGCTTTCTTCGAGATTCCTGAAGAGATTTTCACTGCTAATGGATCGCAGTTTGTTAGTTATGAGTTTGAAGAATGTTTACGTCAGCAGGGAATAAAACAATTGCGGACTGTTCCAAACAATCCCGCAAGTAATGGTATGGTGGAAAGTTTAAATCGCTTTTTGAAGGAGTGTGTACAGGCATTACAGTTACAAGAAAAAATTTGGGAAGATTCTGTGCTTCAAGCGTTATTCACTTATCGCAACAGCCACTATAGAACGACCGGGAAAACACCGGCTGAACCTATGTTCAGGAGAACTCTACGTACGAAACGTGCGAATGAAAAACAGACCGGGCTGCTCCGGAGAGAGACTTACAAAAAGACCTATGTCAAGTCAGCAAAAACTCTTGCACCCGAGACATTTTTCCGTTTGAAGAATCAGTCACACAAAAAGGGAAAAAAACAAGCTTTTCATTCCCAATTTCCATAAAGCCTGCCTTCGGACCCGGCACATACGAGTTGGATAACAACAAGGAAGCCGATCAACGTCAACTATTCACTGGACGATTAACCCGGGGAGTCGATTTGCCTTCAGGTAATGAGCAACCCGTTGCAAACCACTCACATCCTCGTCGCTCATCACGTGTTCAAAAATCGGGCGACCATCTTACCTACGCCTGAGTCAAAGCTGACCGAAACGGAGTGTTGTGTGTGTGTGTGTGTGAAAACAGGTAAGCGAAATCCCGGTGGTCAGAAGCGGAGATACCAGGATGTTGTGCAGGTGAGTCTTTCACGTTGTAACTTTGATTTTAGATGTTGGGAAAATTTGGCGTTGAACCGGACGGCCTGGAGGAATACGGTTCGGGCGGGCGTCCGAAGGTTCAACGAGCAACTACTGAGCAGTCGCAAGCGGAAGCGTGCGGTACGCAAAGGAACTATCGGTGCCATAGGTCGCGATGACGTGACTATATGGCGTTGCGATGTGTGCGGCCGCGAATGCGCTGGCCGTTTGGAGTTAGTAGGTCACCAACGTATTCATAGTACATCGTCGGCGAAGAGGCGACGAGTACGTTATGCTCAGGCAGGTCATATCAGTGTATCCATTCTACTTCTGTTAATGACTACATCGGCCAACATCCTGGTCGTTGACAATTAATCCTCTCTTCTTTTCAGAAACTTGAGTGTCTGTCGTCTTCTGTCCATTCTTTTCTTCGGCTTTGTCGGTGTATTGTATAATGAGTAGTCTGTCTGACTTTTCGTAGTTCAATGAGAAATCTGCTTATCATCCCTATTTTCTCTGGGATGCACCAACCTGCACCCCTGATACAATAATGTTTCTTGTATTACACTTCAAAAATCTTTCTTCTTAGTTTTGATCTCGCCATTGCAGCCTCTCTCTGTTTAGTTTCCGAGACTTTTAACATTTCGAAGAATATTTGAAAATCCGGGATTCGCGCCAAAATGATCGTATTTCCTTTGAAACGAGCCCAATTTATCGCAATCCCTGCGAAGGCCTTACTTAACCTATCTTCGTGTATGAGCTGAATACAGTTCCGATTACTGTTGCGCATTCTTAATTAGTGCTCTGGAGCTCAGTTCCTAGGACGAAACAGCTTGAGCTAGAAATTTTTCATGTCCCCTTCACCGGTGAGCTTCTGAGTTCATCCAGTTTTGCGACGAAAAGAGTAGTATTTCTTGGCTTTCATGATTGCCGCACGTTTATCCGAATGCCGAACTGACTTGAACGAATTCGACAGTGCTATTTCTACAAAGCTCGAGATGTCGGCTTTTCATAAACTACAGTATCCAGTGAATTGTCTAGGAATGTGTTTCGTAAATATATAGGGACTCTATACTTGAACACGGTTTGAAATTCATGATTTGACCTTCCACTTTCGAACGTTTTATCGTCGACCAGACAAACGAGCTAATTCGGTATGATATTTTCGACGGAATTTAAAATTTAAATTGTTAGTTTTCACCATTTTAAAATTTAGGAAAAATGACACGAAATTTTATTGGACCCAAGAGATTAAGGAACAAAAGTGGCCTGGTATTATGGCATGCCCATTCGTTGGTGCGTTAACTTGGAGATCAACTAGCACACCTGTTGTCCATTTATTAGAGCACACGTTATATTAACGTAAGCAGAAATTCCGTAGAAGCCTGTCAACATTAGGCTCTGGGGTTGTAAGATGCTTATGACCGAATGAAGAATAGATCACGTTTAGAATCACTCGCTGTTTAAAGCAGTTGGTTCCATTTAATTGTTTTGAGCAAAACAGTTGAAAAAGTTTGGTGATTGTAGGTATTTAAATATTGGTATCACATTCATAGTGGCATGAATCATTTTGCAGGCTACTAATTATGTAGGAAGGGGCAACCATCGTTCATTAACTTCGGTTTACAGACGAAACTGATTCGTGTCGGCCATTCTCGAATGTTCTGGCAAACCGCATGACACGTGTTATAGACTAAAGTAGTGGAACTCTCAATGCTCAAACTAGATTGGTAACAAGACTCGTGACTGGGGTGTGCTTAACGAGTGAGGATACCAGCTGGATGCACATTACGCTGAAAAGTTTGTTCTCCGGCAAGAAAGAGTTCTGACCTTAAGATGGTCAACTATCTCTCAGTTCACTCTTTCACTGCAGCTCATGTACTCTAGTAAATGTGACCTCAAAAAGCGTTAATAAGCCTATTTATTTTGATCAAAGGCAATGGCGGCTCTTGTATCCTGGCGGGTGCATGGAGTTGAACAGCACCAAATGTTTTTCCCATCTGATTCATCTGTCTCTATTTTCCAAGGCATAGTGTAAACAAAGGTCTATATACATACCCTAAGCATTTCAACAGTGACTACACTTCCAAACGGCAATTTATGATGTACGATTCCCTTTTGTGGCCGTTAGAAAACAGAACGTATGTAACCAAGTCTAGCTGCTCCGTCAGATTGCGTTTTAGACTAATTTCCACTTCTCATGAAATTATATTTCTTTTGGAGTGTGTTTATATTTTTCTGGTGTAAGGCAGTAACCTTTGTACGTTGGCCAGGTCACGTGAATTTCCTATGGACACTTTATGGCTCACGGTAAAGCTTAAGAATGGTCTGCTGTCAGCGTGAACTAAGTCACCTACCATTTATAAGCGATACTTGAACAATATCGCCTAAGTGACGGATGAATCAGCAAGCCCCATGGGAACACTAGGCTTGTTCAACCCAACCCACAAGACTGTCCGTCTTATCATCGAGCCTGAGTAACTTGAGTATATATCATTTCTCGACGCCTTCCTGTCTCACCTGCCGGGTGGAATGATCCAAAGAAAAATAACGGCCCTAGCTTAATTTGGAGTTTCACTGCACACGTTTTTACGGTTTTCTACCATTGCGGTAGAAAACAAACCACATGCTTTGGATGCCCGACCGATATACAGAAATTTGTTTTAGTCGTACTTGAAAAGGTGGAAACAGTTCGCAGTTAACGAACTAGTTAAAGGTGCATTCACGGACAGTTTATCCACTGGCATGTATTGAGTAGCGCACAAGTAAGTGAGGCGTACATTGCGTGCAAAAGTGTGTCTATAATGAATTGTCTTTTAAGGGCAAAACTGCCTTCAACCATGTAAACCACAGACTTGGCATAGGCCTACAAAAACCAACCTAACAGCCAAACTATGTGTCCAGATAATTTTCGTGCAAGCTTTTGCGCCCTTACTTGAAGGGTACATTACCTTTTATGCTGTTTTTACTGCAAACATCATCTTCGTTTCGGCAGAACTAACTGTATAGGCCACACGACGCAGGGGTGTTCTGAACATATTCGATGGCATCATCCGGTAGAGCTGAATCGTTGCTTGACAAAATGCTGCCCATCTTCGATCGTTGTTCATTTAACGGGGTCCAACCATCCAGTCAATCCCGCATACTCGTTCCGTTGGATCTACCGAATCAGTGAAGTACGGGCAAAGCAGGTCAAAATCGTTTGCTGCTAATCGAATAAGCCTGCACTTAATCTCTCCCACACAGTGTACTCCACAACCTTTCAGAAAGACTCTGAATGTCTCATAGACTTGAGTCCACGTCCATATCCAGCATATTAAGTAATTATGGTCAATTTCCTGTCAGTCAAGGGTTGAGCGTTACTTACCGAAATATCAGAAAAACCTTATTCTTCTGACACAATCCATCATTGCACTACCTTTCGCACGTCAGCCTATATTTAGTTTGATGATTAATAGCCGAAAACCAGTTCGTTTGCTACACGTTCTTCTTATGTCTAAGCCTGGTATATCTATGTAACTTATGCGTACGGCAGCCAGTTGGTTGCCTCCAGCTTACATGTCAAACTCATTTTTGGATAACGTCTGCTCAGATACTGTACTAGTTACAACGGCATGCGCACTCTGATTCCCACTACTTCACCGCAATCCACGAGCTTTCAGTTCTGACATAATTGTCACAATCAGTCAGCCCAAACCGGTTTCGTATGCTCACAAGCAGTTGTCCATTTATCTGAATCTGCTCTAGACTTAGCGACTTCTTGCCAGATGACGAATTTGCTATCTCCATTCTTGTCTGATAACATAAATTTGGTACTTATCAATTAACACAAGATGTCCGAAACCAACACACTTCGTTCATTGACTAGTTAGCTCAAAATGTGCCATTTTTCCTATTTCGATTACAGGCAAGTGAACACTTATGACGATGAAGCTCGAATAACATTGGAACAGCCCCCAAATAGTTAACGGATGGACAATTACAATAACCAGGAGAATAATTGTGTAAACGACTCAATGCAGGATTACCTTTTGTGCCAACTAGACTTTTTCCCAGTAAATCAACATTACCGTTTATCTTGAATAGAAAGAACAGACGTCCAGTGTGAACGGAAGATTAACAGGCAGACGTTAAAGTCGCCAATAAAAAAACCGGTAGACAGCTTTTGCTATTATTACATGCTTTCAGGCGGACGTTGTGGCCAATGAAAGAAGTAAGTGGACGTTGCCTGACTGTGTAAAGAAGGTCGAAAATATCCCTGTCTTAATCACATCAAATTTACCATCACTAATTCTTCATATCGTACATCTGATGTAACCAAAAAAGGAGTCAATAGTCAACTTTTTTCGGGCTATTAATCGTCCTTAGTAATACTCAAAATTGATTGTGACTTAACACATGATAGTTTGGTCATGCCTAATGTATGATTAGTGGTGCATTGGTGAACACGGCTGCCCTAACTGAAGAAGAATTGTATTTTGTCCTCCTTCTTTGATATAGGTACGCATTTATGATGAAGTTTAATAAGAGCAAAGCTCCGGTCCATCAGTTAAACTAGGAAGATGATGGCTAACACTGTTCATCTGATTACGAAGACTACGATACTGAGTCTACATCGGTCAAATCCCTATTTGTTTGAAATGACTGAAAATCTCCTGAGTAGTGAACAAAACCTTTGTGGCGAACGGTCTTGTTAACCAAGCGAAATACAGAAACTTTAGGTCAAAAAGTGATTTTAGGGCAAAGCGAACGAAACAGATAAATTCAAGTGAAGTCACCCACGGCACTGAAACAGAAGTAGACAGCAACTTGACCCATTAAAGCCACTATTATGAAGCAACTGGAGCCGTGGGGGTGTCATCGGTTAACATGGGAGTAATGAGTACAGCAGTCGAAACTTCTGTGCAGTTTCTGCACGCGCAAGGGTGGATTATTCAGTCTGATTTTGCTTGCCTCTCCTATGACTACGAGACAGCATCTTACAGGGCTTAAACTGATTTTCCTCGGCTAGAGAAATCGCCCGAAATGAAGGGTACGTTTTGTCGGCATGATTGGAATAAACGAGATGAGTTATAATCCTATTGGGAACTATCTTAATGCTTCCACAGGTGATTCAGGCTCGATAACGTTCACAAGCAGACACCCCATGCTTTAACTGTGGACACAGTGCCGGAAGAGGGTCAAGCCAAAAGCGTGCATTGATAGGGCAGGAGGTTTTGCTGACGAAAGCGTTGAGTCTTCTGGTATATGTTTCAACAACCATACCACGTTTGAATGGTACCGTGATATACGTTTTCTTCTCTGCTAAACGTACCGTTCTCGCAAAGCTGTAGAATATTGTTCGTTGATCTTTTTGTGGCTATTTTACGTGAATAATGTGTGAAGACCATCTTTTTTTAGTGTAAACATCTCCGAGACTAACTGTCAGGCAATTCGGGAGACTTGTTGTTACATTATTATGGCGAAGCTGCCGAAACGGACATGTTGGTCACTCGTGAATTCTTTCCTAAAAATTTATCGGTATGACATCGTTCATAGTTCCAAGGTTTCCACTGCATCGTAATCGCATCAAAACATTGTCTTCCTTGGTTGACTTCACCTAAACTTACTAACTGTTTTGGGGTTAGAGACCTAACAGCATGGTGATAAGTAACAGAGAACGAACTGGTTTTCTAATGTGTTTTTGACGTTGTACTGTTTATCATTTGCAATATTCGTTATGAAGAGATCCATCGACACACTCTATACTTAGAACCTTGTACTTCCGCCAGCTGCATTGATCAGACCATCTTCTCTGCTTGATGTGCTTCTGTCGACTGAATGGCGGCAGATCACAATAACTCTCCAGGTCTTTCTCGAAGTGTAAAAGTATACAGGATTAAAAGAGTGGAAAGCAGATGTGTCCAAAAACAATCTGAAAAACTGTCAAACTCGAAGGACTACAAGACTAACTACAAGACTGGATTTACTGCATCGCACTGGGCACATCCTGCTCTGACAGTATTTATGTAACACTTAGCATATGAGGTGGCGCAAACCATTTGACGACTCAAGTGAGCGGTCGGTCGAACATTTTGTGTGGCCTCCGTCAGTATGCTTTATTTAACCAGCAGGACATCGATCGTTTTGAAGGAAATGACACTGCCTCCATACAACTTGGGTGTCAGTCCACCTACACGTTCAGAAAAGAACGGCACTTGCGCAGTCGAGTAGCCTAGCCTGCTTCGGCTTGGGTTGAACGTGAGATGAAACAAGCTGCGACAACGGGTGTTTTGTATCTACTGCGGAACAGACAACCAGCGTTTTCAGTCGAACGTCACTTGTTGGCTTCTGCATATTCAGCCATCATGACAAGCTCTTTCGAGGCCGTCTCGGTGGCGAAAACTGGGTAACTGCCCCAGTTCACCGAGATTGTTGCTATCCCCAGTTAACAGCCACCACTTTGAAAACAAATAGACTCGAGCACTAATATGAAACGGCCATGACGAATAATCAATCTGTAGTTGTACTTGTGTATCTGGTCCCTCATTCCCTGTTAACCCAACTTATTTGACTCCACAACACACCAAAATCACGGTATGTACCTCATGAGGTTTAGCGAAATTTGCCTAAAAACAAACTGAACTGTTTACTGTTTTCGGCTACAGGATTCAAGTTATCATTTTAACGGTGTTTTGGAGAGTATGAGTAGCTTTTGCCTGAGGCGGAACTGTCTCGTCACATTGTAGTGTACTTTGTCAAGCGGTTGTGATTAGCAAAGATTGTCTTTTTAACACTTGATGGTACTGTTCAGCATTATCACTCTAACTGAGAGCCACTAGTACACTTTCACCCTTCGTCCAATCTGTACTACATACGTGGAAGCGGAATCCAGCCCCTCCGATCTGTGTGTTCATTGAACCCCGAGTCATCTATATTGATGCCCTAAACTAAACTAGAATTGGTCTTCCAGATTACACAATTCAGTTGTTCATCGCACCAGAGGCAAACTAACTCGTACGTTAATTTTCGTTAGCAATTTTGAGCAAAAATGCGGTCGCAGAATGTCAACATCTGAGGCCATTCAAATTCAATAGCTTCCGAAGTTGTCTTCTGGGAGCTACGTACTGACGTCATTTGTTAGGCTTGAGCCGACCTGTTGAAGGACTGTTTTCTTCCCAGTCAACCTCTCTGCCATTGATGGACGTCAAATTTTGGCATCTACTAGTAAAATGGACTATTATGCTCGCTAAACCCTTCGGTAGCGTTTGGCTCACACTTCCAGGATTCTTATACTACACGTTTTAAAGCTCCAAAAATGTAGATGATTCAAGCTCTAGCATTCCTCTGCCCTGTGTATCTAGTTTGCCTTGGCTCCGTTAATGAAACCAACATGCAGTTATGAGGTTCGAGCGTGCACTAAAGAATTATTTATGATCTAATCTGTGTGTAGTTCAAATGGTAAGGTGCGCACCCTGATAAATCCGTGACAGAAACATGAGTGCGCTAGGAACTGAGCGCACGATCAACCCGTGATGGCAGCCTTACTTTAAGAAAGTGGGCCGCAATTGATTCTACGTGTATGTTGACAAGGTCCAGTAAGTAGTATGATAGTTCTGGGTTCGGTTATGTGTAGTTACGCTTAGTGTACTGTGTGAAAAGTAAGCACCTCCGAAACAAGTGAACCACATTTATGCCGCGATATCCCATCAGTAGGTTTTGGTAGTTCAGGTTTACTGAAATGTGAAATGGAGGTATCCGTCGGTGCACTCAAGTCTTTAAAAGTCATCCCGATGCTATCACACGTCTCATTCTGTTTGTCTAGATCTGGTTATCTGGTTGTTAAACCCAAAGGTGCCCTCAAAACTCTTGTCCATAAAAATGCACCACTCAAACATAGTTTTCAGTGTTTGTCCTTCTGAGCTTCTCATTTCATATGGTCTCCGCGATATACCAACGATCGTCTTGTCAAGATATTAATAGAACATGAAAACTGGTAGATGAAAGCATTTCGTATTGACTCATCAGTACCAAACTTACAATAACATGGGTGGGCCTTTTCTCAAAACAATCGAGTTGNCTATCTGCTTTGTTCAAACTGCTCGAGAGAACCAATTGTTTCACAAGATATTAATATTCAAATCTTCTCCCTCAGCACCCGATTTCAGGTAAAACGAGAGAAGTCAACAACCGTAAATGCGTTTTGGAATTCAAACGTTTCGAGAAGCACATGGTTACTCCTGACCGTTCATCAAATTACTGATGAGGTATGGGACGGTTACCGCTACCTTCCGGCATTCGGCTGTGTGCTGAACAGCCGGTAGGTAGCTTCCTGTCTTCCTTTCCATCACCCGCACTGTGGTGTGCGACCTCGGCGCTTCCCGCGCTGCACTGTCAGTTCAAAAATCTGACTAACGTTACAAGCACGTCCACCGAACAGCTCTTCGTGCACACCTTTCTGTTTGGCCGACTTACGATTAAAAGTGGGACACCGAACCCTTGTGAATCATCTGAGAAGTTACGGTAGGTGTATTAAAACAGTATTCAATTTGGGCTATGTTACACACCCATATAGGCCCAGAAAAGTCACATGTTTTCCCCATTACTTTGACATTTCCTTCGTGTTGGTGGCGTTATTTCTGCGTATATCCTCAGACTGTTCGCTTAAGAATGCACAGGTAAAGTCGAATGTGATTTTCGTTTTCCGTCCTTTTCAGTTTGTTAACGTTAGGCTAAATGACTGCTGGTTAACTGTGGAACAGTAATAATTCTCCAGTAAGTGCTTACTGGGAATGAGAAATGTTCTTTGCGTCACTCACGGATTGAGGTTTAACATGTAGCTTTCAAGAGGACGTAGCAACTTACCCTACTAGTCAGCAAAACGTACCCAGTTCTTTTCTTCCGTAAGCCCACATTACAGCCGACCTAAGCATGAGACACAATGCACATCATATCATTACTATATGATCAAGTCCCACGTAACATGATATTTAACATGTATGTGAAATGGCTACCTCGGCTCTTTATCAAGTGATCTGATTCATCTTGAAAGAGAGGGATGTTCAGCGATCTAAAAAGAATGCATTTTTTTATACGACGGGGGCAATCGAAAGACTCTTAAGGTCTAGTGATGTGATCACCTGGCACTGAAAAATAACATTGGTTATTAGTGCAGGTGAATGGTAATGGATGACGAATCGTCTTAACGAGGCAACAGAAACTACGAACTAACTACTATCTGCCTCGAAGTTAAGTGAAGCGTTTTAGCTTTCAGGTGGACACCTTAAGTCAACACCTTAACATGAACTGTGCAAATGATGTCAAACGAATCCCAGTTAGCTTGTAAGGAAATCAGCAAAAGATGCAAAACCATTTGAGTCAGTCAGTGATATAGACTTTCTTTCCTTGGTAGTAAAAATTAGCTTAAACACGCCAGAGGCTTGATGAAGCTAGTGTTTTGATGATCGAAAGGTGAAAGGAGGATTCAACGTGAGTATTTACAAAAACCACAAGCTTATTTCACGAGGGATTGTTTCACGTCATTGGAAAAGATGAATTGGCCATTAGGTGGAACTCAAACAGCTTAGTTTTAATCCAGATAATGACAATTTTCTCTAACGTTCCATTCATTTCAACTCGACGAATGACTGTCATTTTCCATCAGATCGTATATCACGGAGGCTACGCCACTTCTTTCACGAACTAATGCGTTTAGCCAGTCAAACTGTTCCTGATCTCATTTCTTTAACATTCTGCCGTGCATGTTTCATTATCAACTAAACAAACATGTCAAGGGATACAACTCGAAGGCCGAATTGACAGTTGCCTCAGAGCGACTATTGGGCATGTCGGGTTCCAGCATACTACAGTTTCGCGTCACAAGTTTACCCCTTCAACGTGAAAAACTGCTCAACAGAATGACCAGAAACACTCTGCACTACCTTTGGCGAGATTAACGCGCACATGGTGACCGTCTGATTTTGTCACAGTTATCGGTTCTGCTATGTACATCTCGTCATTTTAAGACTACCGTTGAAAAAACTCAGCCTAGTGATTTTGCCTTTGCTGAATAAACTTAATCCTGTCGATTTCATATCATTGCTTATGTATGTATATACCAAAGACGGATAGCTTTGTAGTGTTGTCGCGCAGCGCGCAGCGCGCAGCCAAAGTGAATTATGCTTTTTTAAATATTTTGTGCCCCCAAGTTTGCTTATTTTGAGTGGATACATGTTATAACTCTTTGGTTTGCTCCAGAAACCCCCTCTGTACACCTGTTGTTCCGTTTGGTGATCAATCTTCTTGCTGTACATGCCGAATGCATCCGTAATATCAAGAAAACATCATATATGTGATTCATGATGCTTTAAAACATCCAGTTGTTCAGTTTAATGGTCTATCGACGTGAAACGCAAAAGAAAAATTTGACTCGGCAAGAAATGCATAAGTAGTCTGCGCCCGAAGGACAAGTCAGTCAGCTCCTCATAGCTTCGGTTGTGGTGACCGTGCTATCAATCTTAGAGCTGTAAATTTTCCTACTGTCCCACTGTTTGTCAAATCTACTCCAAACCGTAATTTTAAAGTTTCTAGGGACCTGATTTGACGAGAAATACTGATTGCTGAAAAGCAAGTCACTGCAAAAAGCATCACAATGGCTGTCCACAACGAGAAAAATAAGGAACACACGACTCGCTGCAGTGAGGTATCGTAAATTTTACAGGCAGTATGAGGACTGGGACTTCACATAACTTGTTGCGACTGGCTTTTATGGATGGTGAGATTAGGTTCTGCTATGTGGATGTATTCTAACTTTGATTCTGTTGGTTTCATGATTAGATCGATAGGAAACTAACTATTTCAGACAGTTATCAACAGCCGCAGGATAAATTTGTATGGGTAAATCCATAACAACTAAATGTGTGTAAGCGGATTGTTAGTTGATCGCGGAGTTCTTAATCTGCCCAATCAATCTAAACGGAAGCAATTAAACTTAATCTGCGTTTGGTGCTGGTCATTACTTTTCAAATCGTTTATTGTGATGCAGCAGCTATCGCGCGTTTCCTTAGTCACGTTTGTTTCCAGATCTCTTCTCTTCTTGGATATCATGACTGATCTCCAAGAACTGATGACAGGTGACGTACAAAATGATCCGCCGTAAGCGCCAGGTACTCACCGAAGTTGAACAAATCTGCGAAAATCATTCAATATAGATCTCATCCTCATATGTCGTACAGTTTCGAGCTGGCAGGTCTGGAACTATATACTTTGGAACCGGTCGACTGTTATTCGGCCTAGAGCTTGGTATTGTGGTTCACGGAGAATTGAGTTATTCGTCCGTAACATTTGAACTTTGAAATATGAACGAAACATGTTCAAGTGCTCGAACTTTTGCTTGATCGATATCCATTTTGAATCTGCACGTGCGCTCAGGCACTTCTAAAAAAATACGTCCAATCGAAGTACCTCGAATGTTTTGTTCAAAAGCACTGGATACCAATAGGCTTGTTGAATTTTGAGCATGCTTCTGAATACTTCACAAGCATTTTATTTCTAATACTTACACTTATTATTAATCTATTAGACACCGATCTAACAAGATGACCGTATCAAAGAATTCCCAACTTTTTCACGAACCAAAATCATCCTGACACTCCTGGGAGAAACATATGTACTGTTAGCTGACAAGACGTTATAAATAAATTCAGTAATTCCGCTATTGTTACGTTCATTTGACTGTTCTAACAGCACTGGTGGTCTGAGAATGGAGTTTGAAAATATCTCTCGCGATGAACCATGTACAACAAGGTTTGAGTTTCATTCCTGTGTGTAATCTTGTTTCCCAACCCCATCTGCCCCAGAATCAAAAGTTTGGACTGGTAGTTCAATCTAATTAAGTGTTCTGAAATCAGTATCTTGTACTACAAGTCAATTCTCATTGTGTTTTCTCGGCACAGATATTTATTGCACGTTACTTGCACTCGGATAAGAGCATCCTACTAAAAGTCTCCGAAGTAGTACAAAACAGTGGTATTTTCCCGTCCAACATTTTTTGTCTCTAATGACATCCTCGGTATTGCACCTTTGTCGGCAGTTTGTGACACTTTGTTTTCACTCCAGCAGTGAGAACAAGGCTTACCCTAAGCCCAAGCTTAGGACCATTCAGCAGTTCAGCTCTGTTGAACGATGCATGAAACCAAAGCTGATCGTTTTTAATCTTGGGCCCCTAGTTAACCGTTTGTTCCTTTACTCGTAGGCGGTCTGGGGTTCAATGTAAATAAATTAAGTTGCTCATATCTGAGTAAAGTTATCTTAATTACGTAAGATTTTTATCTGGTTCCTGTCGAAAAGAATAACTATACCCCAGTTTTTCTCTTGTCAGAGCTCGCCAGAAGAGTGTATATAATTGATACTGCCACGACTTGGACCCAAGTCACGCCGTTTGGGGGACAATCTTGTTTACCACTGAACCAACGAATTCACATTGAGTACGACCGACTTACCGTTTGCAAGCACGCGGCTGCATTCGCTTGTGTGCAATGCTGGGATTCCTTGGTTCCATCGAGGACACAATGAATGTCCGGTTAACTCAAACCGGTGTTTCTACCTCTGACTTTCCTTCAAATTGGAAGCAATGAAATCGTCAAACATTTATAGCGATATCTGATGGATAAAAGCTAGGATCATCCGAGTGACACTCGGTTTGTGTAAAACAAACCCTCTACTACCTACCAGTAATCAAAATACCGACCAGCAGGTTTACTGTTCTCAGACTCGTGGGGTACTGCCATTTGTCTGTATTTCCGTCGACGCTGACCGTAGCTTATCTTTCATTTGAAAACTTAGTCAAACATGGTGAGCACAACGTTTTTGTTATGAGGCAACTGATATGAAAACCCATGACAAGAAATATATTCAGCATATATATATATACATAGTTGTGTAAAATTTGGCGGTTGACAAATAAGTAAAGAGGCTAATAAACTTTCAAAATACAGTTATCTGAATTTATATTTGTAGACAGAAAGGCTGCCACTGTAGTAGGAGCAATACAGATGAAGTTGGGCTTTTGGTCACACGAAAAATAGTCAGTATTGTTGCTGGAGATAGGATGGTGTAGCTGGAGGTTGCACATGGCAGACCATATCAGTGGAAGTTGAAAATTGGGAGGTACTTACTTTAACTACAGTTAGCAGTGGCTAAAATATCGCCAAGCTGAGAAGTTGAGATGTGATGGAATAAAAAAGGATGAAAACGCACTGAACCACTATTTTTTAATTTGGGTTCATTGAACCACACTGTTCGTAAGGTTAGTGTAAAATCACTTCAGACCTAAACGTTCAACACAGTACATGTAACACATCTAAACTGGAAAAACAGTAAGCTACTGACAAACTATGCTGCATGCAAACATTAGGCTTAAAAACTGTTCATCAGTTCTAAGAGCAATTCCCGCAAATCTCCTACAGTACCAACACAGTGGTAGGAACACGTAAGCAGTATACCCTTCTCCATCCTTCACAGAATGTTGTGGCCGCAAAAGACGTTTGCCCTGGGAAGTTGGTTATTTCTGAACATCCATTATATGCCATGCAGAAATGCACACTATTCTGTACAGCTGACTTGTAATCAGTATCGCTGGCAATAGTGCTTTTTCATTCTCTTTGCTGACACATCCCGTACGGTGCATATGCACAGTCCCATTAACTACATTCAGTTCCTGGTCTTTATGCGTTCAGACTTGCCTCTTGGTTTCCACGGATTCAGCTAATTTCACACTGCTCACCGGCAGCGCATTACTTTATACAACTTGAACCAGTAAACGTTTGTGGTGTAATCATGAAATGTTTGTTCATTAAACTCTCGATGTAAACAACCGCCTCTTTTTGATTAGTTTTAACGTTATTTCACTCTGTCTGCTTTTGACTGGCTGATGTTATCCTATTTGAAGTTGTTGCTGAAAAACCCAGCGAGACCGAACAGTATCAGTAGTGCAAGAAAGAATGTGTTTAGTTTTAGCGAAAGCTAATATGTCATTTATTTTAGAATAGAAACTTACCACTACTATGAATTGGGATTCATGGGACACATAGGAAATCTACGGATGGGATGAAGTTGAGAATGCTTATGTTTAGATTTGTGTTAGACGGTATAGGAAGAAAAGACAAGTCGGTACATTGTTTTAGTTTCAAGCAGCCATCGATAGAAAAATTTCAAAAGGGACATCGGAAAGTGATGGATGGAATAGAAACTCAATCACTGCCCATGGGGCAAACAACAGCCGCATTGTAACATAATTTAGACAGCTGTTGTCTAGAATAAACAGTGAGAAGTCAACAGTATCTTCATTCTACTACAGTTAGTCTGGTAATCAAGCTATCTGATTAGTCAATTTGGTGTCAAGAGTATTGTCTCAAGTCTGCGTATGAATTTAACTGCGGATGAACAGTTATGGCAGATACTGGAAGTTTGTTGCAGGTAGAGCACACCTAGGGCGTTACAAAAGTTTTCCAGCAGCTCGTTTGGATCTTGTAACTTCAGCGAATTACCCTGAGGTGGTTATTTTTGATAAGCACAAATATTCTTCTCAGATGATTTTTGGGTTGATAAAAAATCTCACGCAGTGAAATCAAATCTTTTTTGGCGAGCCGGTAGCGCATTGAGAAATATCAAAGTTTGTATAACTTATTTTGGTAAGATAGAGAACGTAGTATTTCAACCATTTTTTTTAGATCTACGCACCTGCTCAACAAAGATAATGTTCCTTACGAACTAAGGATGATAAAATTGAAAAATTAGCTCAGGTTTGGGACATACGGACAAAATGGATAGGATAGTGAACTCAGTGGAACAAAACCACTCAAAATATTTAGTGAATAACCCTAGAAGGAGTTGGCTTCTTTGAACATTCACGTACTGTTGAGAGACAGGTTACGGCACTTGAGACAATCATACCTAAATTGCCCCGCATGCAACTGTGTTCAGTATTTTTGTTCTTAAAAATTAACCTATGTGGCTTGAACAACTAAATAATGTAATTGAACAGAAAACAGTTTCTCTGCGTCACAGTGACAGAATCCCATGTCGTTTTTATCCATACATATCAAACATATAGGTGATCTCTTCTAACAAATGTCCCAAATTAAATTTTTGCGAGACTCAGTTAGGTAACGTCCTTTCTTCTTCCTTACTCTGACGCCATGTGACAAATAATTACAGTAAAACGACAGATCATCAGGCTCACGCCGAGAAAGTCGTCTGAACAGTGTTATGGAATGTAGTCATTTCATGGTCAAGATAACAAACTCTCTCTGGTTCTGAGTAAAATTGGCCGGAACACCTCATCTTCACTCGCTCAATGAGAGCATGTGATTGACAGGTGACATGCTGTTATCGGTGCGAATCTTTTATTTACTATATCAATTATTGACGTCCGAGTGAGTGTTTACAGATAACCGTGAAGTACATTTTGTGTCGTTAGAGATTAAAAAACCAGCTCTGATTACAACTTTTAGTTAGGCTTGGCCTATTTTGAAGCAGGACGACAGTTACCGAATTTTTACTCCTAATGGTACGCGCAATAGATCTGTTACATTGCAAGAAGTTAAAAACCTATGCAAAACTGAAACCTTACTTTCTTCCTCAGAGTTGATTTTGCTATTGAGATGACAATGGTAGCCACATGGTGAACTAAATTCTACCCAGTACATCACATATATGAAAAAATCCATTCCTGGAGCGAGTTGTCAGACTTGCTTTTGAATTAGTTACGGGAACGAGAACTCGACAACGTTTGTACACAAATGTTAGTCAGCAGAAGTTTCAACATACTAGCCTCTGAGAATGAGTCTTTGCAGTTTGTTTTATTTTTTATGATTAAAGGAAACTTCTCATGTGAGCCGTTTGACTGGCGCTTGCATGTCCACAATGTAAGTGGAACTCTTGAACAGACTAGCTCGAACCCAAAAACAAATTCTGATGATCATTTAAATATATTACAGATTGGTTATGCAAATGTTTGACCAGTTCAAAAGATTCATGCTACTAGAATATGGTTGATAAACCGTGTTCAAGCGGGCTCCGACCAAAGTTAACTGGCTACGTGTTTAGTCTATCTGCAAGACACTCGTAACTATGGTGCATTCAGAAATACTCGTAGACAACGTTCAGTAATGATACTTTTAGTCAGCGGGGAAACGATCAACATCTTCATCTCAAACTTACTCGAACTAGTTCAAAAGTTCCTAATCTCATTTGTTCGCTTACCGCCGGTGCGTTCTAATAAGGTCGAAGGAAGAGTTTCTCTTTTCTTTTTGAACTGTGATAATATAAAACCCCACGTAAAGGGTATGGTTTGCGTACAAACTTGGACGATGTTCTTCTCACAGTAGTTTAATTTTCTGGCTACTTATTTGTAATCAAGTAGATTCACTATAAATATGAACAAAACTGAACATTAAATTAACAAACTTAACAAGCACGATCCTTTCATTTTAAACAGGCCAGATAGGTTTCGTTGAGCTGGTCAGATGACGTCACCTTCTTCCCGGGAGAACCTGGCTAAATTGAAGTTTGGTAGAGTTCACACTCAGATATATGGTGGCTACCACAATTACAGTAAACCAGTCATCTTATAAAAAAGGTTTACCCCCACAAACTGTTCCTCATTAATGGATCTGACTGAGAGCGAAGAGACGTAGAAATGACTTTTTCCGTTGAAAACTATTAACTTATTCTGAAGACTGTATTTATTGCAACAGTTAATATATAGTTAGTTTCGTTGAAGAGACCATGCAATGTACAGAGTAAAGTGTATTCCCACAGGTACCTGCAACGGCCCAACTGACCTCTGAGTAAGAGGCATAAGTTAGAATTCCTTCTTGTGTATCTCGCTGGAAGCTACTCTCAAAATTCCTAACATGTGGTTCTTGATACTTTGCTGGGAATTTCCAACCTGTAACTTTGTGGATTCTTTAAAGAGGCAGAGTCAAAATAAGCAAAACACTGGAAATGTTCATCGATTTTTGAGGTGACACCATAATTCCCATCAACACCTGTTATGTCGTTGCTCAGTATTGATTAGATACGACAGGTTTGTCAGGGGACATCCGTTCTAAGACAACTTCTAAGAACGATGAATATTACGTTTCTCCAAAATAATGAAAATTTTCCAGGAGCGAACGAGTGGATATAAGATTCTCTCCGATGTCTTGTTCATTTATACAGGTGAGACTAATATTCTGTATGGGTATGTAGTGACAAATTACGTGCAGTGTGAAGCGTACATCATTCCCCGTCACCCAAAAAACCTAAACCAATGCAGCCAAGCAAAATTTCCTCATTGCGTTAATATACTGCCATGTCAAATCAAAGTGAATTATGGTTGACTGAACTTGAATACACCTTCCAGGTTTCAGTCTGATATGACTGTGTAAGTTTGTTCAGACACATCTTTTATGGTACGCATGAAATTAGCTCACATATCACTCTAAAGCAGGTCCTGCATGCAAGTGAGCATATCCTCCCTTGTGATCCATACCCACAAGTACACAGCGGTTGTTTGCTGAACACAGGCACGCGACGCAGACTGCTGAATGGAAGGCAATAATCTTCAGTGACGAAGGGGATAAACTTCGACAAATAGTGATATGACTCGAGTTATAACTTGAAATATCATGGTCCTCGCTTGTTTGCAGGCGGTTCATCGATAGTTTGGGTGCCTTAATTTTTCTCAACCATCTCTCAACCATCCTTATGTCTAATGCCTACGAAACACTGGACCTGTCCTCGAAATGTTTGTGCATTGCACACAGCCAAAACACAAATTCAGTGGTTTACGTGATACTGTGCTGATCTAACGATTTAAACTAATCAAGGTTCGGCTATGAGTCAAATTGAATATACTTGGGGTTTGTAGAGCAGCCAATTGCTCTACAGCGGTATGATGCACGTTATCCACGGCGCTCCGAAAAATCCTACACAATCACGCCTAAATGGACTCCGCATACGATGCGTTTAAGTTCTGAATGTATAAGCAGACCTTATTCCACGTTACAGTGTCACAGTCTAGTTCGGACTGAATCGTCCATGTACATATAAGACAGGACAATTTTCATTCATTGTAGTAGGTGGGATTCGGTTAATCCATAGTGAACTAACCGGTTTCATCCTGCATATTACTGGGGTTGTACCCCGTCGTAGTGGTAATTTCAGTACTCATTTATCACTCTATCGGTTTAAGGGACTAGGGACCATCTTGGTCATCATTCATGTAACACGAAACAAGTCATTCGACTGACCAGCTAGTCAGCTAAGTGAATCTTTTCTGGGAACCTATAAAAAGTGTCGGGCTCTAGGGAATCAGAATGATATATTAAAAATTAATATACGTAGACAGAAAGGTCATATGACTTCGCATCAAACCTTCAGGGTGCACTCCATTTTAACTTTAGGATTAGAATGGACTACGAAGTGTCATATTTCGAGCATTTGCACTGAAGGGCAGGTTATTTAGACTGACTAAGTCGGGTTCACTTCGCCACATCCTACTGGGGAGTTTGAAGGCTGGCTTGCTGATCAATGATGATGGTTTATACATGTACGGGAGCTATCTGGAGGAACGGTACTGATGAATCCGTAGTACAAAACAAAACCATCCTGAGGAAGATAGGCGTGCTCCTGGAATTCCATTTGTGTAATTTAGAAATTGAGACAAGTCGTCGCATTCCGCAGGGTGTTGGCGTCAGGCCACATTTTGCGTTCCTGACAGCTAAACTCAAAAAATTGTTCCCATCTGTAACTATTTTGGTAGATTATTACTCTATAGAAGAGGTTTCACATACAGCAAAAGAACAAGAATGGCCTACACAGTTGGAAAAAATTTCAGAACACTTCAGACTAGTCTCATCATTACTTCTGCCAGTGTACTCAACAGACGACTCATGAGGAATTTAACGTACCTGACGGCAACAGACGCTACCAAAATTAGTGTTTGACTTTGTGAGTGGACGGCTGGTAAGCATTCCTACTGTTAACAACGTTAACATTTTAGATACCGCATGGCTAGCTTGCTATGTTTAGTTGTTTATCATCCAGTGAAACGACGAGGTAAAAGTCGAATCGTTAGAATGCGTAACTGTTAGTGAACTGTTGCACACCTGGGTATTTCTATCCAGTTTGGGTTGAAGTAAAACAAAACCTATAATAAATTACCATGAAATGAGTTATTGGACAGGTTGCTTATTGAACTTGGCAGTCGAAGAACCTTCGTTAGACACTCGGAGCGCGCGTGAGAGCTGGAGCAATAAATAAATTTTTTGCGCCTCATCGTCTTTCACACATGAGTTATGACCGTCTTTCCGAAGCATCGAACCTGATCCGTGCTGCAGAAAAAAAATACTCGATGGGCAGGTCATGCAGTGAATTTGTTGAAACAACAACGCTGAAGTGAATCTGATTGAAGGGCTACATACCACGGTAGTATTACTGACAAAAAATGCGGCAATTTGACTGCGTTTTCTATTCCGAGTTCAATATTTTTCAGCTAACCCCTTCACTACTAGTGCTTTAAACCAAGAACGCGGATGGCGTAAGGGTTATTCATTCAGAAAATCAATACACTAGTTATGGGATTCAAAATAACTAAGAACAAATACGCTCATCTGTCTAAGACACTGGTCCCGGAATGTCAAGTTTGCCACGGGCTTCATTGCTTAGTTCTTTTATGTACCAAGAACCATTCCATTCCACGTTGCACCCTAATGCCTCTTGTATTTTTCTTGCGGCTACTTCAATGTCGAAATCCACGCTCCTGCCTCACCACCGAATAGTAGTGGTGTGAGCCGTACAGTGCGATCGACCTTTCTCACCACACTTCTCCCCCGCCAGCATTGTTCCGGTCGCAGCAAAAGCCATTCAGGTTCTCTTCGTTCCCTCGTCGATCTGCTTGCCGGTTTCCGTGCTGCTGACCCAGCTGATGTGAATTTTCTTCTGACCGGAGTGTCATACCATTCACAGTGCTGGCTTCCGTACATGCGACGTTGATTTTTCTCATTCCTAATCAGATACACTGAACCAAGACGTTCCAATACTACATACGATTCGCTCCATCTTGTCAGGAACTTTCTAGATCCGGGTCAGTTCGCGACCGAACTCCGCTGAACCGTGTATTTAACATTAGAACCAAGCTCAAATATTGCCCCTCGATGCGGTAAACTTGCAGTTGCTTCTTCCTTGAAAACGTCTTGTGAGTTTGTCAAGTTTTGTTTGGCCACTCTCCGAGCTATTGTTAACCCACACGCACTCATCTGTCGGTCTCCCTCTAAACCAGTCGCCTGATAGACTGACAAACGCAGTACGCGCCCGTACATTAGCTCGAATGGCGACTTTTTTGTTGTCCCTTGTGGCGAACAGCGCTGTGCTAATAGAATCAATAGTAACGTTTCCTCCCAGCTTCCCCTTTTTGCAGCCAACCACTCTTTGATTGTGTGATTGTTTCTTTTCGTCAGTACGTTTGACTGAGGGTTGTAGGGAGTTATGCGAATTTCCTCGATTCTGAAGCGCTCCAAACAGTTCCGAAACTCCACACTTTCGAAACCCCCGCCTTGATTAGTCATTAATCCGTGCTCTGCACCGATGTGTTCTATCACCGTCCTGTGCACAGTATTTACACGCTGATCGGGTATACCGGCTTCTTTGATCCACCTTGTGAAGTGTTCAGTCACGACTATGGCGTATTGAAGTCCGGAAGTGGTTATTGGAAAGCGGCCCATCAGTAATATATGAACTATTAAGTATACTTTGACAATGTGTACAAAGTAACATTGCTCTCCTTCTGTCTGAAAATATTTCACTGTGTAAATTTGCAGAGATTCACAGCCGTTAGTTAAAACCAACAGTTTCTAAAGTTGTTCTATTTATCAACCCTTCGCTCCCTAACCACGATATCATCTCATCACATTCACTGTACAATATACGAGCAACAATATGACAAGTGACCAAATTCAACAAAATGGAACGTAAAGCTGTCTACAGAAGAATGTGATGGTGCAATTTTACATCGGACCATCGACATTGAGCTAATACACAGAGAAGAAATCTTGCATCCTCAAATTCAGAAAGATGAAGATTGCCTCCATCTCACTGTCCTATCCGGTCTGTCATAATCTCACCCTTTTGTTCCCGTATTATGTTATCTCTGTTTACTTTGAAAAATCTCTGTTCAAATAAACGACCGCGAGGAACACAACAACACAAACCATACTTACAATGGCCAAGAATTACTACGTCCATTGCAAGGCAGCACCAGTTTCCTATAGAACTGATTGGTTCAACATAATGTACCGAGAAGGCGTCCAATAAAGCACAATCTTTATTGTCCAAATCGCCAGTCACATGCAACGCGCGCGCTCTCGTTTATGAGTCATAATTCCAACCCGCAGCACCCCCC
>QNGE01000156.1:56522-202049 GCA_008508345.1 Paragonimus westermani | reverse complement strand
GTTCCTCTAAATGTTGGAAAAACCACGCCTCCGATCTGGCCGTCTGTCGTATTTCGCCTGCCCTGCCTCGCCCGTTGGTCCGATCCAGTCGAGCGATGACTCATCCGGTCGCGCACGTTGTCCTTGATCCGATCGCGGCAGGTTTTCGAACGTACCTCCCCCGCGTTGAGGTATTCGGCCGAGCGTTCGAAAACTCGCACCTCCGACCTGACAATCCACCACAATAAGATGACAGTGCCGAGTGCAATAGACACTACAGATTACAACTACCATTTGATGCCAGTAGAATCAGAAATATCACCGATAAGTCTAACTTCTCGTTTCGTTCGCAAATCTATAGACGCTCAATGATCATTACCATTCTTTATAGAATATATGCTGACTCATGGTCTTTTCAATAGTTTCTTGTAGTTGTTTTACTGGATGTTCGGCGATATTGAATCCCAATTACTACTCACTCCTGACAATGATGAATCCTCTCACCCAGATTTATATCCTGGGATTAAGTTGATGACGGTCAAATGAGAAGTCGACTGTTTTACCAAAGCACTGAAATTCGGGTGGTCCTTTTGGTAGCCACTTGCTTGTGAAACATAAGAGATAGGGATAAATAGTCCACCTCAAAACCTACTAAACTTCATGTTCTTTTTCAGAATACAGCCATGAAACCTTTGTTCACCGTAACTTGGAATTCCGAACTTCACGTCACGACCGTCTTTTCCCCTTGATAATACGACCACCTCCGTGCATCTGCTTAGGCATTTAATCATATCAATAGACTAGATTTCTGAAATTCGGCCGTGATTCCTAGTTTATCTGTAACAATGATGGATTTACTGTTCTTGTAACCCGTATTCAGCAGACGTTCATGCATTTTACCACCAGATCTTATGAGAACACTGAACTCCCTGTCAAATCAGTACCTGAGAAATTCTCCAAGTTTAGCACTTTTTCTTCCGAATATCATTGGGCAATCAGATAACATCATTTCGACGGGGTAGTCAAAATGTAAGCAGTGGCCAGTTCTTCGGTAGCTAACATGCTGATTCAGTCAACCCATTCCCTTGGCTATGGTAATGTGCAGACACAGAATAGCTGACCATGAGTCTCAGTGTCAAATGCTCGCTTTGAGCTGTTTTGGTCCGGAAATATAGGAGGTAATGAAGCAACAACTATTTTGACAGAATCTTTGTCCTACTTTTCTTATTCAAATTTACCAACAGAAACCGAACTATTTACTAACCGAAACATCACGCTCACTACGAATTCTCGCTTTAATCCTGTATGCCACAAGTGACACTATTTTGACCAACAAAATCTCATACTAACCGTCGGAATTCATGAAGCAAACGTGTACATTTAATCCAAATCACTATCTCCAATTTCACTCATCAGAGACGTAGCACCAGATGGGTTAACTGATAGAACTATGATATGCCCTTCAGAAACGCTTTGTTTGAGTCCCTATTTACATGGTCATCATTAAATGACTTCAGACGGCAACTTGATGCGTACACTTATGATGTTGTTTCATGTTCCTAAGCCATTTGGAGACAGACTAACCTGAAGTGGTCTGCAACCTCTAATGACAGTGATAATAACTCACTGTTCGTTGAAACGCTCTTCATCACAATTTATCGCTCATTTAAAGTCATACAGATAGGGAATAACACAACGTTACGAGCAAGTTGTAATACTCTACGTTTCAGCCACCTCGGGTGGCCTTCCTCAATAACATGTTAAAAACGACGCCCAAGCTGTTCAACTTCATTCGTACTAAATTTGGTGCGGATATCTTATAAAGTTCGGTCGAAAATACCCATTGAAGTCATGAGAACGACAGAGTAGCGAACAAGACTTGTTTTCTGTGTTTGATCATCAGGCTAATTACAACACAATAAATATGAAGGAAAGAAAAGTGACTAGTGTGAGTCAGAAAAACGGTCAATATAGGTTAAGGACGACGTGTTTGTTATCAGTTACGTGATCACTGTTCCAAATCATGGGCTTGACTGATTGTAGGCCAGGGGAGGTTAAGTGTCCGCACGAACTTTTTCTGAGCGCAGAGGTCATAAACATTCCTGTTTTTTTTTAAAAAGACCATACACCAGCGATCGTTATAAGTTTTAAAATGAATAGCTTCTTATTTGTTCTCTTCTCTTTCTCTGTACTCATACTCTTGATGAGTCAGATCTGTTTAGGCGTTATGAAGTTCCTTCCAACTTGTAAAATATCCGTGACCTCCATGGTCCATTTAAATACCATGAGTTCACTCCGTACATTGTAAAATTCCATAGTTTGCCATCTTACTGACTGTTACCCTAATTGTCTACCGGCGAACGCAGAGTGAACTTTATAATAAACAACCGCGTAATATTTCAATGTACTCAACGTTCTAAATGTTGTAACATCATTTTAAGTAGCCAGGGATTCCAAACCTTAGATAGAGTCGCGGAAAAACGGAACATGTGGATAATCAGTCTAATGATGTCTTGTTCTGATTTTTCAGATAAATAGCTGGTTGATACAGTCTCAACAACAGCCAATTATTTTACAGCTTTCTGGGTGACTGATAAAGTAATGTTTGAACTTTCTTGTTACAGCAAGAAAGAGCATTACTACAAGCAATAGGTTTTTAGAATTCTTAATCGTGCACATTTTCTATATGTTCTAAGTTCATCAAGTCATGCTCAGCCGGTCATATGACACGATATAAACCCATATTACACACTTCACTCTCTGTTCATTCCTAGTTAAGACACTTGTGTTGCATCTGAGATTTGAATTGTGAACTCTGACCTAAAGCACGTCCACAACTGTAAGAAAATTGCTTACAGTAATGAGTTAATTCGAGTTAGCAAACAGACTCCAAATTTATAAACAACTGGCTCTTTTTAGATGAGACTCAACTGTGAAAGTCAGAGCTTCTGCTGGATTTGAACCAGCAACAGAAACGCGGCAAGCGCTCTACCATCTGAGCTAGGAAGCCACACCAGTAGCCTGGAAATTTGACATCTGTGTTCTTTTACCCACCCGTCCCACTGTCCCATATGGAATCCACCAAATGGTCCAAGGGATCGACAGCCTTGGAAGGATTTCTCAGACAGTTCACACTGGAAATCACCAACGTTACTGTTGAGCATAGAAATCGTATTACTAATAACTAGTTTGGCAGGATCCAGCCGAAGTCCTGACTTTCACAGTTGGGTCCTATCTAAAATCATAAATCAGCCAAACTGCTTATTGCAAAGAAGGGTGGGATAAATAATGGGGAATCGAATTCCTGTGCGTAGACGTCCTTGCAAAGATTGATTTACGTACAACCTCAGCTGCAAAAGCCAAGACCGGTTGTGACAGAAGTTCAAATTATATCAGCCAAACTGCTTTTCTAGCTATCACTAACCGAAACACCACCCAACATATTTAATGACATATGTGATTTCAATGTGAAGAGAATTTTCAGTCTCACGACCATCGATTTGAGTTAACGGGTCTGTTACTGTGTCTCTTTTCATGAAAATGGCGGATTGCGAACAGTAATCACAAGCAAATATGCCTGGCCTTTTGTATTTGATGATTCATTGGGGTCCAATTTGAGGTCATTGAAACAGCTATCAATGCGGCTGTCTCACAACCACAGGAGTTCGAGTTGACTTTGGACTATCGACAAACCCCAACGAAATCGAAACTCGAATGTATCGGTTCTTCTCGAATGCTGTTAGCGAAAAGAACAACATGGATGCAGCGGCCACAATAAGCTATGGACAATGTACAGTTTCGACATAGATGACGTTAGCTTGGATTGTTATTCTCATCCAGATCACGAAATAATTTACACTAGCTAAGATAATGCGCTGGTTATCCTGCACACACGTCACGGTGAACTGTTCAGAATATGAGATTTACGCTCAATGTGCTGTCAGAGCCCATTCCACTTAATACTATAACAAGAGAGTGGTTAATTTGTTCTCTTTTCGTTTCATAACCTTCATTAGTATTTTTTTTGTTTATAAATTATCGTCGTCTTTCTTGATAGTGATCTGAAACTTCTGCTCAAATCTTTTGTCCGCAAAACGTGAACAAATTAACCGCCTGGGATATTGGTGCGTAAACGATTTTCGATTGATATGAATGGAACCTCACCCATAGCTTTAGCATTCACACATATATTCCAAGAGGCTAACTGTATGCAGAAGTTGCTATTATTTGCCAGCGAAGTGCAGTTTGTGTTCCTAAAATAGTCTAGTAGAAAAAACAACCGCTTTTCTGATGTATCTGAGAAACCTGTGAATACCTACGTCCGCCTTAATTCGTCTTATTTCTTCACCATAAGGTGAATTTGGTAGCGCTGCGACTTATAGCACGTGATCTGGTTTCATGGAGAAAGTTTTCTCAAACAACAGCCACGTACATAATTGCTCTGGCAGCACCTCATTGGATTAGTTGAATATGCGGCCAAACGAATCGTAAACCCCATGCGGAGTGTTTATATCAATATTCCAGTTGAAGGTTGGTTCCATCGTCTAGGTAGTTCAGTCGAGCAGTGTCACAGTGGTGGTCGAAGGCCACAGATATCAGTTCACTATAGAAAGCCAACAGACTCGTCGAAGAACATTCAGTCTGTCAGGGACAGTTGAAATGTGACCACTATTCAGAGTTTGAAAGAAGAAAATGGTGAACAACCTATCACAGTAAAACAGAGACATAGTCTTTCGTGGTGATCGAATAGCACAACGAAACGTTCCAAACGCAGAAGCCTAGAATTATCTGTCATTTAGCTGTGAAGGTTTGTTATGTTTTTTACAGGGTAGAAAGCACTCAGTTGAATACGCATAGGTCGACTTGTTTTGAAGTGGGTTCTTTATAGACGAGATTTACCTCTAGAGTATGTCGGTTGCTGACAGGCGCATCTCTACAGGTGAATAACTGTAACAGAGAAAGAACCATCGATGGGACAGTCGTTGAGATCACAGACTAGATTACTTCAGCAGTACAGAACGCACCAGTCCCCAACGGTTCGAGAATAACTACACTAAAATCGTCCGGGTATTACTCCTGGGTTGGCTGATGAAAGAGGAGGGAGTGAATTTTCCCCCACCACGTATACCTTCAGCAACGTGTGAAGTTGCCGAAATCTCGTATCTTACGCGTGAAGAGTAGAAACTCATCTTGGATTAGTCCCAGTGTATGGAAACTGTACTGGCGTGTTCCTTGTTGGGATACTCAAATTTAAGTGAATGCTGATATTTCAGAGTGTATTCAAAGCTGCAAACAAGAAAAGGTGGCGGACAAATCAATCTGTGTGTTTTATTCTGACTTATTGTGACACATATATCAGAGGGAGTTATTTTTCAATATATGTGGTGAGTGTTATCCATACCGCCTCATTGCTTGGTGAGCACAGATATCGAATTGGCAAACCTGCAGTCCTGCTCCAAACCCAGCTGAAAGCCTCTGGGTTGTGTTTACACAGGCAAATTCACGTTAATTGGTAAGAACAATGCTAGATATACCTGAAAATACTCATTATACTTGCAAAAATGTGTCAGAACTCTGTAAAGAGACTACCAACTGGAAGAGATGAAACAGTCTGTACTAGCTCCCTTTTTTGAAAACACTCCAGGGTGCTCTTTTAACCGGGTTCAAATTATTTTTCAATTTTCAAAAGAATAACTTCACATAAGAACGAGCCTTTTTTGCTCTGTTTGTGATACGAGATATTCCGATGGTAAAAATAAGCACATTGAATTATGAAGGCGCATAAAGAGTGACGGAATCCTGGACAGTTGTTGTATGCCTCTAAGCAGATTCAGGTTTACCACTGAGTTACATGTGGTCTGTGAACCCAATAACGCCAGCTGTGACGGAGCGAAACAAGAATTCTGTCTCACATCATGTGTGAGTCAACTGGGTGCCCAAGTAAATGAGCAAAGGACGACTACAGTACAGAGCTACGTATTGACCTCAAAAGCGGTAAAAAATCACTCAACTTCAAGTTCACGAAAGCAACCGAATCCAGGTTTGGGTGAGACGGCTTACAATCAGTAAATATGGATAACTTTAGGAGGCACGCAATAATAGATAGAAACAAGGCGAATTTTGAAGATAGATCACGAACGTCACCAGGTAACCAGTCCGGACTGTCTGCTTTAACCAAAAACATTAATGTGAAGAAAGAACAACGGGCTGCGCCCTCTGCGATCAAAGTGAACACGCGCTAGCATACCGGGCATAGTGTCAAATGCAGTTGTCATGATGTCAACTCTCAAACTCACAGTTAAAGAGCGATTGCCCTCTGGTATGCACCTATCAGACGACGACAGCCTAAAGTGCATGAGGAGAGAATGTGGTGTGAACTATCAACCTGATTACCAAAGCCCTCCATCGTGTATTGTAGAATAATTGTGACGGATTAGGTTGTTACTTGCGGAAGTTGGTACACCTCTGATTAGATTACCCCTATTTAACGCAGACTAAATCAAATGGACCACCTGAGGTGACTGAATCAGTAACAGTGCTGAATTATTGTTACTACACTTTGTCTTCCGTAAATTCTTTAATGATATCAAGTAAGTCGCCTTTTGATATTTCAACATGGTCTTGCTTTTCAATTCCGAATATATCTTGAGTTAGTTCGCATTCTAGAATACGTCAATTTGTCCGCCAATTACTCTGGCTTTCGGTATGCTGGTTAATATGCTCTCTAGCTAATCCTGTAAACCACTATACGAAAGTAAAGTATTATCACTTATGTTGCGCGGAAGATCTCGTGTTATCTCCTACTTACATGACTTCATTTGGGCTTCCTATACAGATTTTCACACGTTCTTGTTGCAGCCCAACTGTGACGATCGATACAGATAACCCTCTAATGGCATAATCCATGCGAGCACATGCGAACGGCTAATCTTAATTCGCTTGGGAAAAAGTGGCAGAGCAGTTTACTGATTCGGTGTCAGCATGAGAACTTGGTTGCTCTGACAGCAGTTAACGTAGATGGGAAGTTGTGAAGAGAATCGTGGCAATCAACACTAAGAAAAAACAACTGCCGTAATAAAGTCCGACCTCCTAATCTAAGAACCATCAAAAGAACTGTCTGCTCAAAGGAAAAAGCTCGTAAGCATTAGGTAGTGGGTCCTCCTTACCAATCGATATTTGCAACAGGTAACAGGATTATTCACTTCGAAGAAGGAAGGTGCACAGAAATGAATATAATCATGTACTTGCGTTTTCTACATTGTGCATGACCGTTTAAACCTGCTGGTAAACCTTAGTGTTATGGCTGATCTATCTAGTCCAGACCATCAACTAGGAGCAACCAGTATCCTTATCTTTATCTGGGTGGTCTGTCACACCGCTTTTGGGCCTCGTGTTCTCACGTTCGAACAACGACAAAAACACGCACTTTAACCGAGGTGTTTGGGTTCGTCTCTCAGCTCATTCACATTTGCATGGCAACAAAACAGACCGGGGTGGAGTCGGATAGAATGACACCGATCCAATGTGTCATCGATTCCAGACAGAGGAGACATAACGGTAGCCGGAACGGTGGCGGCCGTAGCACGCTTGAAAGTAGATGCGGCTCAGATGACAGTGAGACGACCATGTAGAAATGCGTTTGTCTGCAAGTGTGATGTGGATATCCCGTTGTACTCACCCAATTTTGCAGTAATTGTATCATATTGCAATGGTGTGTAACGGCAAGTGAGTTCAAAAGCTCCCTCTGTTATTCGAGTAGTTGCGATGTCGAGTTGGTAGGTAGAAGCCTCTACTAATGTCACCAAAGATCTGTCGCGTACTGAGATACCCAGAGGAGGAGAATCAGAACAGGAATTTGGGCGACACTAAGCAATCTCAGTTTACTGGAAAAGTAGTACCTTTCTATGGAGGGACAAGAGTACTTACGACTGTTATTAAGCGACAGGCGTCCTCAAGTTTTCACTGGCCAGTTTCTTGCTGTGCTTTTTCACGGCCTTGCATCTAGCAACCCGGCTGTTTGCAACAGATACGCATTCAACAGCAGCTAGTTACAGTCTATGATTGGTTGGCCCCAGTCGGACCATAATTCGGTCTGTAGCAGCTTGTGCCTGAACAACGATTGGCTGAAACTTTTCCAATCAAGAAAGCGCTCCAGTTCAAAGTCATTGCAAGATTCACTTGTAGACCTCTTCTTGTTTGCACAAACTGGTTAAATCAGGATATTTCTCCAGTCACTGAGACATACACTCTGACTGTTAATGAAATAATTCCTCGGACTCTTCAGCTGGGAAGATAACAGGCTGACCACCTAAGAACAGCGGCATCCGTTTAACTGCCAAATGACAGCCATTCGTGATTGTAGAAATGTCCATATATACCGCAGCTCATGCTTTAACTTGTTAATTTAATAAATAAAAGTTTCAGAATGAAAAATATGAAAGTACTACAAAGCCCCTGCGCTCTTAGAGACTAGACCATGTTATGTGCATATGTATTTAGGTGAGTTAAATAAATGTTACCGGTGTGCAGTAAGGGATTTAGTTTTTATTTTCAAGTTAACCATCACTCACATTTGATCGCAGATTTCGCATTCAGATAGACTTTGCAGCCAGCTTCTTTGGACAGGAAGCACTAGACTTGAGTTTCGCTCTCATTAGAGCTCGTCAGTAGTGCATATGCTTGCCACGGCCAGAAGTTGAACTCCGGACATTCCAATCATGAGGCAACCGTGTTGACCACTACCCCATTGACCTCAAATTAGGCACGACCGAATGATCAAATCTGAACGCTCAACCACTCCCGCTTGTGGGCAATGATCAGGTTGCCCGATCGTCTCCAGAGGAGACACAGTAACTGTCCTGTTAACTCCGATCGATAACCCCGCGATCAGGACTTCCAACACAGGTCGAGATCACTGAACTCATTAAACCTGCAAGGCGATATTTTAGATTACTGATGAGTAGTCGGGGATTTCGCTTATATTTTCAAATGGACCATCACTCAAATCAATCAAATCCCGGCCGTGGCAAGGATATGCACTACCGACGAGCTCTAATAAGAGCAAAACTAGAGTCTAGTGCTTACTTTCGGAAGAGGTTGGCTGAAAATTCTGTCTGAATGCGAACGTTCCGATCAAATATATGTGAAGGTCAATTTGAAAAATTATTATTATTATTACTGTTGTTGTTGTTATTATGTGCTCTTCGGCACTGAAAATGCCAATGTACATATAACAGCAAAGTTTTACTGCCATTCGCACTTCCAGCCACATCTAATTTATCGACAAAGTGATAGCCCTTTTTCATGACAATCGACCGAATTCTGTTAAAACGCTATTTAGCTAGATTTTCTATGTATAAAAATTGTTCACCATAGTAGAGAACGTGGCCTCAACATAGCATACAAATATACAAATTTCATTCGACTTCCTACTATCACGTTGATTTATTACTCAACAAACCTCTTTGAGTACAATTGCAACAGGAGATTGTAGCTTACTAGCACTCGACCTTTCCATCGTTCGGTCCAAAACAACCTACAAGTATTCCTTCAAGCCGTACACAATTTTGCCCTTGATTGCCTAACGAATCGAGAAGCCTCACTTATTCTCTGCTGGATCGCTGCCCAGATCTTAGGTTGGTCACTTCAAGCCTTTAGCTGCCTGAAGAAATAGCCACTTTCTGATTGTATATGACGTACAAGCGGGGATTTTGTTGTACTGAAAAATTACACTTGCTTGTTAAACTGAAAATAGTTGAAAGGTGGTGGGATGTGATTGATTGACTGGTTATGGATGTCAACCCCTTGATTACCATCTAACGTAGTCAGACCATGTGCGCCAACCTTGTTACCCACTATTTGTATATTGTCTACTGCTAGTACATTTACTGAAGCACAACTCGTACCTTCGAAGGTCGTAGGAATTGTATCGCTGTTTATCAAGCCCGTCGAAATTAGACGTTTCTATTGGTTCATCATCCAGATTGTTATTGCCGAGTACAAGAAACGTAAGACCCCGATCTTTACAGGAAACATGGGTGGGAAATTAACAGATAACTTTGAAGGGACGAAATTCAGCACATATCTACAAACGTTTTCTGCAGGTAGTTTCAACACACGTGGGACTAAATTGCAACAAAAAAGCTATAGCCTCACCGTTGTAAGTTGTTTGGTTGACACCATAGTAGCACTATGGTCAACAACAATCCATCCCGAGTGTGCACAGTTGGATAGATGTGTTCGGTTTCAATGATCTCCGTACCGCGAAAGGTGCTCAGTACTAGTGTAGTGACGATAGACGGTCGCACCATACTACTCACACCATTATTCAGTAGCAGCTTGGATCGAAATAGTCGCGGGATAAATACGGGAGAGATATGGGAAGGATCATTGGAATGCAGAATGACATAGAATGGCTTTCGCCATATGACGGAACTGAGATATGGTGTCTAAAGGGACTGGAGCATCCTTAGACGAGTGTGGCGTGCAAATGAGTATTTCTGTTCGTAGTCCAGTTGAAACGCTTAAGTTGTATATTGGTTTCCTAAATAAACAACTTATGTGCCATCCGCCTTCTGGGTTCACAACACTAGTTACAGACAGAACACGAATATGCATTGTCAGCCCAAACACACATTGGATGATCAGTTGCTTCATCGCTGTCAAAGGCGTTGACTCTTTGTGTTGTCTTAGCTGTGAAGTGAGCAACCGTTTGCCGCACCGAGTTTGCTGGTTGTTTGGCGAAGCTCGCTCCAACTTAATGAGTAGTCTCACCAGCAAGTCACCTTAGCAGGAAATTTGGGTGCGATAATTCGGCTTAGTCTACTGTGAGGTAACTGGAAACGTTGGTCCTAATTAGCAGTGGATCAGGCTGTGATAATGATAGGTGCGGCTGATAAACTTTCATAGGAGAGAAACTGGGGCCCACTGTTTGGTTTCGAAAAAGCCCCCTGGAAAAAGTCGTAACAGGGCAAATGTTTCCAGACTTCCGACTGTTCGCTAGCACTCTGCCTAAGATGCGTTCTTCAGTGAGCTAACTGTAAAGTGATATAAAGTGACAACGCAGAGCCAAACTAATAAAAAGCGTTGCGTTTTACAGGCTGACATTGCTTTCGTTGATCACGTACAAGACTGACGACCATTGGATTGCTTTAAACGACATCGGAAATATGACTCAACCTTGTTAGCAGCCTCAAACATCTTTAGAAATGTGCAAAAAAGCGAGTTAACCTGAGACAAACTATCAAGAGATGGTATTAGTTAGGTAAAACACATAATGAAACGAATTTTGAAAAGTCGCCGGAAATGATAGGATGTGTGGGGGTGGACGTAAACCACAGTTACCCTTCCCACTTCCGAGAAGGCCTCCAGGAGCGGACATTGTCACCGAAACGGTGGTCTTGCTTCTATTTTACTGAAGCATGGAGACACCTTCATTAACTCTCACTCTCAGTAGATATGTTGCTTGCAAGAGCGGATAACAAAACAACATCGTTACCATGTTGCGGCCAAAGAACTGCTTGCACATCGTTCATGCATGGTATCTTAATGAATCTGGTGTTTATAACTGTATGACAAGAATCTATTCAGGTAGGGCGCATTCCAAGAGCTGGCTAAATACGACAGGATCAGTTCAGTGAATTAAGTTTACAGGTAGTTGTCAGAATAATTTCATGGATTATTCTCATCATTTACCCCATGTCCATCCGAGAGATCACATTACATCAACCATCTAGAATTGTCTACACCTGATTGGAACCAATAAATAAATGAGGATACTGGTGATGCAGAAATATGTCTTTGTGCACACGTTTCCCTAAATCATCAGAGATGTGAAAACTACACCTAAGCAAATCTGCATTCTGAGTATGAAGGTAAAATTGCAATTTACTTTAGTATACTTGAATCAATTGGCTTGTATTCAGAAGAAAAAGTGTGTCAGTAAATATGATGGGTTTCTTGTAGCTCCCTGATTCATGAACAATTATAGATTTACAAACCATCCTTCCCCAGTTACGAATTTGAACAGTAAAATCAGAAGACCGGTTTTGCAAGATGGTAAAACAACTTCGTGTGTTCTCGTCAGTTGCTAACACATAACAGCGCTGAAAATAAAAAAAATATTTAAGCAAATTAAGTTCATACATCAAGTCAATGTGTACACTAGTCTGTCATTGGTCAAAAACATGGCCATGGTTAAATATTTTTAAATATCTTTTTATTTTCACCGCTGTTATGTGTTAGCAACTGACGAGAACATACGAAATTATAGAATTGGCGCGCACAAGTAACTAGTCAAGTTTGGATTGTCGAAGCGAGTAAATCATTAAAGTTCTGAGAAAATATGAAGCTTCTAATGAAACAACACCCAACGTACTCCACTGTAATGGCAGTTTGGGCTAAAGTTTTGTTTGGTAAATAGATCAGAGACTGAATTCATAGAGAACGAGCTGGTAACAAGCGATACTGACTCAATTACGAATTATTATTTTTTTTTACTGTTAACTTGACGGATTTCATGAATTTGGGAAAATTTCAGTAGCGCTAGCAGGAAATGTGCGGAAATTCGCTGACCCTCAGGTTTTAAATGTTGTTTCAATGTGATCAGGTAAGGTAGTTTATGCGACATGCGTCCACCGGTCAAAATTGGTCGGGAACACGCTATCGGTGTTTTAGTGACCGCCACTTGCCAGGTGTGCATATCTGATGGACCTCGACCATATATCGTGCTGTAAGAACAATAGATGTTGGAGGTTCTAGTTGTCATTGCGTCTGCAAGTTTGATAGAGTTATGGGAAATACACGTCTGTTGTGTAACATCAACCAGGAAACCGGCAGTGTGCCTTCAGCAAATCCACACTACTTGTGTTGCTTTACTTTACTGGAAAACAGGTATTTTACTGTCATGTATTCTGGCAGATATGATAGTTTTTGTTTCAGCTGGATTCGCACTGACGGAGTAAAGTGCATGTACGCGGCACATCCCCGATGCTCAGATGTGACGTCGGCGGATTCCAGAATGAACTGCTTAGGAAATCTTGATTGTACAATCACTATTCTGGATTATTTATTGAAACCCACAGAAGACAGTGAACATAGCGGATAACCAAGTAAAAATAGAAGTTTTCTGATCTGTCAGAATGGTTTCGAAATCGAGTTAACGAAGCGCTTGCCACTTCCGGATGTAGTGTCTCTAACAACAATGCAAACACAGCCTAGACTCCGGCATTTTACATTGGTACCTCGTCTAGAATAAAGTGAGCTTTAATCGACTACCTACTGGAAAATAGCTGGCTAGACAGCCGTCTTGTGGTTTTGCAGCTGACCGATAGGATTTAACCGAAGTGAAGCGGTAGTCAGTTAGCGTAGACTATTTCACATGGCGCCTCTTTCCGTTGAGTGTTTACGTTCGCAGAGCATACAGGTTTCGGTCAGTGTCAACGAAGTTTAGCAAAGGGCGGATTAGACCGTTTTGAACAATTTTAAAAATAGCATCACTAGTATAGAGATCCTTGGCAGTTTCAGTAGCAGTGTTTGTAACGGTAAAGTCTGGCCCATATTCCCCAGTCGTGCTGGATCATCTGCGATATGCTTGATGCTCGGCTAACCGTGTGGCGATGGACCTGTCGAAAAGGCTGCGTAATCTGAACTACACGGTCTCCGAGGAGCTAGGAATATCGACGACGAGCTCGTTCATCGAATCCGACGTTATCGTGGTTCATGACAACTCTGATGTGGTATTGGGTGTCAGTATAGTTTACGACAACCGAAGCCAGATTGCGTGGGCGGACAAGCTAGTGAAGTACGGGACTGACTGTCTTAATACCACCGTTCAGTCGGCCTTCGATTTTGAGCTGTGGCAGGGACTGTATTTAGCATTCACCTGCGCACATTTTTTTCGTGGTACCGTATATCCATCTTCTTACAATGCACTTCTTAGACCTGGACTCTTCTCTACGCAGTCACTGACTCATGTCTACTGGATGTTCCAGGTTCCCTGAAAACTAACGGCGAATATGTACGGGGAACTTGGCACCGAATGTTGTTATCTTCCGACGGTTGTCTCACTGTGAAAGGCAATTTCTCGCCCCGATTCTTGAGCCTTGACCATGATAGCACCCTTGTGTTCTGGATGGCTGCTGATTTTGTGAGACTGTCCTTTTTGTTTTTCTCCCTTCTCATCGTTAACTTTTCACACAAATACTTTCCATTTGTTGTCTAGTGATATAAACGTCTGTTACTCTCGCGGGAAAAACTTGTCAACTGTTCAATGTTGCTAACCATGCGGTACCATACGTCCGACAGATAACTTGTTGTGAATTTCTCCTTTTGCATTCTTGTTGACTAATTTTGGTGTCACTGCCTGCACCTTCTTCGAATAAAGCTGCGTGAGTTGCTCTTCAAGTAACTGATTAATAGTAACACTGGTAGTAGTATTGGTGGTGTTATGATCTATTTACGTGGACGGCACAAGGGTTTTTATTTAGAAAATCAGCACCAGGGTTGTGTGCCTCAACACAGCCTGGAACACACTTGCGCATGTCGGTAATCTAGGGACTCTTCGGTTGTCAATAACAAGTTCATGTATGGGAACGTCGTTTCTTGGCAGGGTACACCCTAACGTTCCTTCTTGTGCTTTCCTCAGATTATTTCAGTATCTAAATACGTGGTTTCCACTGACTGCTGAAGACATGCATTCCATCGAACGGGACTAGGACAAACCCGGATGCATACAAACCTCTGGATCTAAGTGGTGCCAATAAGAATTGGCTTCCCTACCCAGACTTTCCGTCGAATTAACGCCGTTATGCCCCACTCAACTTAAATTCCATCACCTGGTTTTTGTCGCACATCTTAGGTCAATGGCTTGAGAGTATCCGAATGTGCTTATAAGAACTGGATCGGCATAAAATCTCTCCTTCCGGTGTCAGCGCTGGCGTATTGTCCAATGTTGAGTTTCGAGCAGCTGAACACTGTGTTTTGCCTATTTTATCCAGACAGCATTAGCTTTGCCCAAGTCTAACAACGAGACCTCCATAAACACCGATAAGCTGTGAGTGACCAACCGTCGTCTCTATGCAGGAATTTTTATCAGGACACAAGCAAAATCAATAATGAAAATGTGTGCCTCCTCAGTCTTTCAGTACAATCGGCGATTGGCTACTCTTCGGCCTGCTGTTTTGCAGCAAAGACCTACACAAGTAAGAAGCTGATAGGAATGACATACTGTACATCTATTTAACCATTGTGGCATCCTTTGCAGCTTTTTTGGAAACTGGAAGTTACCGAATAACTTCGAGTTCAGCCCGAAGATATTGTCAGTTCGACCAAATACTGACAGTCGACCACATCGCACGCTTTTCCCCCTGGATTGGTTCCTGGTTGATCTGACCACTGATGAAGAAGTGTCTCCCAACCTGTAGTGCACGTAAAACACCGTTCCATGATCAAGTAAGCTCAGTAGCTTACTAAATACTCGAAGTTAACCGAAGCTAACGCTTCGGGTGGATATTCTAACTTATTTCTGATGAATAAAGGTTGTCCACTATGTTTGTGCGGCAATTTTTTCAAGCTTTTCTGTAGAATGAATAACCAGTCTTCCTGCAACGATCTGTTACCCATCGTCGTAAGTTTGGCACTGGCAAGTTATGCCACAAGATATGGGCTGGTCACTTGAAAATATACTCGCAACTGATTGCTCCTCAATTTACACTTCTACACCGTGATAGCATCACCGAACCTACCGCATTACTTTACGTGCTGTTTCAGGACTCACGAACAACACCTTTCAATCCTTGTGCAAATTCTAGTCAACTGCGGTTTTATTTCACAGGACTAAAGCTCATCAAGTTGATCCAGATTTTTGATGATCCTCTATCGATATTCTAGTATATTTTTGGATCTTATCGCAAAGGGTTCGCGGATACCGGGTCCGCCAGTCCCAAAGCAGCGTTCTCCAGGGTGACCCAGTATCATCTCTGCTGTTCACTGTGAAAATGGGTGAGATGCTCATTACATCCTGATCGTAGGTTGCCTACCACTTCCATGACAGTAATTTTGTGAATAGCCTGGTGCAGAACGCAGCCCGCATCTCGGAGAAGCTTGCATCAGTAGCAACAGCTTTTTCTCTGGGATTACTCGGACTGCAAACCAGCGCATTAATGACTAAAGTGGTGTTCATTCGCGTCGACCAATTAGATAGCAAATGCTGGAGAATCAACCCACTTTTGCCCGGACAGTGTCTGCTCAATAAACATCCCCGACACGGTGACCTACCTAGGTATCAGGCTCACCTTGAAAGGCTTTAGCCTTCATCAATTGCTGGCTGAAAATCCCCACATTGCAGGATATAATTTCTCGAGCGTCTCTAAAGCTGCATCAGCGTGCGTAAGTTCTGAGATAGTAACTGATTTCAAAGATGAATCACTGGTTATTTTAGAGAAGAGCCCACCGCAATGCACTCACAACTATGGATTGCACAGTGTGTCAGTTTTTCCAACAGTGGCTATACTCTTTAAACGACGCACCAACCAGCTACAGCCACAAACCAAATCGCCTTGGAGGTCTGGAAATTCCCAGTTTATCTACCGTCATTCCCATCCTGCAAATCACGAGTGAAGAGCCAACTTCCCGGTAAATGCTCACCTCTGAGGAAATTAACTAAAGACGATATGCCTGGTCCCACTGCCAGGGACATTACTGTCCCCACGCAAATTTTCAATGTGCAGTAGTAACAAATAAGGAAGGAGTTTACACGGCGCAATCGCACAAGCTCTACTCTATGTCGGATGATCGTGGGATTTGGAAAGTATTTTGTTGCACATTGTCCAAATGTTTGCTGTCTTATGCAGATTACATTTTTTTAAAGGATTTTCTTCCGAGTCATCCAGGTTTGGCAAGGCCTTCAACAGACTAATTTCCGACGTCTTCTAGGAGACCGAAGTGACGTAGTTCATCCTGGTTCATCAAATGCGGCACGATCGCTGCTCGCAACGACGAATCTATGGTATTTGAAACGAGTACAGAGGTCAAGCCTTTTGGACAGACAAGATGGGAAATTGTGCTACCTACTGTCATAATACTAGCATTTAACCAGCCCTCTGTAGTATGGGATGTTGTGCTGACTCAGTCTCGTACTTATGTGAACATCAGATTCTATGGAAATCTAGTTGTTCTCATGTATTCTTTTTACTCCTCAACTGGGACTGCTCAGTTTTTCCGACAGTGATTTAAGCATGAACATTATCAACATCATCATGATCATCGTGCTGATCATCATCATCACGACGGTCTTCACCTTGACCAAAAGCTACTGTGGCTCGAGCCTCCGCCGACCTCAACAATGAAGTGGAATATCTTAGAAGAGAACGTTACCGAAAAGATTGAAAATTAATAAAAAGAAGTCTAAGCGGAAGCACTACAAATGGTCTGTATGCAGGTACGACAATGCTTGCAGCATACTGCCATCTCGGATAGCGTTTCAACAAGCGATTAGAGTGGTCATGAGGATCCCAACCACGCAGGGACACCTACGCACATTACTCAGTGGAGCAGCCAGGGTGTGCACACTTCGTGATCATGCTGTTGCTTGACCATCACGCGGTTTCACCCAGTTGTTGGTGACTTCAGTATATAACGCCGGTGCGGTAGACGATCAGATGGTATACGGAGTGCGTGACCCAACTATCGCAAGCTGTAGAACGTGGTTAACCGACCAACTGATCGCGCATACCATGCGTTCCGGAATACGTGCAGGAGAACTGCCGTATTGTTCACGTGATCATTCAGTTTGGCGTGAGCTAACTGGCGAAGACAACAATGGCCCAACATAACACACTAATTATCTTGGGTTCCACCATATTCCGTGAAATATTTATAATGGGAACTTGGCGCTGGCCGTTACCATTTTTCTGACAGATATCCCACAATGAAAGTACAGTTTCACACCCAGCTGCATAGACCTTGTCCGTGTTAGCACTCCGATGCCCTGGAAAACCTTTGGTTTTAAGAGGTCATCTTTCTCATCGGAATTTTTTCCCAACATACCGCATAAAAGAGACCCATTTGATAACCATGATAATATCTCTACCTTAAACTCTGATGGAAGAATTTGTCACTTGTTGAAAATGTTACAGCGCCTTATGTTTACAGTCAACTCTCCTATTCTTCCTCTTTTGACGACTATTTTTGTCACCACCCTTTGCTTTCTCTTCGAATAAAGCTCTGTAGTCTGCTTCATAACATAAAATATAAATAGTATCATCGGTAGCATGGTGGTTTGTAGACGAAGACAGCTCGAAAATCGAGAAAGACAAAGCCGTTTTTGACATGCTCTGAGACTCTAAGACTTAACCTAATTTGGAAACATCGTGAAATGTTTGGAAATACTTTTCCATGCTGAGCAGAAGAGCGGGGAAGTGTAATTCTCATTGGACTGAAAACCTGCATTTGAACCAGAACATGTGGCAGTACATTAATTACTAGTAGCTGACTATTTCATTTCAACTCTACCTTCGATGTTTTCAAACAAAGTTATTTTCTATGTGATTGGATTAAAGTGCAGGCAACCAAATGTAGCAACTGTGAACAATGGACAGTTACCTACCAAGCGAGTGAACTTCACTTCGAAGAATTCCCAGAACACAATTACTTTGACGGCAGCACTGGATTGGGGCAGATGTTAACAAATTATGTAAACTGCCTGACCCTACCAGTATTCACAACGGTCTATGACTGAACGATTAGGCGAGATATGATAATGGCCCAACAATGCTCGTCCGACACGTGCTGGGATCAATGTTCAGCTTCTTCACAGGTTATTGCGTGGATTTGAAAGATCTATACTACGTTCCTATATCTGTGTTAATCGATAAAGATTGTGTTGGACGGTCCAGGGCTATATGAAGACTAGAAGTGTAGAAGTGGATATAGGAATATATCTATGGAGCTAATAGCCTGTAGTCAAAATAGGAACGGACACCGAAACGTGCTGGAACAACTTCTCGTCAGCTACGTATACGTTCTGATCTACGGATCTCAGCTGAAAGGGAAGCTAGAGAAACTGTAGTATATGTTGTCTCTCACACATGTGGCAGTATTGTAGAATTTTACAATTCTCAAATGATTCAGCCGCACACACACAAAGTTGAGTAGCGGGTTTCACTATGAAAAATCACAACCGTGTGAGTTAGTTCTAGTTAGAAAACAAAATACCCACTCACTAACCTAGTTTAATCGAATGTTCGTTTAGGCAGTTATCTGTGCTCAGTGCGATATCTGCCAGTGAAAGATTGAGGGTGCGAACTACTTTGTATCTTCTCCGAGGTGTCCGAAATTTATCGAGGGTTGATCTCATATCACGAGTCTAGCTGTAAATGGGAAGTTTTTGAGCAGCATAACACCTCCAGTGACTAATCTCCGAATACTGACAAATGACCTAAAATCTTTTTTATACTGCATAACACAACCTTGTGTTTTCGGTTCCAGGTGTAGGCGGATTGTGCAGACGTCCAGTTGAAATGCTTCACACGTCATTTGTTCTTCCTCGGTCACAATCGTGCAGTTTGTGACTGAGGTCCTCAGTCCTCGTTCGCATACGACTTTCGAGCGTCGATAGCCCAGCGTTGCAAAATAGTAGTCTCCACAGTTTACCTGGCGAATGTGTACGGCTTACCATGTTGACACTGAACAGGTTGGTTTCGACTGTCCGCTGGGTCAGACAGTTCCAAACGTTCTAGAAGTTTTCCACGTCGACCGAATGCACCATCACTCGCCAGAATTTTGGGTTGTCGACGTTCAGCAGTATCGGTGGTCTGACGATGCTGGGTAGTTCAACAACAGAAGAAATGATCGACAACGGTCCTAGGATGAAGTATCGCGGAATATCGCCGTTAGAAGGGAATCAGTATAGTGACTGTTCACTCAACTTGACGGTCACTCTACGTCCAGTTAGATAGGCGTCGGGTGATCTCAGCAAGCGCTCGTCGAGGCAATGGTTATTAGGTATCCGTAACAGAAAGGAATTATTAACTCCATCAAAAGTTTTGGGAAAATAGAGATAGACTGTCTAAATGGCCAAGCCTAAGTTTGCAACCTGCTTTCAACGACTAAGAGTAACCAGCAGATGCACTGACATCATTTAGGAAAGCCATGTTGATCCCTGATAATAAGTTCGAGACCTGCCATCATGTTTCAGAGAAACTCATCCAATAATCTTTTGATTACTTTGGTGACTACTGGGCAACAGTTCGCTGGGTCGTTTCTTCACCCACCTTTGAAGATAGCTGCGATTGTGAACAGTATCCATGCTTTCGGTAGACGGCTGTATGACAAGGAACAGCTAGAAAGTGTTCTTCGCGGTTCTGCTAATAAGGTAGCACAACTTTTCAGGACGACGGAGAACATCAATTCAGAGATGATTGTGACTTGTGAGCTAGCAAGTTCTTCAAGCTGAGTGTGACTTGTCACACTGAGACCTGGGTGAGTTCGGTTAATTTGCCACGTATGCGCTTCAAATTTGCTCGTGACTCACAGGTATGCGTACTGTCGTACTGCTTCCCTNTTGGACAATAAAGATTGAGCTTTATTGGACGCCTTTTCGCTACAGTGTGCGCCCCAAATTTGCTCGTGACTCACAGGTATGCGTACTGTCTTACTGCTTCCCTGCTTTGTGAATCCACTAAATGTTTGAATTTGAGAAATGTCAAACTTACTTCTTACATGTGATGTGACTTTCGTGTAGAAGGGTTCAGGATCCACCTTCAGCTCTTGAACAAGACAGCGTTGATAACGAAACTGCTGGCGTCTTACAGCAGCCGTGGTGTAGTTGTGCCGTATGATATACATAACAAACGCAAGTTCAGTCTATTTTAGTTGATACCCGTTACAAACCTAAACTTCCACTGTAGCCGGCAGTTTGATTTCATTTTTTAGGTATCTCGGTGTTTTTTTTTACCACATAGTAGATGTTTTACTGAAACATTCTGAGCATCCTGTTAAAACTAACGAGCGTATCCTCGACACTGACTTACCAGTGCCTATCTCGGATGGGCGTGTTGTTGGCGCCAAGCCAGTTCACTTAGCTTATTTACGCTCTAAGTGCTGTTAAATTAACCTCATGCAAAACATTTGGGCCCATATTTTGACGACTACGTTACTTAGTTTCATGCAGATATTTGAATTCAATTTTCGCTTAATCACTGAGCAAGTGAGACTTCGACTTTCAGAAAGTCAAGCATTGGTAAGAATATAACCATGACAAGATGGTTCTTAGTCTACTCACCACCTAGTATAATTCTGGACATGCTGAAGTATTCCAGCTTCCAGTACTGTTTTGATAAGTTAACTAGAGGAGTGGGAAATTGTGGCATCAGCTAAATAGATCGTGAAGTCAAGCACCGAGTCAGTAATCTTCTACCTTTTTAGTTTGCGTGTAACCACTTGATGGTACTCTGTCAGAACTTAATGGAAGGCAGTGTCGACATCTTTCTGTAAATCACACCAGCTAACCAAGTAAAGTGTGGAACAGTTTTATACCGGGAAAGGATAATTGGTCATCCCGCATTTCCTTCTGACATCAGGCTACGGTGACAGCGGTGCTAAACTCTTCCGCTGGTTCACACCGTGCACTGTTTGAGTAACCCCAGGGCTTTCTGAAACAGACGTCTCCTGTAATAATTCACCTGTGCACGTGTGCAACACTTTATAGTTCACGCGACGATTGCAGACTTGTGTAACTGCTTTCATCCGAGTGCATTATTGCAGGGTAATTGCTTTTATTGCGGCTGATTTATTGCAACGCCATCAACTTTTTAAAGTCAGGCACCTTATGAAGAGAAAACTACAGCCGAGCTCCTTCATGGTCCTTGATGTTACCCCTAAGAATACCTCTGGAAAGCCTAAGCGCCTGGGAAAACATGACTTTTTTCACTCACACTTCTGCCAGTTGGTTTGTGTTACAGAACTACTTTCAGGCAGAGTGAATACAACTGCTTATCGACACATAAGTGTGTGCGTTTTTGGGTGTATTAGCCTGGGCATGCCGATGTTAACTGCACTTTATCCGCAAGGGTGAAAGCACTGTTTTCCATTATTCCTATCTTTGACTTCGACAGAACGAGTCTGCTTTGGTTACGGGCATTTTTAACTTTTTGGTGGCTAGATTGCGAAGGTTTGCCTGACTGGCCGTAATTAATAGTTGGGCCAACAAAACAAGATTCAAAATCAACGTGCGTACTGGATACGTTTTAATTAGCTGGGGGCTGTGCCTTCTGTTATCAGCACAGATAGTTGGAACCGTTTTCCTTCATTGCAGTTACGTTTTACGAGCCAGTGAGTTTAATATCCTAATCAACAGACTCTGCCGAAGAGTTTTCTTGACGAAATTATCTATTCTTGGCATCCAGTTAAATACGGATATATTTCTTCTCTTCTTAACTATGCTCACCGCTTAGCGCAGTAAACCCCGAATATAACACTTTAGTGTACCATCAAACATACCCTACAACGATGGGTGACAGCACCAAAGAGGCCTCAGATTCATCTGACTGCAGTCCGTTCTTTCCAGTGTGACAAGGGTCACATCGTATCCCTAATTATTCGAGCCGGCTTGTTGGCCGGGTTATGTGGACTCGGTCACTAGCTATACATATCATCCCACATAAGTAAGTCACTTTCACTTGGTCACTCGTTAATTCAGAGGGGAGCTCAGAGCAGAATTAGCATTTCGATGGATGGTCTGTGTTATATGCAAATCAACCAAAATTTGCGCCACACGTTTAAAATCGGAACACTAATGTGCCCATTGGGCGCGTTGATGTAAAAGCGCAAACGTACACATAAGTGTACAAGCCAAAAATGCCAACTGATGTATACCGCATCTCATTCTGTGAGCCGTAGCATTCTTAGCCGACCTATTCAGTTTCATGAATAGCAAATCAGTGTGGTGACTAATAACAGGGGAGATGAGCCAGCCCTGCCACACGTAGTATATTTGTGACAGGCTTTGGCAGAATGTACTGTCACCGTGCCAACGTATTCCATATCTCTGAAAGGTTCTATCTTCTATCAGATATGAAGAAATAAATAACAGGTGGAATAACTGTGGAGTTTGTTCAGCTACTATCGGACTAGTTGTACCCAAGAGAATTAAGAATCTGTAAGTCTCACCTAGTCAGACGAACTCACACAAACTGAAAAATGTTAGTTGTCGCCAAATTACGTGATTTGAACAGTGTGGTACTATAATTAGTCACTATCTAGATGTTCACTGTCCACGAAGCATAACTGGGAATTTAAGAGTAACCAAGTAAGATTGCTGTAAAATCCAGAAGCACGTAGCTCCTTGAGGTTGCCAGATGTTAGCCAGTTCACTCAGCACGAGTGACGCTGTTCAGTGGACAGTGAGAAAAGTACAAATATTCCCGCCGATTTGACATGAATACCATTCAGATGATGGCAATTTCTACATTCAAGTGGGCCTTCTATTAAGCTGTCCTTCCTGTCTTAGCTGGATTCCCTGAAAATGTGTATTCTTTCCATAACAGGGAGTTGAATTTCGAATTACGTTATCGTGAGCCAAGTGCGTTGAACACTGCCTCATTCTTGACCTAACAGACAAGAGCGGATTTGTACAGCTAAACGTTCGATCATACGAGCTTGCCAGTGGAGACAGATTCAGCAAGTTGTCACGAGAGGGACAGTAACTGTCCTGTTGACTCTACTTGGTGACACTGCGTTCCAGATTCTTAATTTAAGTTGGAACCACTCATTGTATTTAACATGCTAAATAATAGTTTGATAGGTAGTGGGCGATTTAGAACACATTAATCCGAACATCACTGACGGTTGATGGCAGCTTTCTCATTCAAATGGACATTCTCACTCGCCGATTTCTAACGGCAACAATAAACGTTAGTTTTGCTGTTAGTGCTCATCAGCAGTACTTGCCTTTAACAACTATGGAACGTAACTAACAGTCCACGCACTTGTGAGACTGCACTGTCGTTGTTCATACAGGTCTCTGAAAAGGTTTATTTTACTAGTCAGTACCATTGCTAACAACACAAACGGAATAGATGCCAAAACATATACGGACTATTGGCAGTGACCTAATTTACATCCAGTGGCAAAACGTTACACAAAGTCGCAACTCAGGAGACGTCATCGCCACTGAAGTAGCTAGAATGACTAATTGTAGGGTTTTTTCGTAAGCATGTGATAAACATAACAACAACCGTGTGGTTTGTAATGTCCACAGCAATCTCTCCACTATCTAGTTACAGATCCGGTGAACGTTGTCTGCAATGGGTGCAAGCTAGACAAATAAGGCTTTACGAGTTTGTCACATAACGTAAATGTTATCCTCTGGAATTCCATACCGAAGGTCTCTACACAAACAGCTTGAGCCTAGACAAAACCGGTCTAATTAGATTGTCGGTTATATCCTTTAAAAGCCGTTTATGTATATTCAAATTTCTAATACAAACTATTCGTGGAATTGGCGTTATATACTCAACCAACAGGATATTTATAAACAATATCAGTATACTGTTAGCATGTACATGTTACGCGTAAACACAGCGTACTCTGTTGTTGCAGCTGAACCACGTTCGTTGGTTTAAATGCAAGGATGACGAAATTGAACGGATAAAACCGGAATGAGTCAGTGATCGCAATGAAAACAGCAAACAGCCACACCATGCGCAACTTGAAATATGGTTAAAAAGCGAAGTTTGCCGATAAACTGAGGGATTAACGATGGTCAGCCCGGTGGGTTTCATACGCACTCTTACTTTTAGGGCACATTTAATGAGGGAAGTAATAACCACCATCTGCTCCAAAATGTTCTATAAACCATAGTTAGACAACACTTTTTGTGTACGTGTTCCAGAATGATATGCTGACCAAATCTGCAAAACTCATTAGTCGTCAAAATAATCAAAATTCCTTTCCTTGGTTGGAAAAACATGTGTCAGTGAAGACGAGATAAAGTGTAAATAGCCCAGTTGGACTAGACGGAACGTTTTGCTCCAACATAACTAAAATAGAGTCTCGTTCAAACCATAGTGTGTTGAATTTAAGAAATAACGTCACTGAAACAGCCCAGTACGCATCCGTTTTCTCTCTTTAAACATTTGTGCACAAGGCTACAAAGCAAACATTGTTTCAGAATACGCAACTTGTACATCTGAGCAATTAGTATCAGAAATATATGTGTATACTGTACTCGGACTGAAGGTACCGTCTGAACTAGAAAACGTGCGGTTAGGGCAAGATCTACCGACCAAATGGCAGAACTACTCAGCACGTTGAGAGAAATATCGGGTTATATGTACACCTGTAAGATATCCACACCAAATTTAGTACGAATGAAGTTGAATAGTTTGGGCGTCATGTTTAACATGTTGATAAACAGATTGGGAATAACACAACGTTACGAGCACCTCGGGTGGTTGAAACGTAGAGTATTACAACTTGCTCGTAACGTTGTGTTATTCCCAATCTGTTTATCAATATATGTGCACCTGTTTGAGAACCTATTTGTGATGGTGGAGTCAGTTACGTAGGCCAAATGGTGAAAAGCATGAGGCACTTGTGCTGGAACCCATCTCTACAGAGTTACCCAAAATTTTATCAGATGATGTTCAACTTTCTGAAAGAGACATAGCGTGTTATTCAAGGCTGAAATGGATTTTGTGTTGCATAGTCCAATTGTTAAGGATACTTTTGCATTTTCTTGAAAAAACTGTTACACTCATACTTATATTTGCTCGCCGTGTATAGAAATTCATTATTTTACCGGGCACCATCGGACATTGAGATGGTGAGAATCATGAAGTCTTTTTGTTTTGTCAGTTTACTTCCTGTTTAGCATTATCTCCTGTTTACGTTAGTTTTTCTCACTTCTGTTTCATTCGTTTAGTGCACACATCGTGTTAGAAAGTTTACTCTAGAATTTTCAATACTTTCCGCACAATTGAAGCTGTGTTCGTCAGATCAATGTTGTTTACTCTGGTAGTCCTGTAGTTGGCCTGTTTAAATTTCAAATTTCAGGCGGTCTGGCGACTGGTAATTCACAAAATGTGAATTCATGTGACCCTACCGTTGTCGAAACTTATGTGTAAATAACAATTTGAGTACCTTTACTTGCCTGTTCTGAATGCATTGGGGGACACAACTATTGTTAGGTAGACCCTACGTGGGTTATTTATTCTGTGGTTGAGCTATTGTCAGTGTGCCTTTTCATACTACATCCCAACGTACGCCATAAGGGGCACGTCAGATTGTCTTTATCGCAGTGTGGTAACCGAATTCCGGGAGTCTCATTTATTCAGACATTCAGTCCAAAGGTCTTGTCACATAACACCGCGTTCCATTAGATACACACGAAGAAACTTAACTATGCTTTTCCAAGTAGGAATACTGCAACAGCTTTCCTATAAATTTATTCAACAGCCTTTATGCCCATGGAGTACCTAATCACTGACTTGCTACATTGCCTGCTTCTTGATAAAGTTGATTCATATTTCCCAGCTCGAATTACTTGCAATCAAATACTATACTACTTCGTAAACTGACGGTTTATACCGCCTGTGAACTCGTTCGCGCTACCACCGTCAACCGCACTCACTTCTTTGTGGAGCCAGGATGTGGTACGAAGAATTCAGGTGACCAATCATAAACAGTGCACCTTCGTTCCACACCTTCCCCCCTGTTCCATCCATAACCCGTGTCACACCCGAACACATTCGAAGCTTTGGCTATGTCCAATGTTGACTGGTTAGAATGCCCTAAGTTTGAAAAGGGCGTGAACGCAGACAGACAATCAAAGCGGGGGAAAGAAAAGCAATGTCTGGGTCTAGTCCATGAGATGGCGCATATCATATACAAAATTGTTCTTTCTTACTGATCTCTTTGATGTTTTTGTCCAACAGATGCCACAAAAATTAATGTAACTTTGAATGTTGACCAGGGAATACGCCCTCTTACCAAAATCCGAGTGTGGAAGTCCTCATGTTGCTCATATATCACATCTTCACTGTGGCACCCGGCTTCATATTTCTGAATATCCAGAAGCAGGCGGAGAGAAGAAGAACTAAATTGCTCAATGGACTGAATCCGATCAAACCGCAGATCACGTTTCCCAATAATCCCGAACACTGTTAACGCAAAAGTGATCTGTATGCAGGAATTGTTTGTATGAGCATAGATTGGTGTAAACGGGCCACCGCTTTTGTCATCCCTGTGATTTATGTAGCGTCCAATTTGACGAAAGGGTGAAGAAATTTTTTACTGTTCATGAAATAGAAGCAAATACCCTTTACCATTTACAAGAAAAACCTTGAAGTAAAGGAAATCAGATGACGGAAGAAACTGTTTTTTCTTGAAAAACGGACGCACAGACTTAGCATTACTCATAAACGATTAGGAATAAATGTTTAGGTATGATGTCTAGATGATAGTACTGCGATCCTCACAACCAGTTCACAATTACAGTTGAATTTAAAGCCCGGATAGTGACAAGCGTATGCACACTGATGAAACCTAATACATCTGAAAGTCGAGACTAATACTTTCTTCCAACGGGGCTGAATTTGGAAGCTACGATCAGACATGAGTTATCAACTATTTGTATGATTGCCCAGTAAGCACGAAAAGGCCTCCACAGCAATAGAGTGCATTAAAACATTTCACCTCATGCTATACTAAATAATCCACTACGATGGATGGTTTTTTCCTCTACCGAAAAACCTTTCTGTTGTCTTACACTTCCATTTATTAGGAGCATTCTTGGTCCTACTGTTGCGTGTTGTCTCGACCTCCTATCACGGCCTCTGATCAGTACAATAACAGGGTCCTTCTTTCGTACGAACGCCCAGTTGTTTAAACGATCGATATTCAGTCATCTGAAAAGTTTCATCTCTTTGGCTGGATGTACATTAGGCTACGCACCCACTTTTTAACAATAGCAAACGGTTGGGAATACTATTGTTGGTCACCTCATGGAAAGCATGTTTGTCCTGTTTTGTTGTAATGAAACACAGCCACAAATAGTTTCATTTTGTTCAGAGTTAATCAAAACTAAACAGTTTTTGAAATTATTTTATACAAACAGGGGGTACTGGAAAAACTGGATTCAGTTGTCTTCAGTCGATCTTAAGTAGGTATTCACGTTTGTGTGCATTCTTCTCCCGCCTTGACAAAAACAAAACCGAGTGATGATGAATTAAAAGTAGCCAGTAACATTCAATAAATAAATACAACCTTGATTTTGAAAGCATATATTTGTTTCCACGCTCATAGGTTTAGGCGTGTTATGTCTTAGACGATAAATACCTTTACAAAACTACTATCCTTCAAGTTAGAGTTGGAATTTGTGAACACACACGGAACCTCAGTAGATCAAAGACATACAGGAGAACGCACGCTTTCGAGACATCATCTCCAGACCGGTGCACCTTTATAAACGGATAATAGAGTCAACTCCTGACGCCAGTCGGCTCAAGCAGAGGTAAACCAATCAGCCAATTAGCTGATGATAGCCTGATTGACCCCCAGGTCGTGTTCATCCACTGGCCAAACCACACAGAAACGTGATCGATTCTGTTTACTTGAGGCTATGATTTGTCAGCGTCTGAGCGAGCCGCTATTGATGATACCATATTGGTTCAAGCAGCCTGGTTCCGTTAGCCTCGACTTTACCATGTGTTCTCTTTCAGAAGATATTTGAGTGGCTGCTGAACACATGACAGATCACAAGTTTGGTTAATGTTTGGTTAAAACCAGAGGACTGAAGAGTCTGAGGAGTGTGACTGAAGGTGTTTCATCATTCCCATCCAACGTGAGTAGAATTTCCGGGTTCGGTTCGAAAGTTGTCCTGATGTTCGATCAATATAACTTGCTCTACGTCAACAGGTGTAGCGGTGTCTACAAATTGGTAGGGTTTGTAGTGGCAGATTGTGCCTGTTGCAAAACAAAATCTTTGATGAAAACAGCCCCGTATCCATCCGATCAGCTGTAAATGAGTAAGGCATTCAGACATTTTTCTGAATCGTGGTTGTCTAAACATATTCTTTCTCAATTTTGCAAGGTTATACTCCTGGTCTTTCAAGCATGACAAAGGAAATCACAATGGCTTCTTGAAAATCGCCATTAAAGTTTCCCTGCAATTACACTGTTGTACATCAGTTGAAATTTCCTTCCCCCGACTTTTGTGCAAGCATTCTCCTGAAGGACTGGAACTTAATACTGAATTCCAAACAAGTCCCCTCTGTCGCTGAAGCTTATCTTCATGTCGAAATATTTCATCCAAACATTGGATTGCTTGTGGAAAATTCGCAGAGTTCTTTTCGATTATTCAAATCTCGTACGTTTGTAGGTTTACTCGTGTAATCGAGGTGCTCGTCAGTCCAAAAGAATATTCCCTGAACGAACGATGACGATTTCGGTCAAATTCTGGTGCATCTGTAAACGTCACACCGGTAAGCTACCGTCATACCTCAAACATATGGCACCGTGAAACTCAACTAGAGAGGTGGAGTGGATAAACACAGGTGGTGGGGAAAACGAGAGCGGTGTTTGGTGATCTGGAGACTGACACATCTTATATGATTGATTTATTGTTGTTGAAGGAGCTCCCTTAGTACCACTCAGACCACTGTCCTCTTGAGATTTTGACATGCTGGTCATGCACACAGCATCCTGTATATGAAGTAAAAATGGGCTTAGAACACTCCGGGTACTCATAAGTACGGCAAACCCAAACCCAATTCATTATACTGTTCGGTAATGATTCGAAACCGTCCTGACAAACTCAAATTTGGCATACAACCTAATAGGATGTTGATACCCAATCGTAGGCTTGTTTCGAGTATCTGATTCAAGATAATTCGTGATGCATACTTCCAAAGCAACATTTTGCTGCCGGTTTCGTCCAAGCTACACGGCGCTGATTCAAGGTGATGGCGTTATTTGAAATAAGATATGAGTGTGCTGGTCACACCAGATCTGGAACAATATTGTGCTGAGTCGTTTAATGTACAGGCTTGGGTTTGTGAAATCTGAGCTTATCAGAATGACGTAGTGTACACAATATACCAAATCCGTTGTACACTCGGTCAGATACTAGATTTTTCACCTATCTCGCTTATTTATACAGATGTACGGTTACTTTCTGTACTCACATTTATGTATAACGTGCACACTTTCTGGAACGTGCTATTGTTGAGCAACTGAACAAAACTCAAGCGGATGAAACAAATGAGCACTGATTACTAGTAAGTAGTAGAGGTTTTCTGGTTAATATGAACTGAACAACAAATGATGAATCAGAGTATTCACATCCCGAGATACTTTTCACCCAGGCACTTTAGGGCCTCACTGAGCATTTGTCGCAAGTGAGCATAGCTGAGTATTTGTACAGCAATCAACATGGTTGCCCCATGAAAATGCAGTCGGAATTCAAATCCAGACCATGGAAAACTAGTGACCAGTTTAACAAGTGAGAAGCTCGACAGTAGTGTTGCTTTGCAGAAAGAGAATGCAGCAAGTTCTGTGAGAGTGCGGCAGCTATAATCATTTGTGAGGGTTGTCCACTTTATGTAAATGAGAAGTGTCCTGTTCCGTGGTTGGAGGGACATCCAATTCAAAGGAGGATTATGAAGCTCCGTCATTAAATTCAGCCTCAATTTCTCTCGAGGATTCCTATGCTTTCCTTGTGAACAGTGGTCACCAACAGTTAAGCTGTTATTGTGGAGTTTTACTCGACGTTTCTTAGGTGCCGATCATCAACCTCAGTTTCGATGCATAAGTCTAGTTTACAAATTCCAAGTGTTTTCAGTTTGGTTTTATATCCGAAGTGTGGGAATATGAAATCAACGAGACAATGCGATGTTTTGTGGATTACGGTTTTGCCTCTTTAGAAGCGTTAATTGACCCTCAGTAAAATCGGAGCCTATCCCATGGGTTAAGGGGATGTCTACACCTGTTGATCAGCGTGTTTGATTGTCTTCATCTGCCAGTGGATTACTTGATCCCATTCACTGACGTGCTATTCTTCTTGCGCTCGTGATGTGCAGTACTAATCCAACCATCTTGATCAGTTTACTGTACGTTAGGTGCAAAATAATTGATCGGGTAGTGTTGGCCGTCGTGCGTGATTGCATCAGTCAGTGCGCGTCATCATTTGATCGCCGTATCGTATGGTTAATTTTCGGTGTTTCTGGCTTTGGTGACTAGCCCGGAGTTGTTTCGCTCGAACCAATAAATAGTAACTGTTATAAGATATTTTGCAGAGCTCGCCTGTACGGACACAAGCAAATTTTTTTAACTGTATTTCCTTCGCACATATCTACTTTGTTTTAACAGATGTGAGCTGGCTGAGTACCCAGTCGCCCAGATTAACTGAATGTCTTGGTGTTGCTAATGGCATCTGTGTGAGCAAAATTCGCATGACTTATTAGTACCAAACAATTACCCCATCGACCATCCTCATTCCTTCCTGTATACCATTTTCATTCGTTCACCTAACCTCCAGAGTAATAGCAATCTCGCAGCTGAAGTGATTTTTCTTGATATAGGTTCTGCTTAGCTGCAACATCTGCGAACTTGTTCACAAAGCACCAACTCAGTATTCCTCGTTTATCAGATAGGGTGCTGTAATGAAATGGAGCATCACCGCACTGAGTTGTGATGCTGCTCATATCAGCCATCCTACTCAGAGGTGACAATTTGACTCGACCAACCGTCTTCCACTTTCCAGTCGATAGCCATTTGTTTTGATCAGCAAGTCGAGTTTCATGGAATTCTGTTGGAGCGAAAATAGAAATGAAGAGTTCGTTTAGAGATGACGAACAGATGTTGATCTGACGAGTGACTGGCATTCATCAAACGTCAAGTGATCCATGTTTACTGAGATTCACACAATAGTGTCAAACGATTTCTTCCTTCTAGATAAGTGGTTATCCAGCCAGTTTAAAATCACATCGAATATTAGACAGAGAAATTCAGTGTGCATCAGATGTGTTTGTCTGATCGACTGGAACTAAACACAATCCATTTTTTCCTGATGCGGTTATTACTGAAAAAATGAGTTAGCGAACCGTCCAAGGCCTGCTAGGCAGTTTGCTCAGGGATGTTCAAATAATGCTCGAGTGTATTTACACACAATGACAGACGTCAGCTCCTTCCCAAGAAAAGGTGTTTCGCATTTAAGGTTCAGGCTGAAGGCACTCTAGATAATCAGGAAAACACTTTTAAACGGGGCGTGAAACATTAGGCTATGTAAGACATCCATCCATCAGGCCGGTCATCTTTCGTTCATATGTCCCGGATATACGCCCATTTGCTGAGTTTTGTGAACGACAATCAACTGTACAGCCTCCAAGTCAACCAGGAGTGACGTGTATTTCCAGTTCCCATGAATGAGTAATGAGACAGCTGACGTCCAGATGAGTGCTGACATCGCTAACACTTGGGGCTTCATTTGAAGTTTTACTTACTGGCCAACTCCGAGTTGGAACTGAAAAAACTGTTAGTAGACTATTTCGTTTTTCCCACTACTGGCTATGGAAGCAACAACCTGAAAATGGTGTAAATTTGATTCTGGTTAGTTGGGTTTATTTTGTTGGGTCAATTTTGATAACTGAGTTAACTTTTACATTGGGCCAAGAAACTCTTCCTCCCACACTTTTTGAGTTGTTTTTTCGGTTGCTTGGAAAAAATGCTAAATGAGCTCTCCCCAAGCCAAAACCATTCAGAGTCTGTTAGGGAACGACGATCAGACAGTGTACATGGCTGACCGTGTGCCTGCGCGAAATGGGTGAAACCTAACACGTCAAAAACTGGAGGCTATACTCCGTGTTGGAGCGTCATAGTCAACTTGAGTTAGGGTATTCGCACAGCCATGGTATAGAACAATTTCAATTTATTACCCCAATTTGGCTTTTTAACCAGCTATCCGTTAAACTATGCATTCTGTGATTACACTTGTGAAAATCAAATCAAATTGGTCGTACAATCATGGGGTGGAGTAAACATACACTTTCTATTCGATTGGCATTTCAGTACCCAAGAAATCCGCTTGTCATCTTGGACAGAAATAATAGTGAAAATAGGCACATTTGAATCTCCTGTGGTCTGACAAATTCCGCTGCTCCTTTGTCCTTTGAGGGTTTGAACCACTTGATGAAGAACACTGAAGATATATAACCGTGGGCTTGTAGGAGGCACGACTTCGTGACACATTTGGTTGCAAGTAGGCGGATTAAATCTAATGTGCGACGCTTACGGATGTATCAACTGATTGTTTACCATCAAACAGGACGGAATTGATTTATACACTACTTCCTTTTTAACAAGAGATGGTAGCGTTACACTGAACATTGTCTTTGGTCCGACCACTTCAGTCATTTTGGGGGTGATGTTGGAAAACCTGAGAAGGGTCACAAAATCACGTGTGCCTCAGGTGTGGGTAGAATACAAACAAGGTCTTCCGGTTGGTCACCGCTGAGGTTAGCACTGCAGGTCTCAGAGCTGGTAGTGATTGATGGTCCAAGCCCATACACGCATCCTGCTGTTTTCTAGAATACCGTGGATTTCATTCTACGAAATCCTGGCTTACAACCAGCCGGAATGACTAGTAAGGTGGCAGGTCCTTCCTGTCCTTGGTCATGAATTCCGCCAACTTGTTGGGATAAATGATTTGCTTTGTTTTGATTAAAGGAACTGTAGTCCATCTGAGCAGTAACAACTCAGAATTATTGGTTGCAGTCGTATTGATTTTTGAGTTGAACGTGAGAATTCCGTTGGTCGACGTAGTAAGTAAGATGGAAAACAATAGCATGATTGACAATCTGTTAGAAAGTGCATCAGCGACAGTTACGGTGCTTATATAATAAAAATATGGTAATTTATCATCCAATTTGAATAGCGAATAACGACTGCAACAGCCAAATTGTGATCCAAGGGAGAAAGACTACAAAGATTAAAAACATGTTGGGCGTCGCCAGACCGTTGTTTGAGTCAGAAGGTGTAACCAATCAGTAAGGATGGCAGATAAAAGCGGCTTTCTCAGCCGTTAAACTAAACACCGATGACTTTTCTTCCATACCGATATAAAGTTGTCACAACTTATACCCAAGTCGGGTTCATTAATGGGTTTTTCGTTGGCACCCGCGGGTTTCACCAACCCCTATAAGTCCAAGAGGCAAACTGTTTATCACGGGGAAACGCCAGTAATGACGTCCAGCACAAGTGTTAGAAACGGTGAACTAGAACTTCCATGGCAAACTACTGGTTAATCTTCACTGTCGTTCAGTGAATTCCAGACCAGATTTGTCATCCAAGCGGTTCAGCTTGGGTGATGATCCTTGGAAATGTGCGTCCAGAACTAACTGTACAGGATTAATTACTGGACATCGCACATAGCCCAAAGACCACGGCCACTCAGCCTACAGTGTAGCCTTTAACTGTACACGCTGTGAGTCTCTCCAAGTTTATCAAACAGTTTACTGCGCCTAAAAAACAGCTGACATTAAAGAGCTGTTAACTACAAAACCTGGTTTATACCACAGTGAATAAAAGTGTACATTTCTTGCCTCACTGAACTGGCCTCTGTCCGTACACTGTGGCCACACTAAGAGATGGTCCAGAAAATACTGACAGTGACTAATTCACTAAGCCGAACCTGCTTGACACAAGAAAGTCGGCCTTGCATGATATGATAACACTGGCTTAGTGTTCAATAGGGTTAATTAATGGAAGAGTGCTCGGAGTTCATATCCAGGCCGTGGCAACGGGGTGCACTACTGTTTGGTTCCAACAATAGCGGAACTCAGGTCTACTGCTAATTTTTCAAAAAGGTTAGCTGCAAAGTCGTGGTCGATCGTGAGTGATGCTCCGGTTAAATCAGTCACCTCTAAAACTACTCATCAATAATGTTACAGTTCAGTTTATCGATGGCCTGATGGTAAGTTTACGTCTGTGTCACTCGTACGACTTCAACCAATTCTAATGAAGTGTTTCTTTTTTAGTATACAAAGTCCGTCCTGAAGATATCGAACTCACAGTCGTTGAGTCTTTATAAACGTGAAAAAAGCGTTGCTGAACATGTGTTACGCTTTCCTGCAGTTACTGCATGTTATTCGCTAGCCTGTTGGCGTAATCCTGTGTATTGACAAAAGCTTTGCTTGTCAACTGGAAGAAGTCTGCTGATAGGCCAAGAGAACATCCGTACATTTGTGAATCTGGGGCAGAAGCTAACATCTTTGTATGTCTGACAGGTTAATAAACCCCGCTAAATTTCCAGAAGGTTCAGAGCAGAACCGAAAATTCGGCAAAAAAACCTTATTCACTGAGGCAAGTAGCCCACTTACCTGATATACTCATGGATAGTTATGGACAAACGCTCCGCCTCCGTGCAACTTATTGACCCCTTCACAGTCTGTGAAATAGAGAGCGACAGACTGCGTTTCAGCCTCCGAACACAAAATATGATGCAGTTAATGCCACCACACCTGTTCAATTCACCCGACCGGTATTGTTCGTCGTACCATTAGCAAAAGAGTAATTATTACTATAGTAAAACAGGCTGCCTCGTTTGTCAGTAGTATGGTGCACACATTTGGGAACTAAAGGACAAGCCTCAGCGCCGGGAAGACGACGGACCAGAAGCGACTATTGGAACAGTGTATACGCACAGTCGGGAAGGTGCCACCAGGGCGAATGACAACATATTGCCACCCAATGTGTGTGAATGCACATCAGTCCTGAAAAAGGGTGGTCCTGTTTTAGCATAAACTGTGCAGGAGTTCGTGCAATAAACAACTTTGAGGCCCCAACGTCTTTTGTGATCGCAACATTACATCGGTTGATGTTAGGTTCTTCCTTTCTAAGATCACCCCACTGGAATTTTCATATGAAGGATACTGGAGCGGTGACTGAAAGAAACGGACTGCCTTTAGTGGGTCGGGAAAAATGCAAGTTAATCAGAAAACGATGTACTTGATCTAACGAAGTCATCTTGATCGTTTTTATACTTCGACCGTGGTATTCATTTAGCAACGCTGCGTAGTTCTCGGGGGTACAAATTGGTTGAGCTTCGAGTCATTTCTTATTGAACAAAAATGGTCGAGGCTCTTACTTCAGCGGAACTCTCTGTTTTCGACGTTGTTTTGCCTGCGCAATATCTTTTGTTCCTCACCGATAACGTTTTGCAACACCTGTAGACTCGCGGTCATTTTGCCAAATGGAGGCTCACACTGATTTCGATTACAACACTCCTGAGGAAGGCCACCCGAGATGGTTGAAACGTAGAGTATTACAACTTGCTCGTAACGTTGTGTTATTCCCAATCTGTTTATCAATACCTCTTCACCTGCATATTCTTGCCATTCAGTACCAAACTGCTGATACTATAAAATGAATGTTTATTCCATATCCCCGAAGCGGTCGTTAGTCTTGATGGTAAATCAAAGAGCTAGTCTCGTCCATCATCCCATCCAGGTGACCTGAGAAATACTGAAAGAAGAATCGACCAGCGAAATATCCTAAATCGACGGTGCGCGTGAAATTCACGAACACACAGAGCTCCATGTACAGGTGTATTGTCATACTAGAAGGCGATTTAACTCGTTTCACACACTGAGACCAGAACTTATTTTGTATTCTATCCACAGCATGACTTGCTACCCATCACGAACCGGTTGCGGTAGTTTTACACTGGAATCGTAATGATTCACCGTTGCAATGGGCTGTGATCATTGTAAATTCGTTCCTGAAATGACCGCTTCTAAATTCTAAACAAGACAACTGTCAACACGCTTCATAATGATAAAGTGTACGACCAAGCTTCGTCAAAAATTTCAACAAACACAGGTTCTTCGTTTATCATTGTAAGTATAGGTTTCGTGAGGGTGTATACAACGCAGTCATCTGGTTCTTAGACAGGATTCGCCGACACAGCAGGTTACTACCCGCAAAAAACTTAGATGGTTCAAAACATTGCCTAGGAAACATGTTGTACTAAGCCAATGGGGCATCAGTGATCCTTCTAAATGACTGTCATGTCTAGCTTTTCTCTGACGTGGTCTTCCTAGCTGGAGACATCTTATACGTCACTCTTATTATACTCTCCAGTCCGCTGATCAGCCGAATTCAGTGATTTGTTTTCTCGACTGGGGTGATCATCAGTAGTTTTTCCTGCTCTTTAGGTTCCAGTAGCTCTCCAAGTCTATTCTCTTTAGCATTTATTCTATTGTCATATTAATAACGATGACTCAAAGGCTAAACAGTACCTTCATCAGATCACACGACCATCAAAAGAATAAGTGACATCTAGAAAGCTCGGGAAAATTCGACCGATTTAACTGCTTCCATGGTTCAGTCACGTAGTCCTATTGTTGTGAATCTAGAATGTGGACGACACAAAGGTTACTTTATTGGAGAAATTAACACACTACTTAAACGCCTGAGCACGACTAGAAACGGAAACACTCATTTGCACACCATACTCTGCTGAGGATACTCCAGTCGCTTTAGACACCATGTATCAGTTCCGTCGTTTAGCGAAAGCCATTATATGTCATTCTACCCTCCAATGATCCATCCTGTATATCTGTCGTATTTATCACGCGATTATCTCCATCCGCGATCATCTCGATCCACGCTGCTACTGAACAGTGGTGTGAGTAGCATGGTGCTACCGTATCTCCTCACTACACTAGTTAGCAATCAGGTGTCCTCTAGATCTGGCTTTGAAACGAGCCTGAGGGTTGACGACAACCTAACAACTAACTGTAGTGCTTACAATCATGTGTTATTGCTGTGATTTGTTGTTGCACGTAATTGTACAACCCGTTTGTGAATACCACCTACACTTTTATTTGAGGAGACATCATTTGGGGCCGGTTAACGCAAAAATAAGCCGGAATCTCCTCGCATGGTTTCTCTCTTCTCATTTCTCGCTGAAATATCGGCTGACAAGTTAATTGCACGATGAAGTATCATAGTTTCGCTGTTCTACCGACCTTTCAAACCCGAATGTTTTGCTTCCTACGTCAAGTGTGGAATTGTTCATCTGACGTCGTTCGACGTTACTGTCTGGCGCCGTCTTGTGTTTGTGTATGATAGTCTTTTCAACCCTAGGAAACTCACCCAAACTGTGAGTCGTTTCATTTTCTTCAATTCGCACTTGATTGTACATACAATTTTACGTTTATTTGTTGCCGTTATAATTTCCCAGCAGTATCGTACACTTGACTGCTTATCAGTTTGTTTAGTACCACACTGCATAACTTACTTTGGCCCCACCATCTTTAAAAAGATCAATGAGTTTACATTCATGGTTGAATTCGGTAATTCTCGTTCAGTTTAGCCCTCCTCATAAATATCACTGAATGTAGTTAATAGTCAACTTGATCGTGACAATGATGAGTGTGGTTACCCGTCAACATAATGACCAAAAACTTACATTTGCCCGGTCATGACTTAGGTGAAAATGGGAGCGATTCATGCTAACAACAGTAAACATATTGACAATCAAAACTCCAACAGTTAAAGATCATACAGAATCAGGAGTTGGATCATTCCAGCTGCCTTTAGTTCATATTCATTACGACTGAAACCCCGAATGTACAGAATCACATGAGCACGTAATCTGACAGGACGAACTCATAAATAACCCTTAATCTCGATGACTTACAATTATTTAACAATCCCTAAGGAAATTCCTTGTTTTATTAAAATGAAACCTAAACAGTGTCAATGAATTAGACCATAATTTTCAAAATTTGTAAGCGCCGAAAGAAATTACAGCCTAGTTTGTTATTTAAAATCTACTGTCTTCATCTTAGAGCAGAGATGTCACCGAGTTATGCATAAAGCATGACCATCCACTTGTTATTGTCTTGTCTGTAAATCTTTGCTTTCTGCACGAACACCAGCATGTGTTGGTCCATTTATAGTCTCCTAATTTCATTGTCAAACCCCGAAAGTATTTTGGATAAGCTGGTCGTAAATTGTAGGCCTTCCAGTAGAAGGCAAGGGCACAGTACCGTGATAAAAAATCTCGCTCTTATCATCAAACAATTTATCGGCTACCCTCTCTTTGATAGGCATATGTGATCTGAATGGTGGTGCCTTAATGGAATACTAAACTAAACATACGTTTCTAAACTAAGAGTCGTCTAAGTTGACGCCTAATCCATTCGATGATACTGATAGAAAGTTTGTAAGCAAAATCTGTTCATTATGCCAATAAATCTTATCTACTGCAGTGACTCAAGTCTTTTCTACGTCACTAGTCACTAACCTTAATTAAAAATCGTTGTTTTCTGGCTATTGATCCAGTTGCTTTTGGATACGTGCACCTATAGCTTGTTTTGTCACTCTACAAATAACTAAATATTTTACCGGAAATGTCTGGTTGTTAACATGACTCTTGGGTGAACAACTTCGAACGTACCTTCCATAATTCAACAGTGAGCTTGCGAGGAACGGTACTTTATTCCATCTTTATAAATACAAATAAACGGTCTGATTTCACAAGATTATCCCATACTAAAAACGTCTCACTAACCACGTTCCACATGGACTTGTTTTATTATAACCACAAGAATCGGATAACATGACTGGGTAAAGGTTTTACGTTTTAACTGCACGCCAAATCACCACAAGTACTATCAGTGCAGGTTTTAGAAGCTTGGTCATTCAAAGACATCTGAATGATCAGTCGTTACTCTCGACTCAACTCGTGCCTTGTGTGGGTGCACTGAAGCCAGTACTAAAGATGATTCGGCATATGTCCCAGCCGGTAACATCAGAAATGGACGCTGTAATCATTGCTTAACTTGCCCACAAACCACAGTGGACTGAGATCAACATCTGTGTGACTTTGAGGCACAAACCAAAATTTTGGGGCGAACATAACTCTATCAGATTCTGTCTGGATTCAGTGTGATAATCACAATAAGAGGGGGAAAACAAGCAACAAGAAACAAAGCCTCATTCTTCATCAAAGGTGGTTCGATAACAGGAAATTGTACTGGTCGCAATCAACTGTCACTCTCTTGGGCAGAATGTCAATTGTCCGGTGGAAAAACGAATAAAATCAAACTTGTTCTCCTACTCTAACCATATCAATGTGAATAAACAAGATCACAACTGGTACTGCGACATTCGTCTGAGTGAATTAACACAATATTGTAGATGTATCACCATTCTAAAGTCGAGCTTTGACCGATACCACATTAACCTAACGAGAACAAAACACAACGGTATGACAGCCTTCCAGATCTTAAACTGCAGGAATTTCAACCTTCCAGCATTGAACTGCGAGGATCGTGGGCTGTCGGACTATCGAGTTTCGGTGTGGTGATACGAACGTGCTTTGAAAATTGGCCTAGCAGGCGATGCATTACCCAAAATAAGTCTTAGCTTGGGTCATACATGGGATTCTAACGTTGGTAAAGTCCTTTGGAACAAGTCTCATTTGGTTCACGCAGTACACAAAAATTTGAGAGTGCACTCAATGGCACCATTTGTAGAGTGGCGATCAGATTTATTGAGACTTCTAAGACTGAGCAATACACCATCACGTGTGTGCACTCGCATCTCAACGTTGATCATTTAGGGTACCTTTGCTGTGCACCGATTAATCCTCAGACTCTATCTTCGCGCTTCACATAAGTTTTTCCTCTTTTCATCTAACTGAATAACGTGTTCGAACCGCGATACACGGTGAGACAAAAATGAGCAGCGCAGTTAGTCTGTTTACCATGAAAAGGGTCGCGTTATTCCAATACTCATTAATCTATCAAGCTGACCCATTTTTGATGAGGATTATCGTGCCTAATCTATTCTGCACATTATTTAGAACCTTTGTGGTGTTTGATGACCTGCTTTTATAGTTCCAAAAAGGCAGTTCTAAAGTGGGAACGTATATGAAACTATATAACCTTGAGAATCACTCTGTGAAACTATCTCAGAGGCGTTGGGGAGAAATAAAGTAGGATGATCTAGTATGTCACATTAATCAGTTAGCATCAACACATGGCCTATATTCATGTACAACAAATCACCGGTGGACTATAACGTTAACACATTGAAATATCTTGTCCTTTCAAAATGAACGTGTTGATTGGACTAAGCTGACGAAGGTCGATTGGCGCATGGTGGCAGAAGGACTGATCGTTGCTCACCAGAGCTGAGGCGCTAACGGCCACAAGCAATGTTTTATTCGAGACACATAATTTATCGGTGCATATGCTCAGGGGGACTGCGAGCCTGAGAGAAGACAATTCGAATTCTGCTCATCACACATATCAGGTGTGTTTGAAATGTGAACCGCTAAGTGACCAGTTGTTGTTATACAGCTGTGCTTGTGAAAATGGTGCAAGTTCGTACAATATTACCAGCAGTCCTCGTTTTCATAGTTTCCAGTTAACTAGAAGTCTAATTCTGTCGTTCGCGAAACGTTCGCTTTAAATTTTGCACAACAATAAGAAAATTTCAACTACTGGCGAAAACTGATTCAGCACCTTTTCCACTGTGAGGGGACTCAACATCATTTCCTTGTATCTCGTTGTCAATTTGAGATGTCCCAGAGGGTTTTCTGGGTTTCAGCGCTGACAACGACAAATACCAAAATATACAAGTGAAGATAGCAGTTTCCAATGAATAGAACACTCCAGTTCCCATACGGATAAACTGTTCAACTAGCACAATTTGATCGAAATTACTGCTATGATTGAGATTTTTCGCTCTGTAAGATAAACGTGTTAGTTACTGCGTTATTACACCCACCGGGACTCAACTAACAGTTTCAGATGTGGATATTCTATCATTTTTCAATCGTTTTTTAATCACATTCAAGTTGTCTGGTTTACTCCGCACCCTCATCGGTTTAGCTCACATTGTCTTCATGTATCAGTTCCACTCACTTTGTGATAGATGGGAGCCTTCGCGATTATCTGTGAGGTCTACTTTTGTCCAGTAAAAGGATGTTAATAAGGTTTGTCCTTAATAAAGAATACCGAATAAACTGCTCCCGACGAATCCTTCGAATGGGGGTATTGAAAGCATGGTGGTGTAAAGGCAGCTGTGTAAAAATAACATGAGCGGGAATCTGAATTACACAATTTTTCCATAAACTAATGATGACTCATAAATGTTTGACACAAGTACATAAAGACTTAACCCCACCTGGATACACATCGCCAGATTCACGTGTGAACATGTGCCGATTACAAACAGTACGCTTTCGACTGGGCGTGTTAAAAAAACTGGGCATGTGAATCGATTTGCGCTCATAAGACTAGTCATACCGACCTCTGTGTCTGTCTGTCCGCTCTGAGGTGCCATCTGCTGTAACACCGCAGCTTAACTCACTTGGCTCACTATGGCTACCCCACCACCATAACGAACGTAGTTCAGCACGTACCCACCCAAGTGTCTGTCCTTGATGTTTTTCGTCATCCGCTGGTTTTTCAAAATGCCAGAACGCACGCGTGTTTCAATGATACTACTACTGGCTTACCTACATGCTTACCTGTCTGTCGACATACCCGCCTACTTTAGTGTGTCCTTGCCCTACCAGTGACCAATCCCATGTACGTTTGAGTCTGGTCTCGACAAAAACACATGATTACGGATGAAACCGAACGATAACAACAAACCAGAGTCTGTTACGGGGCTGACTCATTCTGTACAGACCCTACACAGAAAACTGTAACGTGTATCCCTGCTTTTGGGCTTGCCACTTCAGCTTAGGTGGTGCTCAAACGTGTGCAGACAGACTGGATCAATTTAATGAATCTGGAAACAAAAAATTAAGGAAATCCATTTTCCAACCCTGAGTTCTACTTCCTAATGCCAGTCACTCAAGCGAATGAACTAACTTTACGATGTGCAGTTTCAGGTTGCACACATCCCCAAATGGTTTCGGTGTTCTTTGTACGCTTCAGGATGTGAGCGTTGAAACCGGTAAAATGAAATGTACTTGCGTTTGTTCCGATCACTGTGAGGTTAAGTGATCACGTACTCAGCTTGTCCTTCGGCATCATTCATGCATCCAAAGTTTGACTGTGCTGCTAAATAAACTGACGCTGTTTCGGTAGCCCCGAAATTCAGGTGCCAGGTTGGTAATGAACACCAGAGTTCAAGTGACTGGGACCAAATTTAAGTAGGAAATAGGAGCCAGTAAGTGAACACAGTTGTTTCTAAACCCCATCCACACCAGTGAAATCGTGCTGTTGAAAGTCCAGTCATAACTTTGCTCAATTTTACTCACGTGTTCCGACTGCGTTAGGCAACAATATTCACTTAAAATTTTGTTGTACGTTTCCCTTATTATCTAGTTAACCGTCAACCATAGTACTTCTGATGTCAGGTTGCTAACCATTATTCTAGAAATCTCGAGTCAAATATTAGCGAATCACTCAACCTTAAGTTCTGGCCATAATCACTCGCGAATGGTGGTCAATTCGTCTCAGCAGCTTGGGTTGAAAAATAGTGGCCGGAATTAATGTCTCCACTCCGTGACAAAATTCGACAACCATCCTATCATTTTCATCGCCAAGTCGAAAACAAACGTATCTCGGAACAAAAGAAAGAAAACTTTCCGAAAGCGGTGGACCACCTTTCTACAGAGACCCAGTTAATAAAACACTGGACATCGGATGAACTCTAGCCAGCAACAAAAGCTGTATGCATATGAGAAATCACCAGATGATCTATAAAGCCAAACATTTTGCGTAAAAAAGGCTTATATAGAAACAGCTGCCCACAGAAGTATAAAAAGTAGTTGTGACAAAGATTTGTGTGAGATTAGTATTTCGTCTCAGTGTCCAGTCACAGTGATTGGACATTCTTTCAACGAAGATGTTTAATGTTTTCGAATTTGTACTCCTCCAAGCTGCCCCTAAAGCAACCGATATTTCAGCAGTAGAGCAGCATAACTCTGGACTTTCGTACTCCGGACGAGTAAAAATAGAGCCGAACCCAATCGCGCACAGAGATTAGATCACAGTGTTAATTCATCTATAAATCCACGACGTCGTGATGTACAGCCAACGAACTGGAGGTGATACTCTGAAAAAATCAGAGGTTCTTACCAAGTTGTTCGTCACTTGAAGATATTCCAGCATCTGAGCAAAAAGTCGGCCTCTGCATTACAATCGATTATGACCAGCTGTGATACTCAGAATTAGGGATTTCGAATGGCACTAGGGATCGTACGTGAACTGAAACCTCCCACGCAAGTAATAAGAATAGCTGGTGCTGGTAGCAGTAAGCAATTCTTATTCATGAATTGAGACGCCGAATTTATGGATGTACAACAGTATTAAAGAAATCACAGCCTGTAATTGACTGATCTAATTGGCACATGCAACATCATAAACTGTATGTCAATTGGTAGAATACAGAACAGATGAATTGGCGAATAACGGAAGGCACAACACTGAGACCGTTCGTCCAATCCTGATGTTGTATCCTCAACGCGATATTTGGATTGGCCGTTTGTCAGATCTTCTGTTGTGTCGGGGTTTGGATAATCGGTGAATCGAGATTGCCAACACTCCAGTCTACTTGGTACGGAAGCGTAAATTTAAGATTGGTGAACGGCTGTCATTGGGTCATCAGCCGAAATTCAGTTCCGTCTCTGAAGATCATGCTAGCAACAGCTTTATGCAAAAGGCCTGGCAAGATTCTTTTCCGTCATCATTAAAGTAAACGGGATGTTACTGATGAGTTCGAGAAGCAAGTGGTGCGGTTTATGTTGAGTGAAGCCATACTTGCAGCTACTTCAACAAGATGAACTTGGAAATTTTTCTGTAAGGTCATTGTGGAGTTTTTCTCAGTGTTCACTGCGAATTTCTCATAGGGACGCGTGATTTAGAATTTGACTTGAATTCGAACGTATATCTGGTCGCATTGAAAACTAATGTCAGTCTTCGTCAGCTGGTGTCTTTCGGCAATCTCTGGTATGCCCATCGGACCTGGCTAGAACGACGAATGCCACATGAAATCTAGCCTACATTCACGGACGCTATGACCCGGAAATTGAGACGCGATGGTAGAGTAGACGCGGTTACGGAATGCCCTGAGGTCTACACAAACAGCTAACGTTAAATCCGCGTATCAGCGTAAAGACACCATAATGACTTGGGTTACCGTTCCAGGCTGTTAAGGCTATTTTCCATATTTCTATGTATAAATCACGGCATGAACAAGATTAACATAAAACTGCGGAAATTATGGACTAATTGATGTGCCGGCGTCCACAGAGTCCACAGAAATTTCGACACTTGCCCGGTGCTGGTGTCACGAGTTAAGTATAGTTTGCCCGAGTTCTCTTCGTCATTCTGCACCTACCCTCTCACCTGCTACTGTTGAGCCGATTACGTTGGGGGAACCACCAGATAGCTGTTAGAGATGATTCATTAACATCCACTGAAATGGCTTCGCAGAGAACGCATCTCCAGTGCAATCGGTTCACACTTAAACGACAATGGTCATCCAGTCAATACGAATGAAGCGTTCCGAATTTTCTACAAGGCTTTTCAAGTCTGTTACAGAGCTGTCCGAGTGTGAATGTTATCAACGTCCGGGGTTATTGCGATCAGACTCTACAACCCCTGTTTATATACCTAAGCAAGCCCAACATCTCCCTTGGCCAATCATTCCACAGCCACTTGAAGTCCAAGCAAACGTGAACCACATGACGCTAACGAACACAAGTCTCGTGACAGGCATATGTAACAGTCCAGAACATTCACCAGTACTCCCACCATCCCTCAGTAGTCTGTCATCCGTACCACTTTTGTGGTTTTATAATGACCCATCGGACTCGTCCTAATTTTCATATATAACTTGCACTCGTAGAAACCTGATGAGAAGGACCGAAAACAGATGTTTGCAAAATTGACTTCTTAAGAATTTTAAGGGAAACTGGAGAGGAATAAACGAAGACACATGATTGATATTGGTTAAAGGTTAATACAGATAAAAATTGATGGGATGACTCTGTAGCGAGTCATTGATTATTGGAATGAACGTTTTGTAGCTAACAACCGCAGTTTTTTATAGCATAATCACCATCAGACACAATGAAGCTGTTAGACCAGTGCAGTATATGGTAGGACATTACGTAGTAAGATGTGTGTGCAAAGTACGCCAGCATACACATCTGGCGGGTGGAAATAATCACATGACCAGTCCTGAGGTTCCCGTTAGCTTTGACCGTTAGGCTCAAGCAACTTACCCCGTCATATCTTGTGAACAAGCTCTCCAATGTTAGATATCAAATCATTATCGACCTACCATTGTCTTGCTTGAAAGGTTTGTTAGTGGTCATGTATACTCTGCGGTAACAAGCGACGTGTCAGCCGCCAAGTAGCCCACTACCCGGTCATCAGGCGCTCTGCAAGTATATTCAGTCCCAGCCCCACTAATTGTGAACCGCATTTCACCACCCCGGTTGTCGGTCGTGAACTTAGAGACTTCTCGTATTCATCGGCAAATTGTCATGTTTGCTGCACAGTCAGCAGTAGGGTACTTCCCAATTAGCGGAGACAATCGTGGTCAACAGCAGACAGCTTACGTGCATTCGAAATGGAAAGAGGCTAGTTTTCTGATCCGCGCATCTGGATGAACTCAGTTGATTTGTGTGCTTTCACTGTGCTCAGAAATAAGACACCTTCGTGGCACTTTAAATAAGAGAGGTTTATGCGTGCAGACCATGTGATATTACTGGTCTCGTAGACACCTGGCCAACAATACTTCAAGCTATGATAACCACACCGTCTCGACAAATGAGTCGATCATTTGTCTCAAGCTACCTGTATACAACGATAGAGTTAGGATCATGACCAACTCATCTTGTGAAGTTGCTTGCATCACTGAATTGGTGGGCGGGTTTTGACCATACATAGAGAAAGAATTGTACAACTAATGAAAATGACTTCGTACGAAATCATCCAGCCATCCCATATTGTTATGGGACTATCAGGGTGAAACACTAGTCTGACGTTATCTGGACGCCGACTGTACTGAGAGTCGTGTGTGTTTTATCACTCAGTCTGAGCGAGAACTGAGAGGAAGTATCTTTCCAAAATGAATTAGCTATACCTATGCGAGAATGCTAAAAAGCCTTCCGACATCTGCAGATGCGGTCCTACACAATTTGGAAAGACTAACAACAACGTGTGGGCAGATCGAACGGGATGGAAATCGGTTTTATCAAAGTGAGACCGACGGTGAATAAAACGAACGAACTCAGTGCAACGGAATATGTATGAGATTTCAAATCGAACTTTATTTCAATATCCTCACAACAACCCGGGATGCTAATGTTGACCAGAACTCCCTGGTCGATATATAAGGAAACGACTAAGCCATTTTTACCTGAATCAGCAACAGATATCAGACCCTAATTTGCGAACTGAAATTCAGGTTTCTTGAACTTACCAGAAACATTTCGTTTGCTTCAGTAACGAGGAGAATAAAAAGTGGACAAATCTCATATACGAATATGGTGGTTACGTGATCATCTGAAGAAGAAAGCATGCGCATACCAGACTCTCGGCAGTCACACAGACAACTATCAGCTTCTGTTATAGGTGAACCGGTCTTATTAGATAGCAATCAAGATGTTGATTTCTAAGCTCAGACGCTCTCTGTCATCCCTCATTTTCCATACCGGTAATCAACTGTAGTCTTCTAGCCAGGCAGTTCCTCGATCCTTCTGTCGCGTGCCACGGGGGCGCGCCCACCTAAGGTTTTGTACTCGGTTGAGTGCCGTCAGGTTCTAAGTTATGTAAGGAACCTACAGGGCTCGCAAAACAGACAGATACTCAGACCGGATGCGTAGATTTCCAGTGTTGGTCTTCTGATGGGGGAGTGGCGGAATTCACATTTAAGATGCGTTTAGGATGCACTGGACACAAGTGAATTTGACTGAGCTTCCACGTTCATAATTCGGTCTTGTCTAATTTGAGGTCGATGCTGCGGTTGCTACATTAAAACGTGGCCGAATTCGTAGTCACGGTAGTAACAACGGTTTGCTATACCGACGAGCCCTAAGAAGAACGAAACTCACATATGAGGCTTCTGTTCGAAACAGACCGAATGGAAATTCTATGGGAATGTGTTAGCTGCCACGCGTTTTGACTGATGTTCAACTTATACCGATGTACAACAGTCTTTCGTGGAAATCAACTCGGTGATAGAGTTATATGACCACTCCATCTTCCATCAATTACATCCTCATTATCAAGCCGATAGTGGTCAAACATCACGACAAATGGGCAAATACCACTTGGAAGCCGTTGGCTGAGTTTAACTAAAATAATACTCAAATTAAGTACGATAAACATGCAGCTAGCAAGATCAACCGTGACAAAATCGCGCGGTCACACTAAATGGTCATGATTTCTTTGCTGATGCGCTGGCCCCCCGCTAGGTGGTCAAACAAATGTCAGGTGCTCTGAGTTTCAGCCATACATGTTCACTTAGTTGATTTTTCAATTACCTTGACGCACTGTCAGTGTTCTAGGCGTGAAACGGTTGACTAGCACTTAATTTTTGATTGGTTCTGTCCATGTCATTACAGGCAGATGTGAACCAACTGTCCTGAGAAGTTTTCTAACTGATACAACTCTAAAGCAGTCAAGCCCTCATGATACACAATGAATGAACAGAGCTTTTGACCTGCCAAACAATCATATCCCCTTATCAATATGATGAATTGGAAGGCAAAAGAATATTTTCACGCATCTGACTAAGATGCCCAGCTTTCCGGGTTTGGCCGTGAATGATTAACCCACATGCAACGAAGACTGAAAATATCTCATACTATATCGAAAATGCGTTCAATAAAGCACAATCTTTGTTGTCCAACTCGCTGGTCGCCACATCGCGCGCTCGCTCGCGTCTGTGAACCGAAATTCCGGTCCGCATCACCCCCGGTTTCCGCCCACACGTCGCGTGCACTTTCTGCCCGGTTTGTTTATGTGGCCGACCCCTGCTGTTGGGGTGGGTCGTTCTGCTTGCCATTCCTGGTCCGTTCGTCCGATCTCGTTAGGCGAAGGTTCGTCCGGCCGCTCATGTTGTTCGCACTCTATCCGCTGGTGGGTTTTGACCGTATTCTCCGACCCCGTCGAGATATTCCATTGACTGTTGGAATAATCACACCTAAGATAGCCCGTAACAACATTCGTAAATCTTCGGGATCTTTTGAAAATATCTCGTACGGTCAACTGTTCCCAAATCCTTCAGCTCCCTCCATTCGGATTGCGTAAGCAGAGCAAGTATTAAACCAAATGTTTGTCACAGGACATTCAGTTCACTCCCCAGGAACCATAGATGCAATAACAACCACGTGATAAGCATATCCTGTTTTCAAAACAAATGTCTCCGCGACTAGCTGACATTGGACCATCTCGTTAATCTGCAAGCGTCATAGCAATCCGGGTTAGTAACAAAATTTATCCGGGCAGTCATACACAATTTCTTGTTTAATCCATTTGGGGATGACAACTAACTAAATGAAATTTTGTTAGCAGTTTCCATTGGTAGTTGTTCATTTGTTGTGAAAAATGACCGCAGATTTACAACTAAAGAAGACGTTACTGAAAGATCAGCTGACCATATGATTTTGCAGTGGAATGTATGTGTATTGAACCCTACTTTCAGACATCTGAGGGTTCGAAGTAACGATATTCCTTTCTAATACCTATCCGTGTACGTGCTTTTGCAAGTTACTTTGGCTTTGACTCAAATGTTATTTTTCCTTACCACTTTGACAGGTGTGTTAATTGCTGGTTGCCTTCACTTGAGTGATGCTTGCGTCACCCTTTTTGAAACTTTGCTCACTTCCTTTGTTTGATTGATTGATTGCCTGGAAATACTGTGTTGGATATGAATATCTTCAACCTGTTAGGTACCAGCTTGTAATCCGTTCCTTGGAAGCAAAATACGGATCGAAACTGTCGAGACTGTCTATCTGTCTACGTTGGGATTCTTTCAGTAATACTTGGGGTCATCGGTTTACCTCCACCTGACGTTGGGCGTCGTTGTGGGAGATCGTATGTCAAAAAGATGCACCCTTTATTTTTCTCACCTACCTGACATTTGTCATCAACACTTTACTCATCCCGACTTTGCCTCACCGCCTGCGGCACGAGTAGTCATTCTTTACCTGACCTAGTGGCGAGATGCTTTACCTTTGACCTTGCTGGTCCGGTTGGAAAACCGTTGATTTTGTTGAACGAGACTGTCGTCGTGGACGAATGCGATTCGTCCATTGTAATTTTCGACGCATTTTCTTTAGTAGCATGGTTGAAATATTTGGGTCCAGTCTTGTTTCCAATCTGGGGATCCGTTTGCAGGTTACGCGTCACTCAACGATCAGACGTGGAGCGTTACACACACTGTCTGTAAATAGCCTTGTTGAACAAACATACTTCTGAGAACAAAATGAACGGTGTTCTATATGACCTCGAGAGTTATGAACATGTTAATGGAGGACCTGCGAAAGGTTTGAGAGCTCTAATAACCAAAACTGTGACCGCTATTTAAAAAGATAATAACTCACTCACAAAACAAGCTAGGCACCTTTAAACCTACTGAGGGACCAGTGCGACGGCTATGTGTAGGTCCACAAGGATCGAGTACCATTGCGACCAGTCGTTTCATCCAGCACGACCTCGAGCTACCGATTGACGGGGTTCTTTTTACGTATTCTCCGACCATGTTTATCTCACGAAAGAGATGATGCGAACTGCCCAGCTGATTTCCTGAGACAGACTGAGGGACTGGAGTTGTCTGTTACATCGCTTTTCACTAACGTGCCGAAGAAACTTGAGGTAAAAGTTTGAAACTCCTGCTAAGTAAGGACGATAACCTCCGTTGTAGAACGAATCTTTCTCCTGAGGAATTAATCCATTTAGTGCGGCTTTGCGTGCAGTCTTATTCACATTTTGACGGCCGAGTCTATCGGATGAAGAGAGGCAAACCAATTGGCTCACTTATGCCGGGACTACTTGCAGATGCTGTAATGAAGCACTTCGAGTCGGAAGCCTTTCTGATGTTCAAACCTAAATTGTGGCCTCGACATGTGGATACGGCATTTGTTGTTTTACCTCGGACTTAGCTTGACCAGTTATGTGAATAACATGAAGACGAAAAAATTCAAGGTCTGGCGTTTCTCAATATATCGGTCGTAAGGAGACCTAATGGCAAACTTAAAACCACTGTCTATCGTAAACCGACAACAGTTGATGTCCTTCTCAGGTTCGATGGCAATCATCCAGCATGCCAACTGAAAAGCTGCGCGCGAGCATCATTTCCAAGTTCAGACACCCGTACTTTGAAGACAAGAACGAGAACACCTGTTCAAACTGCTCACTTCCATTGGACACCCCAGTAGTTTCATAAGGCTATCTATCTGAAGGTCCCCAAGGACTTGACGTGCAGAACCCGAAACGACAAATCTGAAGCAGCACAGAGGATGCTTCAACCACTGAGCATCCAAACATCACACAAGCAAAACTCTCTGTTCAGCTTGGGTGCATTTCTGCCTGGTTCAGTTTTGAATATCGCTGAATGAACATCAGCTCATTTATCACATTTCTTCTTTCGTTTTTGTTATTTTCGTTTGTTCCAGACTAGACTAAACCTGACTATTTCTCATATTTCTATCGCGTACCCTTAGAATGAGGTATGTAGGAATAACAGATCGACCGAATTTCAGAAAAGGCGTACAAAACGCGTCAAGGCCAAGTGAACCATCGACGATAGCCAAGAACGGAAAGGCTTCAGTGCGAGCTAATTTTGCCAGATCGTCGTTGGACGCACGCACAACTTTCAAAATGCCAGTTTTAAGGGCTTCATTCTTAACCTTAAAACCTAGTTTCCATTTCGGAAAATGGACTGCTTCATCTTTTCCTATGTGGAAAATTGTAGGCGTAAACGTGACTAATTAAGTGGCATATACTTTCGCGGAAAAAAGAGCATTTGTAAGGTATAGAAATCATTCAAATTCACAGCTATCAAGCTCATTCAACAAATTTGCAAACTATCATTAACTCAGTGGGTTTCGGCAGCGTGAGACAAACCAGAATCTTCTCTAACCATAAATAATGTGTAGCAAATTTGGCCACTTTATAAAACTCATTTTTAACCTTCCTACGATCTTCAGAGGACATTGGAGGGCGCCATTTTTACTAGTTCAACCATTCAATCCACGAACATTCGGAAATGCAATGAAGTACTGAATATCAGCAGAAACCTAATGGAACCCAATACTCCGAGTGAACATGGGTTAACACATCTTGCGTCATGGAATTACATTGACGGTTATCCGCTTGATCCTTTCGGTATTCTGCTAAAAAAAATAATGTGGTAAATTAGCTTGTGATAACTAGGAAAAAGGTTTCCACAGTTTTCAAGGTAGGCCCGAACTATCAGCATGCTCACTCTTCGGCAAATATGTTCCCAAAATTTAGGTTTCAATTCGGTACAATTGGTTTGGTTGCTTGACAAAATTGTTGGTTGGCAAACATTTCATGCACTCCCAGTTATGATTAATTATTCGGACAATGGGTATCGGGAATTTCAAGTTCCATCCTCCTAACTATATAGGCCCTAAGGCTCGGTTTGGAAACAAACTTCAGCATTCCTTGAAAACTGACTTCGGTTCATGTCAACAATCGTACGGGTGAAAAATATTATCATTATTATGATCTCTGCAGATGAATCTATGTTCATAATACGGCTCGCCGAAGAAAGATTGCAACTCTGAATCTAGTCACATAAATTTGAAACAGAAGACTATAAGTAGTGTTATTGTCAGGACAAGCATAACGCATCCGACCCTTATAACCATTACCGTTAATGAAACGTTCATCCAACCAATGAGCTGTTTTCAATTGACGTCCTGAGCCAATGATCACCACGTCACACGAAACCTGACAGTCGTCAGTTCTCTCTCAGTTTTTAAGCCGGTTTTGCTTGATTCACCCAGGCCGGAGTGTGATAGCCCAAAACCCCCAAGCTATCGTGATCAGTATGTGGGTCTGGAAGCAAAACCCCAATCGGCTTACCGGCATTGCAGTGACGTGATTATTGCAAAAGCAAATACGCACGCATTCAAACACGTAACCAATCGCCCATCAGTGCCATAGTCGCTACAGAGCTAACTACGCAGACGCTCGCAGTAACCGTGCTCACAATACTCTGCTTCATCGTCAATATTGTGTAACAGGTGTCTTAGTTGAACGATTCACATTGTAATTACACACGTACCAAAGAAATTGTTAAGTCGTTTTCAATTGCCACCTGCTCTACCGTCACGGCCACATTCTCAGTGAGAGAGAGAGAGAGACGGTGGGCGTAGACTTCAGTATTCGCGCCCGAGACAATGTGCTTATCGTAATTTTCTCTATGAATGAAATCACGTGACTGGGCAGGGTGGTGAGACATGCGTTGGGCCGGGCGTATGAGCCTTTCGGCAGTACCGATGTATCGGTTCACACACAATCGCGCACATACGTACCACGGACAACTGTGGAGCAAACAATAGCGTTGGTCTGGGCCAGGTGGTCATTTACGTTACGGTTGCGCAAACGGGCAAATGCAAAGAGGGTGAAGAGAAAAGAGTGAAGATTATGGGTTAACTGTACGATGATTCAGGGTTGTGCAGACAACGTGGATAAGAACAAGGCAGGAATGGGGTGATGTGAGTAGGGAATGAAGAGTGGTATTGGAACTAACGTTTCAAATATTTTGACAAGTTTGTTCGGGAGAGTCACCCATGACTTGTAGGTGTGTCGACCAGTACGCTGTGCTACCTGATGAAAAGAAAGCCAATTCACTTTGTTTTCAGATGGAGCCAATCGATGCACAAAGAAGTAAAAGAAACAGAATAGCAGGTATTCAAGTGGTTCATTATTTCCATCACAAGCAATGATCGCCGTTCAAACTAGATCAAGACAGATCCATCCCCAGCTGAATCTGTCGGGTTGTGTTTTCATTATTGATGAATTCGCCAGGTAACTGAGTAGTGTACCCCGATCTGAATTCAAATTTTATCTTACGTGAATCAAATTACTCAAATGGAACATCATTTGAGTGTCATCGGATGGAAATACTACCATAGAAACCAACAGTCTTCGCTCCGAAGTCTCCACAGGTCACTACGACATAGTCACGCAGCTGTGTGTATTGAGGTTCAGCGGTCACTTAAGCTGTAAAAAATGGTGTGAACTCACGGGTGGATCACAGCACCAGTTGCAAAACAAACGAAAGCCCCAATCGGACCCTTCCGGAATCCGGGCCAAATGAAGCCCATGCCTCGCTGTGATACGTGTGCGTGCGTTAATGCCACATCCCGCGCTAATCTAATTTTTATCGAAATATCGTCACACACGGTATGAATGCAGTTTACATAAAACACAGACCGGGTATCGTCGTTCGTTCACGAATTGACTCATGTTCAATCAAACGTGAGCGTCAGTGGGCTAGTTCGATGACTGAACGATGAAGTGGTAAACTCCCCTGCATATACCATGTTTTCTTTAATACTGTTGTATATCCATAAATTGGGCTTCTCCTCTCATGAATATCAACTGTTTACTGCTACCACTTCCAGGTCTTCTTATTACTTGCGTGGTAGGTTTCAATTCGAGTACGATTTCTAGGGTTATTTGAAGTCGCTGACCGTTTCATCAGATTTGTAGAAGTAGCTTGGATTGGTCACCCGATTTTAAACTTTGACATCCATGATGACCGTGCCCGGACTTTAAAGGAACGATTTAAAAAGAGGACGAGCGTATTCATATATGGAATACCAGTTTAATAGCAACAAAGAGGACTGTTAGGAAGGTGGTAACCGGGAGTCTATCAGAAACTTTAACTGATGTCAATATTGCCTTCTGTTATTGACTTGAGTAATCTGGTTTAATAAAGAGGTGAGGGCAACTGGAATATGAATGTCGTCCGGGCTACGACATAATTTCCATATGATACCTCAAATTATGACTGCGTTAAACAAGAACACATGTACACAGAATAATGTTGAGCCGTCCACACCTATACATAATCAGTAACCATAACCGAACTCGAACCCACTGCCATGTGGTTGGTAAGCAAATTTAGTTGTTACTGAGGTATGCTAGTAAACAGTGCAAATAAGAGTCAAATATTTATCGAATGAATAAAGAAATTTGTTCAGTTCGTTGTTCGAAACTTTGAAAAAATATTTCTTGAGGTACGTGACAAACGAATGCCACGTAGGCTTTGCATAGAAGCAAATCTGCGTAGGACTTCGAGTGTCTCAATGCATTAGATTATATTAGAGCACATTAACATATATTTGAGAAAAGTGGCTGTAGGTCGACCTTTGTCCGTTCACGTTATTAGAATTGAATACGTGTTACTGCTCATCAGTGGCGTCGGTAGATTCAAGCCTGAACTAATGGAGAAATTCTGCTTAAGCGGTCGGTCCCTGGGTCATTTTGTGGATTCTGTGACACATTTGGCTGAGTGGATAACTAGATCTAAACGTGAAATTTCCGGGCTTCTCATGTGGCTCAGCTGGTGGAGCATTTGTCGTGTCTGGGCATGATGTTTCTCTTACTGGTTCGAGTCTAGCCGAAGTCCAGATTTTTCGCAAACGGATTCCTTCTAAACTATGTATGTTATTAAGTTAGTGAGCCGCTTCAATAAAGTAAAACCAAAGACAAGTAGTGAAGCAAATGATGCAAATATAATGAATAGGTTTTCAACTCTGTTGTTTCGTTTCTGTGATCAAGGTTCACTTAATCCATCAAGTGAGAAATTGATGAAACTGTCCGAAAAGCTGTCAACTTCTTCCACCGTGTTCGCTAGAGAAACGCTTTTGTTCAAGCTGGTCCAGGTTCTTATATTAATTTTCATGCTTTAAAGAGCGAATTGTTAACAAATTTGGTTACTCAACATCAGTGAAACCTGACGCACGTTTGGAAACTTATGCTTGTTAGCAGACGCTAATATTGTTCGAAATCATTTAATGGAAATATCTCAAAAAGCAATTCCGTCCAAAAAACACTTATACCAGTTGCCTCTCCTAGTACTAGAACAAAGGAGAAGTTCATAAAGTAGAACAACAAAAAAACCAAATCCATTTAACTTACGGTTTTACTGTGAGTTCCCGTTACACGTGTGAACCATCTTTGAGCAACTTGGAGACACCTGGGGTAGAGGTCCCAGCAATAGCTCTGCAAAAGAAGACAGTAGAAACAAACAATAACCAAGGGCCCTGTAAGTCTTGCACAAAACTTACATAAACGGAAAACAAAACGTTGTTAACAACAGGGCTGCATGCTAGGTTGTACATTTCAAATTTGATTCATGAAAGCTTGCAAATTGTGCCTACGCCATACAGTCATCTATTAGCCTCAAGAACAAGCTCAACCTATTTCAAAAAGATATTATTACACTATTCTTGATAGATCCATTTGAAAGACACAGCAATTGTAATTGAACCTGCTATTTCTTTTAAACGAACATGTAACACCTCAAATTATTTCCATCAAAAATCACAGAAATTTTGAAAAGATGTTGTGCCCGAATAAGTTGGAAAAACACAATAGCCGTCAAGTGAGATGGACGCTCAAGCACCATTTCGTTCGCAGTGTTCACTTACGTATGCGAAACTACGCATAAGCATTTGGACGTGTAGGTACCTACAGGCAAAATTTTCACAGCGATCGATCATTATTCGGCCGTGTGATCAAAGTTTGTGTTAGCAGATACGTATATAGATGTAAGGTGGAAACAAAGAGTAACTGTAAGGAAATAAGAATAGAAGGGTGGTTTAGTCTGTGTACCGCATTACCAAGGTAGTCATAAGTTCACTACCCCTTGTTTCTGAATGCATAACGGCGAATTCATACGGTGTATAACAAGCGCGGTTCTGGGTAGATTGGCCACGCAGTGAGGGCAATCCAGTCCCGGATTTTGAGGCACTTCCCCAAATGAAATCTGAGTGATAAACGTGGAAATACGATGGGTGCAATTACAAACGTACAGGAGTCTGTCCATCGAGTAGACCATGTTAAAGCATTTCGTGTTGTCAGATAGTGAACAGTCACGCTTTAGTCATTCTGTATAAAAACACCGACGTGCGTTCAAAAACAAACGATAATGAACTTATATGATGCCTGCTGCATTCTTCACTGAGGTTGTATTCATTCTCTCTCATAATTTTAGACGATAAGTTATATGGGTAAATAGCTACGCAGCAGTTAACAATATTAAAATTGGAACAGAAGTTTGTGTGGAATCCATAATTACGTAGGCCGTTGAATGAAGCATTCGTTTAGCCAGGTTTTTGCCCATCAGGATAGGAAGTGATAGACACATGGGTGTCATTCTCCAACTATTTCTCCATTCACTTGGTGCACACGCTGTTCCGTATTGCTTGTTTTGGTGAACGACCCATGATGAGTAATCGTTATTCCAGGATTTACCAGTAGTCACACTAGTATGAGCGTTTCTCACAGGTTCGAGAATTGGAAACAGTGTTGGATAAGGTATGAACAATTTGGTCTGGGTGAATTCATATTGAAAAAGGTAGTGCTTTCGCTTTCCTATGCATCTGACAAGTTTTCTTATTTGGAGAAGATTAATCCATCGGGTGTTCTATGTATGTTGTTGATAGGCTCCTTGGATTGTTCTTAGTTTACAGAGTACGTGAGTTCTAGTGTGCTGCGTCGTCGTTCAAGGCGCTATCCTGAAAAGACGACTAGATATTCACTGAATTCGTATTAATTTACGCTGTTCACCGTCCATACATTAGGTTCATTGTCATATGAAATCGAGATAAGTAACCAAAACACTTGATACTGGGACACGATCTCGAGATGAATTTGCCTTGTATGATCGATGTGTTTGCTACGTATTGTCTGAGATCAGCTAACTGCTTATCTTGCGCATCCAAGTGTGGAGAGGACCGCGGAACAGACCTTCGTTTCCCAGTACTAGCCTAGACATCACCCACTTTTACACAAAGCATTAAGTCGCTGACGTCAAATAACCTATCGGTCAGAGCACGGTTAGAATGGCTTTGTCTGCTGTGTTTCAGGATTACTATCGTGGAGATGGCCATCGCCCATGTATTGAAAATGGTACTGCTGATACTTTGCCAATCAGATTAAGTTAACCTCGTTCTTATTATTTGGCCCATGTTACACCAATCTAGCATGTCTATATGAACTTCGTGAAGTAAAACAGCAAAGCCAATTCACTGCAATGAAGGCGTACCGCCTGGTTTTTCCATCTTAGAAAGTAACTGTGTTCGAAATCACGTAGTCATACTGGCTGGGTCAGTCTCCACAACACGAAACAATATTGTTTATGCAAAACGAAAATGTCATAAAATAGACATCTTCAAGTGCAGTTTAGAAGTGGTCCTACTCACAAGGAGTCAAACACTAGTCAACATCAATTAATTAGCTGGTCTAGGATTTGAGAAACAAACCCCTCATCACTGCAAAGGAGGTTCCTTTTAGGACCGAACTGAGCCCAGTCAACAAGGAGGTTTCATCTGATCAAACCCAGCTCACTTAAGCGTTGAATGTCTAACTTACAAAAGCAGCTTTCATGCAAACTTCACACTTCTCTCTCCGTGAGGAGCGTCACCAGAACCATCATTCTCATCTGGTCCACCTGAACTCCGATTATCTTGGATAGGTCTTCAGTGTGCTTCATCCTTGAATGGCTGCGGCTACGGAAATTTTATCGCTGATATTGTTCACTGAAGAAGTTGTTGGGTGGCCGAGTGACTGAGTACTCAACGAACTGAAGGAGATGACATTTGAAACACTAGGTTTCCACAAACAGAGTCCAAAGCTGTGGTTAAGTATGATGCGACAAGTCCCCATGTATGTTATTAAATGCATATTACATAATGAGGAGTTATGAAACTGAACGTAAGGTGTCGAAGCCAAAAACACTAGAAGCACGACAGAGGTACACAGGTGTATCGGTTACCTAATCGTTCACGTTTACTTTTACTATGGTAAGACTACGGCTATCCTACACACAGGAAATGGACCGGCAATCACTTGATGATGTTGAGTTGCGAATGGTAACACCGAACTACCCATTCTGGAAGTTTGAAAATTGTGCACTACCGCTGAAATTACTCGTGGTTCTGTCATGACAATTTAGGCACCCCACCACATTACAGTGGATTCCTAAACATTTCCATTAAATATCGGTTTACTGGAGGTCAAACACAGTGTTGAGTGAGAGGTAACGGATGGATGAACGATGCTAAGTTATCACAGGTCTCGTAAGAGAAGTAACCAATAGTCAACAACATTAATAACAAATTTCTTCATTCGTTCTGGGTGCATGAACAACCAGCTCTTGTGGGCGAGTAGAAGTGCAACAAATCTGAGCGAGAACAGAGCACATTTCATTCACCCTGTCTATTACTTTTACCGAGTAAGCCAACTGGTCACCTTACTGAAGAATGACGATATATACGTGCGTTGCCCTCTCCTTTCGTTGCAGCCAGTCATACTATTAACGGTAGTTTATCCAACTAACCGTATTTTTCTTACTAGCACCGTGCGGTATTTGGTCGAGTTCAAGTAATCCGCAGAATAGTAAGTAAATCTGCAGTTGTAGCACGAACCATAACGTAAGTCAGGTATCATTTTCTAAGTATTCAGCTGTTAACATTGTAACAGTGGACTGCTTCAATGATGGGTACTAAACGTTAACGACACCTCTTAACCTACAGCAAACTGGGGTGGAGAAATGTGGACATGCTCCTATTGTTTATATGCGCATAAACCACGGTCAACCAAAGGTGAAAATCGCATTGACTTGATAGTAGAACGAGAGAAAAATTAACCACAGAGAAACCAAATCGTCTTTTTTCTGGCAACCCCTTTTATCACTCATTCGGTTTACCAGCAATGTACCAGTATCCTCGTGTTTACCATAGGCCACCGCTTTGTGTTTCAGAAAATCAGAAGTGAATGTTTGTTACTTGCGGAAGACACGCGTGGGTGAACGCCTTCCGGTTAACAAGGAAATACAACAGCTTAATCATACGAAGAATGGAAGAACTATTATTGGGGACTTTAAAAGCCTTTTCGACGTTTCAGTTTACTTTTCATTACAGTCTTCTCTGAATCCTACAGTGTGATGTTGGACAGGAACCCATCATATATGTAAGTATAATATAAGCTAGCGCAGAAAAATTTGCAATCGCACGAAAATGTGTGTCCGACTTTGAACCCAATTTAGAAGAATCGTAGAAACAATGCAATAGGAATCGCCGAAACGATGGTACCAACCATACCACTTACTGAGCTTCCAAAATAATCGTCAGAAAGCGAAGTGACGCCTCTAAAACCGACAAGTTCTTAATTAATGACGTCCAGAATGAATTATAAGTGTCTGACTAAAATAAAGCAAACAATGCTTTGAACTCAAACTATTAGGTGAAAGGATTGATGTGGATATGTGTCACGCAGACACTTGTGAGTGAAAACAAAGCAAACACCTTCCCCACACTTTTCTTTTGGGTATGCTGTTTGTGTCGTTGGTTCAAATCCAGCCGAAGCTCCGGTTTTTCACAGTTCGGTCTCACTTAGATCTCTAAATCTGCCAAGCTACCCATTAGAAATCAAACCAGCCCGAAATCCTCGGTAATAAGAAACAGGGTAATATAGTGCAATGAAAGGGGAATGAACAAAAGAAATGATATCAGATCGATACTGTGAATCATTCGTGTCATATGATGCACAGAATCAGTAGGTGTGGACTAGCTTCTGAACAGTGTGACCAATGCAAACTACACTACTAAAATGGAGCCTAGGATTAGGATCGAAAACAGTGCCTTTATATAGGATGAACGACAATTTGAAGACAATTAAGTTAGCAAGCTTGTAAGGCAACCAGAACAACAGGTAGATTGTATGATAGAAATTGGATAGTTAAGTTTATCAAAAAGCGATTGCTTAATCACTAAGAAAAGAGTTCAGCAGTGCTGTCGTTTGACAACCGTCTCTGAAGGTTGACAAGACAGTCACGAGCCGTCCATAATCCGAGTCTAGCTTTGACTAGTAGTGAAAGGGTGATTGATACAGAGAAAAAGAAATGGAAATATGCATACGATTTAGAGGGGGATAGTACATTTGGAGAAATTAACACTGATTATGCGGTACAAAGGGAACTTGCAAGTCAACGGAAGGGATATGGCCTCCGTCAAACAAAAACAGTTGAAACGTCGAAACAAAGTAGGGAGAAAACTGGGAGGATTCTGAAGTATGTATTCGAAATTTGTGACCGGCAAATATCTGGACTTAAACGCTAAAGAGCGTTTGAAAAATTAATAGCTTGAGATGAGACAAGCAAAGGATGCTTCAACTCAACCCCAAACAAACGTGAGCAATCTCAGTGCTTGCCAGCTCTGAACACCCCATTCTTAATATGGACACTGTTCAGCGCGTGACCAGTCTACAGTAGTGGACATGACTGCGACGGAGGTTTGGCCTTCTAAAAGGTATAAAAATATCCTTCGAGATCTTCTGTGGGGTACATCCTCCAACGTGACCGCTTCTGTCTTCAGTTTGTGCACGTCAGATTCAGACCGTATGAAGAGGTATTACAATCTTCTGCAATTTCCGGCGGTTGGGACAAACGTAATCTGGTTTGAGAAGCATTGTGTCTAACCAGCCAACTTGCTGAATCTAAACTAGAGCAGTATAATATGCTGTTGATGTGCGTCACATGTCATTGCCTGATTACCGTTTTACTTCCTTTGATTCTAATCAATACAAACTAGCAATCTTAGTTGATTCATATTCATCCAGTGCGCATATGCCGACAGGTCACGTAGAAGAGTGCAATTAACCATCCGGTCACCGTCGACGTATGCACAGGGTGGAACACATTTTAAGACGAGGTGAGAAATCTCACTTGGGCATAGGAACGTGCTTAAATATCCTGCTGGGCTAAGCTAAACCTGATGAGACGGCTGCATACTTTGTGGGCCTGATCCAGCCTTTGTCTACAGTTCAATCACCATTTACTTCGTATGTGCATGGTGCGCAGTGGGTCGTGGCAAACCAGTGGTGTGTAGTCAACTGGAGGGTACTGTGACTGTTTCGCTGTTCGTCCTAAGCTGAAAAAAGATGCTTAATTTCGTCACGTTGGTAGGCTTTTCTTATTGCCTGAGTGGTAAGGCATACGCATGTCGACAGAGGAGAGTTTGTCACGCTGTATTCTTCTGATATGAGTCCACAAAAAGCATGTAATCAATCCGTGATTTAGTAACAAAGTTGCATAGCACTGCTCCGATCCAGGTTCTTTACACATACTGGAACACAGAACAACGTAGAAGCAGAAAGGTGAGCCAGGATTGTTTTACTGCGATAATTTTGACAAAGTAACATGGGCTGCACAAGGTTAATGTAGGCCAGACCAACACGGATTGTACTGAGAATTTGTTAGTTTAAAACGATGCTCACATCTTTAAATGAACTCGAGAAGTTTCAGGTGAAGACATCTTCATGTCTAACCTTTAATCTGTTGAGAATGTAATGCAGACGTTTTAAGATTATATGATTTAAAGATATCGTACGTACATCACATTTATTCCATTCCAACAAGTATTTTGTTAAAGAAAAAATCGACCCAACCACCCGAACTAAAAAGTGTGCGGAATCCGCTTGAATTTATGGTGACTGAGGCAATAAAGATGTGTCAGAATAGCCTGATTATAGGATAATCTAAAATACAAGTTCACCAGCGTGTCGAACCCGTGTTTTAGTTTCAAGCTTGAGGTGAACAGTAAAACAGACACGCTCGTCACATAACCTTCCAATAAACCGTACACTTATAGGGTACCACGGCACGTTGCAATTCACATACATACCAAGTACCGGTTGAACTAAGGGCAAACGTTGAACCTGGTCTCCTCATTATATGAAAGCCTTATTGGGTCTGCCTGAGTCAGGCGGGGTATCGCGAACAGTCCCGACTATGTTGAAGTTTGCACGTGTGTGTATGCACATGTAAAATTTATCACGTCAGGTGATAGATTTTACGCGAAAGCTCGATCCACACAGGGTACATCAGAATATAAAAGCCACTGGTTTGAGCCTCAGTTGACCCATCGGCCATACTCGACGACAGGGGGAACTGTGATTATACGAATGACCAGCATAGCACAGATGTGACAGGATTAAAAATGTTTCGCCACAACCATCACGTGAACTCTGTGACTACAGTTAACCGTAAGGGATAAGAATAACGCGCACTGTGTTCCCGAATTCACGGGAGCCTCATGGTGAATCGGATGTGAATTTTTTGTAAGATAGGGCACAAAACATTAATCTTATTTTGTAGATCTCAAAACCTCTGCATGGAACGATTGATCTTTGATATCTTTCTAAGTAGCGTAATGGAGAACTCAGCAATCAAGTATATCGTAAATAAGCTACATAATCTAAAGCACTACACATGGTCAGGGTGAAATAAACGTGCGATTAATACCGTCGTCACGAAACCCAAGAATGTGTGCTGTTCCTACCGGTTTGTTCGGTTTGCCATCAAGTTTGCATGACGATCTACTAAACGCCGTGATGGAAACGATGCAATCGAATTTAGTAGAGGTTGGCAAGGCTGTTTGTCCCGGGAAACCATACACTAGTTGATTAATGTAACCAATTATTCGAGTTCCCCAGGCTTTCTGAAGAATGAGAGGATTTCACTCTCACCATAATCACTACCTCCTCTAGGCTTCAGAGTCAGTATCGAGTAGGCAATCAGCTCAACTTCAGATAAGTTTGGGTCTAATGAAGCAATCCGATATTTTCAATGAATACCGTCGTTTGTAGAGTCTGGAAGTATTCCCGGTTTCATATTTTAATGGGATGTGCAGTGTACGTGGGTAATTGGAATAATCTTAGGAGTTGTACCTGAACTTCAGTCTGTTTTTTACACTATGAGGAAAAGGCTTTGAATGAACTGCATTAAGATCAGGGTTCATAATTGGTTGGTGGTAATAGCAGTTCTAGTAATATTGTAACGAAAAGGCGTTCACTAGAGCACAAACTTCGTTGTCCAACTCGCTGGTCGCCACATCGCGCGCGCGCTCGCGTCTATGAGCCGAAATTCCGGTCCGCATCACCCCCGGTTTCCGCCCACACGTCGTGTGCACTTTCTGTCCAGTTTGTTTATGTGGCCGACCCCTGCTGTTGGGATGGGTCGTTCTGCTTGCCATTGCTGATCCGTTCATCCGATCTCGTTAGGCGAAGGTTCGTCCAGTCGCTCGTGTTGTTTCCTTGATGGTTTTGACCATTTTCTCCGACCGTGTCAAAATATTCCATCATGTTGGAATAATCGTTCTCCCGATCTGGTCATCCATCTCCTTTTGCTGCCAGTTCTCGTCCCTTGGTCCGATCTAGTCGAGTGATGGCTCATCCGGTTACCGCTTGTTGTGGGATTTTGGGCGGATCTCTCTGCCGCGTTGAGGCATTTCGCTGAGAGTTCGAATATTCGCACCTCCGGTTTGATAATCCATCACACCCGTCCCTGCTTTAAGGATATTGCCACGGTTTTGCCAGGGTGCCAAGTGTACAACATAGATCCATCCCCCACGAAGGCCTTGGTTGATTTGGCAGCTAGTATTCCTGTGACTCGTGATGGCAAATAAACCTTTCCACCGTCCTGTAAATTCGTCTGTACCCAGAGCCGCATGTTTCCGGTCGATTGTAGTCTCTCACCTTCACTTGGTCTCCGATCCTGAACGGACGTCATTTGTTTATTTCAGCGTTGTCTTTTTGTTGTCCTTTCAGGCGCACGGTGTTCTAGGTGTTCTTGGTCTTGAGGTGATGATTGTCCCTCTCTACCTCCGGTTACACAGACATCCAAGAGAATCCCTGGCTTCTTCCCGTGTGTCAGTTCAAATGGGGAACACTAAGTTGTGGTAGGTTTCGTCGTGCGGTATACAGACAAGAAGTCTGGTAGTCCTTATTCCCAGTTATTGCACCTATTGTTCAGACATTCTCTCGTTGTACGATTGAACCGCTCCGTCAACCTGTTCGTTCACGAATGGTATGGCAATGTTATCAGACGCTGTATTTCCCAGTTCTTCTACATCCCGTGAAATTGCCGCCTCTTGAAACACGGGACCTGGTCCGTGAAAACTCTGTGCGGTACTTCATGGCAAGCCAGGAGAATGTTCATGGGAGCGTGTGCGACCGTTCCGCTCGTTTAATCCGTCGCTGGAATGACTTCCACCCATTGTGTGAAATGATTAATCGTGACAACTATGTGGCGACTTCCCTTTAGACTTATTGAGAGTAGGCCAAAAATATCTATGGTCCATGTGTCCGCGACATGCTGTGTTACAGTAGATTGAATCGACGATCTTTCCATCATTGTCTCTCGATTATGTTGGTAATGGGAGCAGGTTCGAATGAAATCAGTCACATCTTTCCGCATCGTCGGCCAAAATGCCCTTTGTCGCAGTAGTTCGAACGCACGTTCCCGCCCCATGTAAGCACCTGCGTGTGCCAGTACAGTCACACGTTCCCTCTATCCGATTTGAATAAATGGCAGTCCTCAAGGTTGCAGCCCTCTCTGCACCTTTGTATTGAAGATGAGTTAGCCGGTTTCCAGATATAGCTGGTCCCACATGTGTATCACATCATTCAGTCCCGAAACCAACGACTTGAGTTTGGTTCCTGCCAGTAAATGTTCATACATTCCGAATACTTGAGGTACTTGCTGTTGATAATCCATTATCTGCTTATCGGCAACAAAAATTGCTTTTACGGATATGGCGACAGTGCATCAGGTACCTCATCGTTTCTGCCCCTGATTTTCTCGATGGCAAAGTTGAACCGTTGTCGTCGGAGTGCTCAGCGCCCCAGTTGTCTGCGTGGATCCTTCGCCGTCTTCAGCCAGATCAGGGGTTTGTGGTCGGTCTCGACATGAAAGGTGGTCGCTATCAGGTAGATCTTCCACTTCTCCAGCGCCCGGGCGATAGCTAGGCATTCCTTTTCCGTGGCGGAATACTTTCTCTCTGCTTCCGTCAGTACTCGACTGGCATATTGTACTGTCTCCGACGGTTGTAAAAGAATTGCCCCGGTTCCGATACCATTTATATCAACTGACACCGTGAATGATTCACCCGGTTTGGGGATCGTCAGGCACCGTCGAATGTTGGTAGCTTCTTGCTTGAGTTTGTTGAACGCCACATCTAAATCATCAGTCCATACAAATGTCTTCTTCCCCAGCATTTGGAAGAGTAGATATATCTTCTGAGAGAACCCCGGCGTAAATTTTGAATCTTCGCCGACCATTCCGAGGAAAGACATTAGTCGCCGCTTCGATTCTGGTAATGGTGAATTCTTAATGGCTGTAAACTTCTCTGAAAGTGGCTGGATTTTGCATTAACAACCGTGTGTCCTAAGCAGACGATTAGACTGTGGCCTATTTGACCTTTCTTACTACTCAGTTGTAAGCCGACTGTGTCAGTTCCTTCTAAAACTGCTCGCAGCTTTTTTTGTGTATTCTGACACCGAATTGGAGAATATAACGTCGTTGTCTGCATATGCAACCAATGGGCATAATCCTTGATCTCTTCGCGATGGAAATTCACGATATCACCACAAACACGCAACTCGTTCCGCTCCATGTCTACGGTTTTTCTCAATCGACGTGGCCGATCAGCACCTGTTGCCGTTTCTTTCAAGTTACCAACTACTAACATCGCGTGGTGTAGCCTACCTACTTGAATTTCAACACTGTGTCCCTAGTGCCTTTGAAGCCCTCCCTCCGACCGCGACTTCATTCCAGTAACTGATGTTAACAGGCAATTGTCACATTTTGTTTGTAATCGTAACGTGCAGTCGAAAGCAGCAAGCACATATGAATTAAATTTGAATTGTGTGGCAGAGCGTGCTACTAGCGCCACTGTAGTTTTTGTTTATGTAATTCATGTGTGTGGCTTACTGGACCTTTGGCTTATGTTCGTTTCTACTGTCCTCTTTTACAGGAATAATGCTGGACCTTCTGCTTCGGATGAACGCTGTCCCTCGGTCTATTCACGTTGTCCCAGAGTTAGTCCGCAATTTTTATGAACATCGGATTAGAAACGGCCAGCTTGCATGCCACATAAATGGGTCCCGCCGCCGTTTCTGCTACCGCTAACTTATGTTCTCTCTCGATCGGAACTTTTATCCGTGTACGTCCAATTCTGATGATGACCCTTTAAACGTTAACAGAGTGATTTGTTGTTATTATGTTTTTGCCTACGGGTTTGGTAGATGGCTAATCGAATAGATTTTCACCAAAGCAGTCCACCTTACCACTCAGAGGCGAAGTTGTACGCTTACGAATACTAGGTTGATAGACATAACCATCGTTGTCTCCAGTCTTCCGTCTGCACCACCTGTGATTATGCCATGTGCAGTCGTTTGTGAATGTGTAGTTCGAAGCTCTCGGATGTGCGGTAAACGAGTCTAACACAAAAGCAGTGCAGTTTTTAATGTTTAGGTCATGTACTGTGCAACATTGTCAAATATTTTTGACGCCAGGCGCTAAACATAAGATCCACTAGCCGTTCGAGAAACTGCCAGTGGGTCTTTGGATCTTCAGAAGCTGGTTGAATAGGATTGATAAGTGTCAATTGCCAGGTTGGGAATCTCGCGATCTAAACTATATGACCGGCTGGAAACGGATGTATTTCACAATCAAATGCTTGCTTGTTTCCACAGAATGCATACCTCCATCAGAAGTTTTTCGTTTCTCTCTTTATTCATAGTTGCCTCTAGCATTAACTTTATCTTCATTACTCTCCGGCCTGTTTCAATACTGTATATGCAGCGCATTAAGCGGTAACTTATGTATTGTTAACAATATTCCTTATTTTTGATATTGCCCCAATCAGAGCAAATATATCACAAGCTTAAAGGGAGTTATGATGGTGATGGATATGGCTGACTTCCTCATAAGCTTTCTAAAATGCGCAATGCGTGAAAAACTGCTTTGGTTTGTCCATCCTGATCTTCTTTTATATAACATATTTTGGTATTGCCTCATCTATTCATTATTTATTTTTTCACTTTATTTACCCTAATTTTGTCCCCTATTACACCAATGCTCAAACTATTGCTGTATACAAAGTGCAGCCGAACAAATGGAGAGTTTCATATTTATTATCGAACATTACACGAATTATTCAGGACAGCTGTACTAGTGCGATGATCAGAATGATTGACCTCATGTGAGATTTCTTACAACAACCTCCTTCATAATGAGTGTTTCGTTCCATCGGCTGAAACTGTTACAGACGATGTAAAATCTTTTGGTAACGTAGAGGTTTCAGCATTCACTACTTCTGAGATATCCGCAAAGTTAGTGATCCCTGTTCACACTCACTAAGAGTGACCAACCTTCGAGTTCCATTGGGGGCGACTCCTTAGAATGGTGCTCCACATGTACTAACTACTCGCGGTAGTCAGCACTCAGTCTCAAAAATTCCGATCTGGCTATTTCTAACTTTCTACTTAAAACGGACAACTGAGTCTATCAATGACACTGTACATCCTGTTTTTAAGGTAAGTCCCCTTTGAACCTTATCCGGTTGCCACGAACCATTGTAATGGATTGAACTTACCAGTAGAGTTTAGTTCGCTTAACAGTTTGTGGTTGGAAACGGAACACAACCCACAATCAATTGCAGCCTTTTCAAGCGACGATATTGCTTTATCGCCAATTTATTACTGCTGATAAGAATTTGACTCTGTATGCTCATAAGAAGCAAAATTAATAATGGAACAACAGTTCCCATCTCAAAATCAGGTCTACACTTTAATGTAGTTAAACGTGACAGGTGTCACCTATTTTGACATACCGAAACATGACCAAACGAACACACCTAAAACATGCCGTCACCAGTTGAAACTTCTGACCCCCAAAAATCATTCGGCGTCAGTTAGTGGATAAGGTTTCACCGTGTTTCATCGCTTTAACAGAATATCGAGGATTTGTGGCCAGAAGTTCTATTTTGGTTACCTAGACCATTTTTTTTAAAACCCTAAGCCTGGGTCATTGTGATTCGTAGCATTCTATTGTGAATACAGGACTGAACGATTTTGGTGTGCAACAACAATAGCAATAATCAATAACGGCAATTATGTGCCGTAGTAAACCATTAATCTAATCATTAGTCATAGTATTAACCCCACAGTGCTCTCAGCGTTCGTAACATGTTTTGACAAAAAGTCCAGCTTTATCTGAAGATTTTACTCCTGAGTTATTTGCAACACATTTTGAGCTGCGTGAAGATCTGGTCTCCAAGTGAACTGAGAGATTTCGCTGCATGAGAACTGGTAGATGTGGCTTTTATCTGCCTCGTAAACCACATTCACATCTCTGCTTCCTCTGTTTTTAGCCATTTTTCCCACAAATACTTCAGTTGCATATGGGTGCCCTGAACTATATATTTACGGATTCAACTTCATACTTCAGGCCACTTTTCCATCACGAACGCTCCAAGTGATTTTCGGCCATACAAACCTGTCATAAACCAACCAACCTATTGCAATCACATGATCATTGTATGTGGTTAACCTACTTACGGACAGACGCTCACATCTGAGATGGATCTACGTAGCGGCTTCCGGGTTTCGCGTGTCGGGTGCTACTGTTCGTGTCCTTACATTCTGATGGGATCCATTGTTGCACAGGTTGTTGGGACTGGGTGTTTGTGTGTGTGCATTTGCGTGTGTGTACGTATGTGGCTGAGACGCAGCAGCATTTTCTTGGAACCTGGGCCGGTCACAAAAGTGGCAACAATCGCGTAACGGACGGGCAACGCCCGTGTACTCTGCTGAGTCGAAGATTAAAGCTGACTCACGTTTGCATACAAACTATCATACCACGTACACTGACAAACCGTTACCTGTTAAAAATTTAGTCGGCTAACACAGATGTAGTCTGGCTTCGGCATAGACGGATATTCCAACCAACGCACATATTCTAGTAGGCTGGAAATTTCTAGAATTGCCGTACTACGCCCTTGGCGCAGAGTAAACTTGTAAGAAACTTCCAGCGAAATATGCAGGGTAGAAGGCTAGTTGAACCAATATTTCTTACCCAGGAAGTTGGTGTCGAACAATAAGAAGAATGGAATTATTTTGTCAACGGTATATCGATGAAAAAATAATCGAATTCAGTAAGTGTTTATTGTTTGGAGAGGTGCAGTTTCATTCCACAAATACACATCAGCTGAGTAAATCCTGATCATATCATGTTCACTTAAGCCACCTATGTTCCAAGTTGGCAGTGACTTTAAGACTGACATAATCAAAATGCTATTCAGTGACGTGGGTCTAAGCAACATAATCGTCATCATCATCGTCATCATCATCATCATCAACAACAACAACAATAACAAAAACGGCCATATCATAATTAGTGTCGTATTCGTCACCGTTACTGTAGACTTCACCATCAACGTCATTGGCTTTAACATTGTGTCCAAGGTTAATAGGTGCGTACAGTGGAAGATCAAATACCTTCACCTTTCTGTCTCCGTATTAATCAGAACATAAATTGTAGTAGAGGGGTACTCGATGTAAAGGTAACAGTTGCTAGGGCTGAAATTGTGTGAAGAAAGAACTATTTGCGTGTATCATATAGACACATTAGAGTGGCATGCTGATACACCTGACAAACATACGGAAATAACGAGTGGACAACTGGATAGACGGACGGGACTGCGGTAACTTGCTACGGGGAGATGATTAAGAAACTCCTAGCTCTGACTAACACTGTTGTGTGCCTTGATTTACGTCTCGACCGGGTCATTGACGAACGCAGTATCAGGCGGTACGTTCCAGGGAGGAAATTTCTACTCAGTATTCTGTCCGGTTGATTCTCATGTCTGAAAAAATAATCTTTTCCTTGATCAATCGTAGTTACTATGAAGATATTTGGTGGTATGCGAACATTTGCTTAAATAATTCTGTACTTTGAAGCTTTCTCTGGATTTCTGCAGTTAACTGAAAATTGATCTGTCGATGTCGACCACTCTGTATGAAAGAATTCTGTAGTGGTCATCTCTAGACGGTCATATTAGGTGAGTAAACAGGATCGGAAATTTTGCGCACCTCTTGAAGTCTATCGAGGTAATCCAAACACTTAAAATAACAGGAAATTCTGTGCTCCCCTGTCGGCAAACATAGCGGAGCTATTCTAAGGCACAGTGAGTGCTATCATAGCAGCCCGTTGTTGGTATGGTTTTGTTTTTGATGTGTTGGTCGGACTAAGTAGGCAGACATTTCAATGATCTCTTTCCCATAGCTTCAAAGAATTTAGTCCACTGTGATTTAATGCAGTCTTATGTCTAGGATTGCTGGGACTTTCAGTATATCTCATTTATCTGGACCCACTACTGTTGCTGACCCGTGAGACTCATCCTGAAAAGGATGATACAAAACTTAAATTCAGTATTTTTGCAGAAAAAATGCCTTAAGAGCAGTGAGGTCTTGCCTCGTGCACTTAATGAAACCACTATCAGTCGGCTGTGGAGGCAGTTCTTGGTAAAGTGATGTCAAGAATCTTGCTGTCTTTTCATTAGAATCCATGTGGCAGTGGACTCCACAAGAGTACTTGGTCACGTCTTTGATAGTACTGTTATAGAGAGATGTTTCAGTTAAACACATTTAGCACGTTTATGGTTGAACACCACTAGGTTCTTAAAGCACCAGCCGCAGGGTTTAGTAGGCCCGCCTCTGATATCGGCAGAGTTCACAGACTTTTGAGGAGTGTCATCAGCTGGAACATACGGATTGTCACTGAACTTACGAACTGGTAAAACAAGAAGCATGCTGGCCGGGAATGGAGCACAATTGTGCTAATTGCATCCTGGTGTGCTAAAAAGATTAGCCCCTGATGGGATGTAGCCATTCAAAGTAACATATACTTCACTCAGTCCGGGTCACTGAAGTTGACAAACAAGGGTCAGTGAGGGTGACTGGTTCCTTCCCATCAACCAATTATGGCAACCAGTACATCGCCATTGTTACAGGGCATTCTAGAAGATGGATCAAAGCAGCCACCGTAGCTAGTCAGCGTGCAAGCACCGTTTACACAGCGGTAGTGAAGTATATCTGATGAGTAGTCGGGGATTTGGTTTATTTTCAAGTTGACCATCACTCACATTTGATCGCAGNTCGAAAGAGGCTGGCTGCAAAGTCTATCTGAATACGAAGGCTGCGATCAAATGTGAGTGATGGTCAACTTGAAGGTAGTGAAGTACACAACAAAGGATTGTGGAATCCTGTAGGTCACACTGATCAATCAGGAACCCCGCCTGGAAAGTGAAAAAACTGGTTACAGGCCGACCGAATAAACCAATCTAACAAACAACGAACAGCTGGTGATTCAGCCGTATAAAATATTCTCATTGATTCTCCTAACCCATCGATTCTGGCGTAAAACGTAACGAAGACACCACCGTTCATCAGTTCTGAACAACCTGTAAAAAGTCGTTAATTTAATCTATTGGGACTTTTTCATCCTTCACAGAGCAGCTTCTTCAGACCAGACGAACTAGTCACAAATTTGGTGTTGTATTTTATTACATTTCACCAATATGTAGTGTGGTATGAACGAACGCGTAGAAAATGGTGAACAGTTCGCAATGTTAGGAAGATCAGAAGCAGGAAACGCATATATGTAGTATGTGGGACGTGCCAACAAAAAAGAATTGAGATGTACTGCTGTTAACGAATGTGGACATACGTCGGCCATGAAAATCAGTGTTAACATCCGTGGCTGTGTAGTCCCACTTATCTTATAATGAATCTCCGGCAATAAACGAATTCTCCGGCCAAGCAACCTATGACGTCACAGCATTGATATTTAAGGGTGACTGAAAATAGGTAGTCAAGCAGACTGGAGGTTGGTGAGCTATAGGTCAAGAGTACATCAGGTATTCCGTGCCTAGTTACAGTAGACTGGGTACACATAAAAGTGAAACAGAAATAACACCTGTATATAGTCAGCTGAGTGACGAATGTAGAGAGCGAATTCATGATCTTGACTTGTTGAAAATGTCATTTCTTTTGGTTGTCAGCACGAACCAGTTCGACCAAGATAAAACCAACTACCGTGTGATAGAGGGTTTGGCCCCGTCAGTTGAATGTACAGCGCATTCGGCTGTCTTGACGTTCGCCGCAGTTTTCCGAGGATCAGAAAACTGGCCTGCGAGGAGAAACAAGTTGATAAGCGCAATTTAACAACAGCGAGAAGGGCGGTCAATCAAATCGTCACAGTTTTACAGAAGGTTACCAAAGAACAGTGAGCCTCATCACTGTCTAGTCAATGCACTGCCTTCAAACCAGATTTGAAAGTCAAGTTGAGATGGATTTTGCTTCGGTGCAACAGAAAGAGGTTCTGTGAAGTTCCCCGTCAAGTCGAAATTAGCCCATGAGATGATGGAACGTTGTGGCCTACGTAATGTAATCAGTACCTAGACGTATAAACACTGAGTTTGAAAAAGCCATTTACTCAAGTGATGTGAGCCTACAGTCGGAAGAAACTGAATGCCAATTATGTTTGCAGTATGATTGCCGGCACGTTCCTCGCTGAAGGATCAAGGAGAATGCTGTGGCTATTACTGCGACAGAAAATATTTATGCAAATTGCGTGAAGGGCGGTTCCTGGCTCTCGAATGATTGACTCAGCAACACTGTGACTCCAGCCACCGTTCGTCGCAAATCCTGGTGAATTTGCCATAATAGAGAATATCACAGGATGGGAGAGATAAAAACCGGACATACAGAAACTGTATGAACTGAACACTACATACATTTTATACGAAAATCAGGATAAGCCAAACAGACCATCACATAACGTGGATATGGGAGGGATCACACTGTACTGAGGGAAAAAGAGTGTTGGTGATGGTCTGTTGATGGTGTTCATCTGGTTCATGCCTTTTTTGGCTTCAGGTACCTTTGGGATGATTAACCACGAAAGGTGGATGGTTTCTTCAACCTGATTTGCAAACACATTAATGGTTTAAATGGTCCAAGAGCAATAGTCTATGCCGTCGATGACAAACATGCACTCGCTACTCTAAAGAGAACCTGTCAAACCCTCTGAGAGATTTCGATTGTGCGTTCAGACTTTATTGATGGCTAATGGCAACTAGGTTGGAACCAGTCGTGTAGGCAGTGATTCTTAGTCACTAAAAATCTACTTCAGGGTTACTCATAAATCCCATCCGATAGTCGTCTCTAGGTTCGCCCAACGCACTCCTTTAAAAACAGTTGCCAGGATGAGTGTGAAATAACGGAGAAAACATGGGCACTTTGTCAGAGATAACATTTCCATTGTAAGCACTTCTAATTGTGCTCCAGCTACCACTGCTGATAATATCGTTGGTAATTTTGCCCTTGTATGATGGACTGTCTGTAAGAGTTCATGCTTTATTTTTTAATACATATTTGGGGATATTGCTTCTGACTAGCCACATCCCAGGCATGCTGAATTTCGTTCTGTAGTACGTGTGGTGCGCAAATCTCTTATGCCATGCTTGTCAAGCAGCAGTTCATGTTCTGCCTTCATACACTGTACAGTACGCGTTCCTTTCTTTTTGTCCTACTGATTCGCTTGGTCGCGTAAAACAGAAGGTATAATCAGTTAATCTCTTCTATTTCGATGATGTGTCTACGGTATGAATCCACAAACTGAATTCGGTTAGCAGGTTTAAATGTAGATATTTTTGTGCACAGTGCTAGTGAAGATGAAACTACCGATAGCCATAAGTGTGCCCGTGGGTAATTCAACTAGAGATGAACTCAATACACCAAGGCCACTCCGCTAATAGAGCTCTTCATAATGCCAACAGAACTTGCAGTCACTAGGTGGGGAACAAGAATGAATGAACTAGAGGGGTTTTTGATGCGATCATGCACGCGATTACGTCATGTCTGTAGGTTGGATAGCATTTCTAACCCACAAATCACCAGACCCCCAATTGGACAGGCGACACCCAAAGGAACAGATAAGGTTTTCGTACTAATCACTTCACCTGCCTGCTTAGCTCTTGGATTCCCTCAGGTGTTTGAGAACACGGTTACTAAGACGCGTTGAATTAAACACTCGTCTGAAATAAGCACATGACACAACCAGTACATCCCATGAAGTTTCATTCATTTCCCAATTGACCGAACAACCAAAACTGTTCTAACTACGCGCCGCCGAATGGCCGCACTACTCATGCGTTCATCCTAGCTGATTTTGTTTAATTGCGGAGAAAACTGTGATCAGACACAAGTATGTCCAGAGATTCTGTTGTAGGTTCATAGTCTGATGTCCTACGGTTGAAGTATTCCTATGAAGTCCTTAACAAGACATGCTAAACTTATGAGTGTAATTGCCTTTTCCTGACTGCACCCTTTTAGCTGACCTAACCGGGCTGTATCAAGTGGAATCAAAATCCAAAGCAACACAGCCGATAGAGTAGTCACGCCCGATAAAAATCTGAAGTCTTCAAAGCAGTTCAGGCAGGTGATCGGAAACTCACTCACGTCCACGTCATGAAACTCCTTCGAATGTGATCCTCCCTGGTCTTACGCACATTTAGTTCTGTCCTGACTTGACCCGATCAAGTGAAACAGCTGCTCTCAACTGTTAAGTCGCAACCTATAGCTGGGCTACAAAATGCAGATACCGGTAAGCCCCTAAAAATAAATTCGGCTGAGTCTACTGTGGTATAGTTTGAAACTGCCTGGTAAATAATGAGTTCGGTTGTTGTGAAGAGACCTATAGGTGAAATGTTTGAGATTGAGCTAGATTCTAATCAGGGACAGGAGTTGCATACCCTTATATAGTGTGCTGTTCACCGACTGAGTTCAAAAGTCACACCGGAATTTTACAGGTAAGTCGGCTGATATTGGAAATCCTTCAAGCATTTCCCCCCTACCTCTATATTAAATGAACTTTGGCAGCTTACCCACGCTCTGACTACATTTTTATGCTCTCTGGATGTGCAACAAGACAAGCCAGTTCCTAATACACTGTCAGAACAAACTCGACGGGCGAGCTTTGTTCCCAACATAATCTGCTTATCGCTGTCGCCAGTGAAGTGATATATCAAGCTACTAACAAAACTGAAGCACTACAGAGGTCACAAACTCCACATAAAAGGTTCTCTTGTGTACACTTCTGTACTATCAGTGGTAGTGGCATATGCATATAAGCAGTCATCATCATCATCATCATAGACAGCAATACATCAGTGGTTCACACTAATGCCTAACTGCCACACAACCATGACGAAAAAGCAAACCCTATATAGGAAGGAAGAAGGAAAAAAGAAGCGGACGGGAAGGGGCCTAAATACTGAAAATGACTACGTCTATATTCAAACATTTAATATCAAGGTGCCTACACCTTGCAAACAAACAACCGAGTTGCAGGTCAGAGTAAGGCCTCATCAGCAAGACAGCTTCCTTACGGCTTTCACTGCTCCGTGTCATTAAATACATTCACTTCACAGACAACTCGGACAAACAACTACAAAATTCACGCCACTGAGCTCGATTAGCCGCCATCTCACCTAGAGTCTCCAGCCACCGACTCTGTAAGTCTCGAGGGCCCCAGCCCAGGAGACCAACCCGTTGGTGAACAACTTCATTTCTCTACGCCAGCTCAACATCTGTCCGCCTCGCACCTTACACCAGTCGGTCGCAGTGTCAGCGAACAGTGCTCGGTGTGGAAGACGACTAGCTGGCATCCTTAATACATGACCTAACCATCTAAGCCTGTGCAAACGTAGAGATTGAACTCGTTTCGTAATCACGACCAAACACCCCCTTTCTAACCTCTTCGTTACTTTCACGCTGGTGCCACCAGATACGAGCGACTGAACGCAGACATCGGTGATCAAATACTTGAAGACGGTTCACGTCTTCTGCCCTGAGTGGCCAAGTCTCGCTGCCGTAAACCAATACGGCCCTCACCGTTATCTTATATACACGACCTTTAAGCTTCAGAGAAATACCCCTCTGTCGCCAGAGATGTCTCAAATTAGCGAATACCGCCCTAGCCTTAAAGATGCGCGCTTCTATTTCATTCCCTACGCCTCCACCGTTGCTGATGCAGCTTCCCAGGTATACATTTCGGTCAACAACCTCCATGACTACATCATCTAACCTTAAATTTACGTAGTCACGGCAATCCTGCAAAAGCACTTTGCATTTTGAGGCTACAAAGCGCATTCTGCAGTATTTGGCGGAACGCGAAATAGCGTCTAGAATTGTTGGTGTTGCTTGAAAGTTGTCAAACGGCAACACTTTGTCGTCAGCATAATCAAGAACAGCCAGTCTTCCACCAGGTAGGAGGTCCACACCAGCACCTTGTGAGGGCTAGAGACAATCCCCCATTATGAGCAGTGCACATTAAAAAAGGCGACTTCAAGGTATACGCTAAAGTTATACTCATACTATTTCTTCCCCCCTTGTTCGTTAACCCATCGGGGGCGTTTTTCAGCATTCTTGATTGCAGGAGAGCAGTTAAGATCTAGTTAAGGCAACCAGTATATACTGATTACGATCACTACGCGGGTGTAGAACTCAGTGGTGGTGAAACTGGTCATCAGCCACACACGTGCCAATTTGAGTTACGCTCATCTTGATTGATCCAATCTAGGTTTAGACGGCTAGTCCCGCAACATTTGCATTTGAGGTGACAAAATCCATTGATGGAAACTCAGTCGCAATCGCTGTTCAAAATGCCTATCAATTTCTTCGAAACTGTCAAGAAAAAACCAAGTCGGAGCTCCGCCGTTGTTTGAGGTCATCAGAACTGTACCTCCCAGCTCAGATGAGAATTTGAGCGACGGTCAACTTGATTTTGAAGCCATCCGTGCACCATGGACCTCACACTGTACAACACGCAATTATCATACCTAAATGTTTAGCCACATTCACTTGTTAGTAACGCTTGGCTTAGCCGACCACTTTGGGATAACGTCAGTGGTGCATTGGTCAACATAAGTGCTTGGTGAAACCACGGAGAAGAGTTTAATTCCCGATCGTGCCAGGGGTATGTACTTCTGACGTGCACCAGCAACAGTGGAATTTGAACCAAGTGCCACTTCGAAAAAGGCTAGCTGAAAATCCCTGTGAACTCGAAGACTACGACCGAACATCGATGATGTCCGATTATTTGTCAGTGACTTATTACACTTGGTTTTCCTAATGAATATAACGGATACAGGTGAGAGTATCGCTACGTATCACTGTCTCCTGTCCCTCTCTCACTAATTTCGAACACATTTCCTTCCCGAGTAGGCGGGCGGAACGCTGACCGATTCAGGCACGCAAAGCCAGGGCAGATGCACACAGGTATAGGGTGTTGGCCAAAGTATCAGACAAAACATACGCCCGTAGTCAAGGCAACTGTGCTACATGGTTCCGGCAAAACAATAGGTAGAGAATACAGATTCGTTCGGCAATAGCTGGGAATACGTATGCACTGGAATAAACAGAAAACGTGTTTCGCCATCATGATAATAACCGGAATTGGAAACAGTTATGAACCCCACCAAATCGACCACGCTGGTTGTGTCGCATTATCCATCTGGCACTTACTGCGTAAAAGTGAAGAGTTGGCGACTGGCTGCACGAATATGGTTGAAAACCAACTGTTATCACGAAGCACGTTTCTATTGGGTGACCACTCACTGGCTGAATAACTGCACCTCTCAAGTGGATTCACTGATTTGTTGCTTTCACTCGAACATGACACTAGGTCATACCCGTTTTTGATAACCTCAACATTTCAGTCACACAGTAAAATGAAAAGTAAGATTTCAGTTTCGTAATCCACCTGCACATAAAAATTTACAGTCTTGTCCATCGTCTGCATCCAAGACAGATCCATCATTTACTTAGAGGTCGGGGTGCGGTAACTAACATTGATGGGACTCAGAAAAACCTTAACCAGAAAAGCCAGTCACATTTTGTCAAGTCTTCTGGGAAATGGCCAAACCTTCAACCATGAAGTCCTACACATACACCAGGTCATCCACTAGCGGACCTCCCACCGAACACTGAAGAACGCCTAGGGGGGACGAGAAAAACCTGGGGTGTGGGATGGACAGATCATTATGTAAGTAGAATTAGGGTGCGATAAACATCTGTTCAGGTTGGAGCATAATGTCAAACCTCATGGTCATAACTGGAAAAAATTAAGTTCTAAAACTCTACTTAATGGGCATGTGCCTCAAAGAGAACACATTTCACAAGTCTCCTGGTTACTACCGTAACTCGTTTTTGCACCAAATGTTCACATGTCAAACTGTTGGTTCTTTGGGATTAAGTGTTCGTTGTTAACATAAATGCGTGCCAACAACCCTTTGAAACTTTCCTCTATCCCATTTTTCTATACATATACGAAATGACCAACGCAAAAACAGAATTGTATTTGTAAAGATCCTTTTCTTTAACAAGAACCTGTGAACCTATGAACATCAGGGCTGAACTCACAAATTACGAGATCGATTCAGATCTTCATAAATCCATCCACTCCCATGATCCAAATTTCCCCGTCACATTGGGGAAAAGAGTGAAATAGAGCGGCAGCTGAAGTAGGGTGATTGAAAACTTCAAAATCAGATTGGCTCAGAATAATGGGGAGAGACTGATTGAAATACATAGAACGGTTTCGATAGAGACGGTGATATGTGATCGATTTCGGGAATAGTAACCGAAGACGCACGAAAAACGTGAACAAGATAATGCAAAAAGTTTTGGAAGCCGTAGGGAGAGTTTTTAATGAAGTATAGAAGATGAATGATAAAGAGCACAAAGCTTCAAACTCTTGAGCCACGTGACCAACCACAACATGAGTCACACAGTTCTACGGATCTCCGCTAGAGCGAACGAAGACCATATACATTGGTGCATAGATCGAAAGGGATCACGCTGAGTTTCCGGTAATCAGCAGAAATAATGATATGCTCCCTGGTTCACAGCCGATTTTCGCTCGAAACGTAATGCAGAAAATAAGATAAAGCAACAGCAAAGATGAGTGGACACAACCGATGGAGATAGAGCAGGAAAAAGACTAAGTAAAATGGTTTGCTTGCGGCGACTTTCATACACTTCCATACTGAACTTGGTTCCATCGCGCATCGGTGTCAGAAAACCATAGTTCAAGAGTTAAAAATAAACTAGGGCACGCCAAGGTCAGTCGGGCTGATTGCCGGCCAGTGATATGCTCGAATCAACATCGTTTCGTCACAGCCCGAAAAGGAATAAAAAAATCCTTAGGCGCCCTGAAAATTATAAAGCAAGTTACCATACCTCGTCTGCGTATGTACAACACAGAACTCCTGGCATGTATGTACATCACATTTGTGATCACTCCAACTCAGTGCGAAGGTGGTGTGTTTAAACGACCGGAGTCCGTGGCCGGCTCATTCGAGCCGACTGATTTTTCTAGCAGTGCGTCAGCTCCATCTAGCATAGAGAGTAGACAGTTGGTGGCATGCAATGACTGGGGATTCCCGAACCAAGTAGTGTGCAGCGTTTCTGGATCGATCATGGAATCCGCGGACCAGTGTGTGGGCGATAAGAACGTACCCAGTCGGCTGTGTGTGGTACTGTCTAGGTCACTACAAGAGCCAACAAACGCAGAATCCGTGGATAGATTAGCACAACCGCCGTTCAGACTTGCTGTCAGTGCAAGATCCAAGTCCAAAGGGATGGGTCCGGTTGCTTCGACCAAACTGTGCAGTGTGTCAAAGTCTAGATCAGCCGAATCCAAATACAGATTGTCCAAAAGTGGACTGCTGGAGATGGGATGTTGATCATGGCGGTCCGTACTCAACAACGCGTCTTGATCCCAATTGGTCTCAGAATCATGAGTGGAATCCGTCGAGGAACTCCCATGAGATGTGCGTGTCAAGGGAGCGGAAGAGTCAGATAATTCATCCGTATTAGAGCTGAAATTGTCCAGTAGACCAAACGGATGTTGAATTGTGTGTGAACGCTTTTCAAAAATTGGCTCCAGCTCACGTTCCTCGCCTTCCGGCAAGAATACCGAAGCCCACTTGGGCATTCGTAGCCTGTCGGGTGAAGTACCCAGAAAGGCTTCAGCCTCACCTGAAATTGGATAAAGACGGCAAAACTGTATTGGAGTCATGAATTCGTGATTTGGAGAAAGCTGCCGGCATGTTTGAGTCTCAACACGTCTTGGCGCATACTGTCGATGAGACGGAAGGCTATGATAGAGATGGCTATCGGGACGATTCATACTATGTCCTGACAGTGAAGACCCAACGGAACTAGAAGATGCGGCCGAAGAAGTTGACTCGCGATTGGACCCATTTCTAGAATGGGGTGACAGCCCAGCTGGCACATACTGTGGAGTGAGCCAATGTGGTGTGCTAGTGGTCAGTTTGGGCAAAGTGGTCCCAGATGAATGAGCAACCGAGTGGAAGCGATCACTTTCTGAGTGCCGAAATTTCTTGTTGGTCTGTGATCCACCTATATGACTTAATGGGGGCCAAACTGAATCCAACAGATCCTCACCTTCATAGTCCTTCTCTTCTACTACTAAGTTCAAGTACGAATCAGATTTGGTTTGATTTCCTGGTCCTTTCTCTCGGTCACATGATCCGCTCAAAGGAACGCAATTTCTAACTTTTTTCGATTGCAACGGGTTCAACCTTTCTTGCTCTATGTTTGTTTTCATCACAGCCACTTCATTCCGCGGGTAAGCCCAACGTGAGTAACGGCGACGGGGCTGTAGGAGGGACAATAAAAAGCCAGAGATGATAAAATGGTACTAGTTGCCCCTTAGTTGCCCACTGACAAAGGTGGTCATACAAAAAAGTCGGATGACAAACTCTACAACATAATCTCAGCTTGCGTAGAGTTTGAAAGGTATAAAACTGCTAGACTTACTTTCACTTCGCCTAAAAAGATAAACGGGATAGACAGGCCAACAAATAACACGCCTTTATGTGGAAGCTTCTTATCAAGAATTCAAACGTTGCGGGCAAATACCTTTTCTTCTCTTTTCCATACATAAGCGCACTTATCATCATATTATAAAAAGCAGATGTCATGCTCCAAACTGCCTTTCTAAGGATACTTCTGGTTACAATAGGAAGTACCCTGCACAGTTTGGTTTCTATGTTAAGCAAACAGCCGCAATTGGACTATCCTTTCATTTCAGGTTACACCAAATTAAAACAGCGTACGCCGGATATTAGTCTGCTGCTCTGACGTAGCGGAGTGTGTTCCCCAGTTGATTGGACACCGATGATAACGATGTTCAACTGCTATACGACGACGAGAAACAGTCACTTTTGTAAACGGAGAATAGGAATGGGGTCCAATACATAGCATCTTTAGTAGCAATTTAAAGTACCAATATTAAGCAGTCCATACTCTGTAACTGAGTGTAAGGTAGTGCCTACAGATCAACTTGGTAGTCTTCGCCAAACGATTTCAATCACTATCTCAACCTAACAAGCAAGTCAGCAACGTGACAGCAAAATCTACGCCAGTAAGACCGATTACTCAGCATTTCTTTTGACGTTTTTCAGGCACAGACGATATACATCCAACACGGAAGAGCTGCACATACGAAGAACATGCCACAATAAGAACAACAAAGTGGGTGATGCGAGGTAAGAATGGGGGAATGATGCGAAGAAAAAACGCATCAAACAGGTGCACACACGAGCACGTGACACGAACGTTACTGGTTTCTATTCTCCACCACATAAGACAGTGTACTCAACCGAATGTGTCCACTGTCTTTTGGACTTCATCCACGATTCCGAGAGCATCGTGACGCCGCAAGCTTCAGTACCTTCATGGCTTGAGTCCTAGTCACATACCGACCACCAGGCTGACACTTCCAGCCTGACCCACCATAGACGATATGAATCACAGGCAATCCAGATCAATAAGCGCACAAAATTTGCAGAAACTGGCCTTATCGTTACGAGCAAGGAGTATTTGGCATCGGAGTGAAACATTTGACACCATCTTTCTACGACTAAACCACCACGGTTTATACGGCCCTAAAGCCTGAACGATCAAAGAAACTACATCTCGCAACCCAAAGAACTGCCGGCTCGATCCAGCTCTCGGATCTGATCGTTGGTGAGTTCAAACAAAGAAGAAAACAATCGTAAGGTGTCGATCCAAGCGATTCTCTCTTAAGGCCTCTGATGATGCCCAAGCTGGATCCCGTGATCAGGAGGAAATGGGGATCACACTGAGTCCCAGAACACGAAAATGTTTGCTCGACTGAATCCCAAATAACAGTTACTTGTGCACTCTCGGACTCAATATGTCAGTTAAAATATGTCGGTGCAAATCGGAAAAACGTTGTGTATTCATTGTATCGGCGTTTGCCCTAACGTTCTATGACGCTCTCGACTTTCTGAAGCAGACTAAACACTCTGACATCATCATACTAACAATCGATCTTAGTGCTTAGCTTGACCGTCTTCCTGGAGAAAGACGTCTGGGAGGAATGTCTGGCATCCCAGAACAACGCAATGATAGTGAAGAAAGACTGCTGCATCTGTGAGCACCTCACGTTACATATAGTTCGAGCACCGCATTCCGACACAGGAAGAGACATTTTGTTGCATGCAGACCTCCGTGTGCTCCTCTGCCACGGACACAACTCGATCACATAGCAGTCAGCTACAGTGGCGCCATTCCGTTAAAGAATGTCGTACATGTTGGATCAACCACCTATTTTGTGCCCGAGTTGCCTTCGCCAGCCTGTGCCATTTGGGGCGTCAAAAAGACGTTCAGTTGTCGCTGAAAAGAAAGGTTCTGTTTGGTTCTATGGTTCAGAAACGTGGCCTGTTCACAAAGAGGATATGTGCAGAATTGTAGGGTTTGGCCAACGTTGTCTCCACCAATTAGCCCACATCAAATGACCGATCGTGTGAGTGATGTGACCGTTCGCCGACGCACAACCCGGAACGCCCGGGATGCGCGATCAATTGGTCAGCTGATCACATTGCAGCGGTTGGATCACGTACTCCACACGCCAACTGATCGTTTAGCGGGCCCGGCATTATATGCTGAGATCATCAACAGTTGGGTGAAACCATGTGGTGGTCAAGCAACAACGTGGTCACGAAGAACGAAGACTGATTGTTTCATTGGGCAAAGTAGGTAAATGTCAACTGCCTGGCTGGGGTCCTCTTGATTACTCAAATCGTTGGTTAGAAACGCCATCAGAGATGACAGTGTTTTACAGGTAATGGCACACCTGCGTTCATATCATTTTTGGATCTTCTGCCTAGTCTTCTTTTATCACATTCCAACCTTTTCAGCAACGAGTTAAGCGGCCGCCAAGGCTACGGTACTTTCTGATGAGGCTCAAGGCTGCTATGACGAAGATAATGGTTTGAGGGTGAACATTAGGAATCATTGTAATTCTGTCCTCGCTACCAAGTGTCAGCTAACTGAACACATCGTTGCTAACTCATTGTTATCACTGGGTAATTTCATCTGAACACTATATGATGGTGACGATAACCGAGACCCGCCAGCAATAAGTTCACTGTTCTGAATTTCAACTGAAAAGTTGGATTCTGAACAGCGTGATATATGGAAGTATAGTCCCTCAAGACGACCGTTTACTTCACCCTACCAGCAAAGTGACTACCAGATACAAACCATATTAAGCACGTTAAATACACCTCTCATGGTTAAAAGCAGCGGCAGCTCGATGTCTGTGACAGAGCTAGATAAAATTGTACTGCATAAGAATCGACACTGACTGCGCAGACAGAAATGGTCACGCAAATAAACAGACGTGTGAACCAGGTATGATAGTAACCACAAAAAAGGGACAAAACCACGCACAACGGAAGAAAACAAGATTGAACAGAGCAACATTCTTAGATAGTTTGGGCAACTCTGACTAAGGGTTTAGGTACACTAATGTGATTGTTTTTGCTTACACGATGGTTGTCATTAGGAACCGGACATAATATGGTAAGAAAATCATTGCTTTGAATACAGACTTGTGACCATCCTGTGGGATGCCTTGTTGTGATGAAACATCAGTAAGCAAATGTTTTCGAGAGGAAAATATGTTGAGTGCATGATCCTTTTCGAAGGAGAATTTGTTTTGCAAACTACGGTGAGTTACATCGTTTGGTGAAATGCAACTTCGAGTGAATAAGATAACGTTGTCATGGAACTGTCGGATCTTTCCCCTTCATTTATCGGTTAGGAGAAATCTAATACCGTTCTGATCATCCATTTGGAGTGGCGTGGTGTCAGCAATCCCTCCATTTAACCTCCAACCTGATCCCATTAGTAAATCACCCAAACTCTGAAATATGTTTGGATGGATCATTGCCTGCTGTTATACACATGGTTCGAACTTCCGTCAGCTAAGACACTTGGACCTAGATTTGAGGAGTTTGGTAGTGTTCGGTCAGCAGGTGTTCCCTAATCTGTCCCACATAAGCAAGCGCATGATGATATAAAAGCTGGAAACTTGCTTTGAGTTGCTTCATTGAGACCTCATAAACAGGGTCATCATCGAGACCGGTAAAACTTAGCGCTCAAAATGGAGTCAACGGACCTCCGATTGGCAACCACGATGTTTGTGATAACTGAAGCTGACGAACGCGGTGAACGCTTACTGCAGCAGAAGTAATCCTAAATGAACTTGAATAAGATTCACTTGTTCTATGTTCATGAACAACTGGAATTTCCATAAAAACAGTTTGAAAGTACAAACCAAAAATAATTTCAGGACTTCGAACGAAACCAAGGTTACTAGCAAATGAAAATGTGTTCGCAAAAACTTACCGGCAGGATACGGGTCGGTAGTAGTTTCGATCCCGCCCTCAGACGATTCAACCGAAATCGCTTATGCGTGTGTTCTTTCCCTGTGTGCTTTTTCTCTTCCATCAGATCGCTTTCCGAGTTTTCATGTTTTACATGAGCAAATTTCCTTCTGAGACCAACGCTCATGTCATCTATTGACTGTGATCTTGAGGCTGAGCTAGGCTGCCGGTAAGGGTTTGATTGATAGTTAGTCAAGACTGACCAATTAGACGGGCGTCGCCCATCCTGCGGCCCATCCGATAAGTAGGAAGCCACCTTGGGATTGCAATGTGAAGATCGCGCAGGGCAATGATCGGTTAGTTTCTCACAACCAGCCAGTTCATCAAGCCGGGGATCGTAGAACTCGTGGTCCGATAACTCCGTAGGATGAGGTAACGGGCTTTTGCGTCGCCGACTGACCCCCGGATGCTGACAACAGTTCGAATCGGGTTGACTGGACTGAACTTTTTGGGTGCTGTAAATAGTAAGTCTGAAGTCTGAGTCCACGTAGGGTAATGAATTGCTGATAAGGCATCTAGATGTGATGGGTGCCAAGGTGGTATTAGAGATTGTGGTTGTAGCAGTTTGCAGGTCCGACACTACTGCGGGTGGGGGAGAAGAGACAAGTGAGTGCGGTGAAGAAGTTGATGAGGCGGACAACGGAGAGAGAGAAGTCGTTGTCACTTTTCGGACAATCTCTGAAGTGAGGCCACTGGTTTCGGTTAGATGCGAGAATGTGACGGGAGATGTGAACGAATATGTTGCACTGGAAGGCATGACTAGACATCGTTGAGGAACGTGACCTTGCTGTTGTTGCATTAACATGGAACGAGGGATTGGCGGTGGGGGTCCCGGTGGAGGGGCAGTTCGCCGACATTTAGCTAAATTTGCTTCCAGCCAGTCTGCATGTTTCGGGTTGACCCGCCAAAATCCACCCTTGCCTCTCTCGTTTTTGTCACGTGGTACTTTTTCAAAACACTTATTCAGGGACAAATTGTGTCGAACGGAGTTCTGAAGAAGAAAAGTAGCCCAAACAAAGGTCAAGAAAAATCATCGCCATAATAACAGAGTGAATACGAACCAGTCTACCAAACCTTTAAAAATCTGCCGTACATTTTGGAACATACATCATTTGTCCGGTGTGTGCTGGGACTCTGAGCAATCAACATTTGCAGCAAACGTGCAGAGAAGCCGAACGACGGGCCGAAAATCTAGGGTGTGACGAATTAAGCATGAAACTAATTAGGCCAAATGGATGAACTCAACGAATGGGTTAATAGTCTTAGAGGATTCAACTTTACAAGGAGGACGTCAATGAACTGTTTATCACATTGTCTGACAGATAGTATTGGTGGGTACTTAGTGTTGAGGAACGAAGACGGTTGCGAGCTTGTTAATCGCAAAGGATCACACTCACCATATGGGTTGAGATTTTCGTTACTTATCGAGTCAGTGGCTGGAGATACCGCCATTACTGTTGCTGTGTTCTGATTGGATTGTTTGCATATTAAAAATCGTTAATGAGGCTAAGCAGTAAAAGACGGAAAGGGACCATCTCACAGATGCCGTCATATTCTCACTTACAACCCGGTTGTCGTCTGGACCTGAAGGTTTTATTAACCATGTCCCATCCTCTCAACTCATTTTAACCTTAAATTACGTCTGTTTACATGACACATACCTGAGCATGAACCATTGATGTGATATTGTAGACGCTGCTATTGAAGACAAGCTTTCTGGAGTGGAAAGCGCGTCCACTAAGTTTAGTTTGATACTTTTTGTGGTTGGCAATAGCGGAATGGTTTCCCGATAAGCCTATGTGAAATGTGAAAGCTGCTAACAAATGAGAGTGTAGTGAGCTAATATGAGAAAACAGACTGAAATTCGATATAGTCAGTCCTACCACGATACAGAATCACCGTCGATGTAGTTGTCACCAGTGCGCCAGTTGTTGACACATCTGCCTAACTGCCACGTGACCACGAATAAATGTAACACAGTACAATAGACTGAATGTCAACGCGAGACCGTGAAAAAGCCAATAAAAAGAATGTGGAAATACTTGATAAATGTGCAACGATAACAAAAAGAAAAGAATTTCGTGTCAGTTTTACATTACACGTGAATTAGAGGTTTATGTTCAGAACAAGTTTGTGAATAGTCGGTAGTGGCCCTAACTGATAACACTGGGACAAAAACCCACCTGCTCTTCCCAGATGACTTCTTTCGACTTACACTGAATCACTGAAGTACAATGGATGTTCTGACAGGAGTTAGACTAAGTTCCTCGTGGTTTTCATACGTATTTCTTGCAATTAAGAGCGACATTTTCAACTGTTTATATCAGTCGGAACAAATGGATCAGGGCATCTACTAACGTATCACCACATTATCTGAATATTGGTGGCATGAAATCGTTCTGGTTAACGACCCCGAATAGTGTTAAGACCTTGATGTAATCCTGGAAATCTGTTTGGGTGTGTGGCTGTAAGTTGGTTTCATAAATAGTAGATACCCACTAACAATAAACATCACTGGTATTGACAGAACATTTTGTACATGTACCAATCAGGTATAGGCTTATCCTTACTTGACTCACACTCAAAAAACCTTGTAACAATAACAATAATCAAGTGGTGCTCTAAGCACGGACAATGAGGCTGCAGTCCTGACACCATCGTAAGATTCCTAACTGACTGCGGTAATAGGTCATACCCAACTTAGTCAGCATGAGACAATAATTCACTGAAGTTTTGTGTTTTTAACTTATCGTCGGTTTTTGTTTGGCGCACACAACAATCTAAGTCAGAATATAATGTTGAAATTCTACCACCCGCATCATTCGTGTAGATGTGCGACTGTCGTATTCGTGCGCTTGTGGTTATCAAGAGGTTTGGAAGACGAACAACTGCTACATATCGCAGTGATTAATAACTGCTGGTAGACTGCTTGCAGATAGCATATCAAAGAGTTTGGCCAATTTTGTACGATGTGAAAGAATGAAGTTAATGAACAGCAAATTGCTGTGATTGCGAATTCGAAGGGGTAATATGATCAGTCATACAGTTGAAAGCTCGGTTGATGCGGTTTTCGAAAAGATACGGGTCCGCCTAAACGGATGCTCACACAATGGTCAGTCTGTAATCTTAAATGCGTTCGACAGTTCACACTGAGTAAAGTGACGCAGGTCATCAAATAGTGATGAGAACATGACCGTGCTCCGCATGACGCGATAATATTGACCTCAAAGTCACCTGATTTTGATCAAATCTTCGCAAAGAGGGGGTTTTAATTCTGAAAAGATGTGGTGCTTTGTTGACAAGACGAGTCCCCGTTACATTGAATGCTGACTGTATTCAGCACACATTATATTGTATGGCAGTGGGGATTTTGCCGGAGCAAGTCCGATACCTATTATCTAATCCAGTTCAGAGAGTTTATGTGGATAAAGTTAAGAGTTCTATTAGAAGGCAATTAGCACCTTACATGCGCAACGTTGTGCTGTATCGAGGGTACCGTTACAATGGCTCCCGTTCACCTTGACGGTAGTTCATGAAAAGGCACATTAGTAAATAAATACAAACACAAGAGAAAAATAAGAACCTTATGATAGGCCTTTGTCAAAATGAGTGGGGGACTATGCTTAGGCAAATGAAGCGTTGTAGAAGTAAAAATGTGGGACTGTGTGATCCGACTAATGTCTTGTCGAGAAGCTTCCTCAAATGGTGATAGGTATGATTGTCATAGGCAGCAACACATCAGTAGTTCACACTGATGCTTAACTGCCGAACAACCGTGGGGGAGAAAAAAAGAAAACCCTCACGAGAAAGAGAAGAGGACGGGAATGGACATGACTTCTAAAAATAGGCATGTCTATATTCAAACATTCAACATCAGAATGGCTGCACACTGCAAACGAACCGCCAAACTATGACTGAAAATAAGGCCTCGTCAGCACGACAGCTTCCATACGGCTTTCAATGCCTCTCGTCATTAAATGCACTCACTTTACAGATAACTCGACCAAATAAAATTCACGTTGCTGAGTCCGATTGACCACCATTTCAAATAACGTCTCTGGCCACCGACTCTGTGATTCGCGAGGGACCTAGCCCACAAGACGAATTCGATCTACAGTGGCTGACCCCTTCGTCAACGACTACATTTGTCTACGCCAGACCATCATCTGTCCACCTCACATATTATGTCAGTCGGCCGCAGCATCGGTAAGGAATGCTGAATGGTCTAAATTTGACCCAAATAAGCTTCACTATAGAGTACCAAGAAAATCGAATAGCAGGTCATTGAAAAATCGGAGCAAGAGAGGAAAACAACCTATGAAATCGACCACTCCAGAACGACGTCGTCTATCGGAGATAAAGCCAAAATGACGGGCGTAACAAGTCCCACATGACCATTATGAAAAGCTAAAAAATTTCGGGGATTACAATAATGAAAGTAGAATTTTGTACATACACCCTAGACCAGTGAACCGTAACTATGAACACACAACTTGAGGACGTGGGTGTTCTGAGAATAAGAAAGATGAGTGGATACCCGTTATCTACTGAGAAAAGAGCCCTCGTTTACAAATGACGAAGAAAATGGACAACAAGGGCTCAAAGAGAACTGAGCGTAATAAGCTTTTAAGTTCAAATGGAAGAAATACAACCATTAGACACATATTAATTTCATTACATCTTTGACCGAAAAAATACACACCTACGAATCACCGAATGCATGCTCACAGTTGCTTCAGAAGACCGGAAGACCAGAGCCTGAATATTCGGAAAGTCTCCAACTCCTGCCCTTGTGTACTAGACAGGGCGAGTAATCAATAGGCCTTGAAACTCACACGCTTATAGGCTCATAGTGTATTAAGGGGGAGGAAGAATTTTGCTTGTGCCTTCTTCTCTACGGGTTAAACAGTTTATAGATATGGAGAAAAGGTGAGTAGAAGTAAATGATAGAAAACCTCAGTAAGGCTAACGGTGTGTATTCGTATCAGTGACCAACCGTGAAACACACAACGTTCCGTAAGATATGCACATTTGGTGACCTATGAGAGTGGACCAGATGAGTGATCCGGAAACTTAATGCAGGTCGTCTATCGCATATGTGCCAATGAAACAGTCAAAACTCCAAACCAATTCATCCGTGAGCACAAAGTTTGGCAGCGTCCCAGAGTGAACAGGCCCTGACTATGAAGCACTTCTGCAACCTACTTATTTGATAACTCAGTCTCAGCGTGTGATCTCTTAAACGTGTATCCCTGTTTGAACAGATTGTTTTCGATTTCCCGCTGGGTCAGACAGTTCCAAACGTTCTAGAAGTTTTCCGCGTCGACCGAATGCACCATCACTCGCCAGAATTTTGGGTTGTCGACGTTCAGCAGCATCGGTGGTCTGACGATGCTGGGTAGTTCAACAACAGAAGAAATGATCGACAACGGTCCTAGGATGAAGTATCGCGGAATATCGCCGTTAGAAGGGAATCAGTATAGTGACTGTTCACTCAACTTGACGGTCACTCTACGTCCAGTTAGATAGGCGTCGGGTGATCTCAGCAAGCGCTCGTCGAGGCAATGGTTATTAGGTATCCGTAACAGAAAGGAATTATTAACTCCATCAAAAGTTTTGGGAAAATAGAGATAGACTGTCTAAATGGCCAAGCCTAAGTTTGCAACCTGCTTTCAACGACTAAGAGTAACCAGCAGATGCACTGACATCATTTAGGAAAGCCATGTTGATCCCTGATAATAAGTTCGAGACCTGCCATCATGTTTCAGAGAAACTCATCCAATAATCTTTTGATTACTTTGGTGACTACTGGGCAACAGTTCGCTGGGTCGTTTCTTCACCCACCTTTGAAGATAGCTGCGATTGTGAACAGTATCCATGCTTTCGGTAGACGGCTGTATGACAAGGAACAGCTAGAAAGTGTTCTTCGCGGTTCTGCTAATAAGGTAGCACAACTTTTCAGGACGACGGAGAACATCAATTCAGAGATGATTGTGACTTGTGAGCTAGCAAGTTCTTCAAGCTGAGTGTGACTTGTCACACTGAGACCTGGGTGAGTTCGGTTAATTTGCCACGTATGCGCTTCAAATTTGCTCGTGACTCACAGGTATGCGTACTGTCGTACTGCTTCCCTGCATTGTGAATCCACTAAATGTTTAAATTTGAGAAATGTCAACCTTACTCCTTACATGTGATGTGACTTTCGTGTAGAAGGGTTCAGGATCCACCTTCAGCTCTTGAACAAGACAGCGTTGATAACGAAACTGCTGGCGTCTTACAGCAGCCGTGGTGTAGTTGTGCCGTATGATATACATAACAAACGCAAGTTCAGTCTATTTTAGTTTATACCTGTTTCACGAGGAAACCTACTATGTGGCCAGACCTTTTACTTGCTAGACGTCAGGATTTTTTAGATCAGGGAATCTACGTCAGAATATAGGCGCGAACAAACTCAGGGGATTTCTTGACCAAGACCTTCTAGGGGTGATGATAGCATTGGGGCTAGAACACTCAAGGCCTCTTGAGCTGGGTCTTCACTGTTTCGCAGTTCGTTTTATGATAGAACTTCAGGCCAATTTTGTAAAAGTTATTGCCCAGTTCCAATTAAGTAACTGAATTCAGTGGTGCTGCAATCACGATTACCAGGTAGGACTGTGATTTCTTGGACCACCAATCATGTCAACCTCATTTCATTCAGCTATCCATAATGGCTATGAATCCTTTAGTAGGTACCGCGGCTTTAGCCGTCGCTCACGTAAACAATGGCACGGAATACCCTAGGAAAAAAACTTGCCAAAAAGGATAAGAAGAGACAAGGAACACGGCTAAACAGAAAAACTAGAAACATTGCGGAAGTAGGCACGTCAGTGACTGCAGCACACTGCTTACGTTGTGGCAACAATCAAAACCAACTTGATTAATTTCGTAATGAACGTCCAATCGACACAATACAAAGTTTGTCACAGACAGTAGCGTTTGTCTAGTTGTTGCGCAATGAACTACAAGGTTCGCAGATTGGTGTGACTTTTTGAACCGTCCGCTGGCGGTCGTGATTAGCGCCTTAATTACGTCCAGATGCCTTGTTTGCGAACAGCCAGATGCTGTCGAATTCTACAAATTCGTAGACATAATGCTCATAGTCTCAAATTAAAATGAATTCAATTAAACCGACAGCGAAGACATTGAAGCAAAAGATGGGCGAGTCATACACTATTCACAATAAAGTGCGCCCATCGGAACACAGCTGGGAATTCGTACTGAGCGATACTCATTAACGCTCTTATGATTGGCCCCTTTGATAGTAGTATTTCACTCACAAAGATGTTTTTAGATCTTTGTCGTCTAAGCTTGGGTAAATGTCATTTGAACTTTAGCTTACCAGTTTGATGTGGAATTAAACAGCTATACACTACGTGAGACACATCTGGTTTTCAATGTCATTCTGGCCATAGCTCCGATGAGCGGGCTGACTCATCGTGCTGGTGATAGGCTATGGGTGGCATTCACGACAACCAGGAAGATGATGTGGCAACCCACTGTTATGCTTCAAACAGAATGGCCGCAGAAGTGCTGATGCATCAAGAATCCCTAGCAAGGCGTTAATTATTACTTTGATGACAAGCAAGTTATGAAAGTCACAACGGAAGACTGGTAGGTAATTTATCGAGTATTTGGATTTGCTATAACAGCAATTAGTGTCAGACGTCTAGACCAATGACGACTACTTTTTATTCAACTTTTCTTTTAAGCCTCACCAGAGATATTAAGATGATGGGCCGTATACTGCCTCCGTGCAGATCGTGAGCGTTTCAACACAAATGTCTCGATACAGATAAGGATGCACAACGGCAGTCTGCCACTTGAAGGTGCCTATGGCAACCATTAAAATGGTGACTCAGACCACTCACTGTAGCCTTGACAGTTTGAGGTTCACTTTGAAGACCAGATTTATTTCACGTGATGGACTGTGATTCAACTCCGGGCCAAAGTAACTGTCAAGGGTCCAATGGACCCTACTTGACTCTAAAAATGCAACCCTGCGGGCGAAAATTAGGCAAAACGACTAATTACAAGATAAGGACTGAGCAACGATAGTAACGATTGTTAGTATGCCGCAGCTGGGGGCATGTTTTTAGAGTGGGCAGTGGACATGTAAGATTCAAATTTTGTTTTAAAAGTGACGCATCCCCTGCTTCAGGCACCTTCATCAAATTAACTACAGTGGGAACAAGTGCATTATAATTTATATTTGAAGCGAACAAAGATGACACTGACATCATACTTGAAACTGTGTAGTAATGCGTTCGTTGTCGTTTATCGACCTCAATATAAAGCATGAATACTCGATGTAAAGCGTTGAGTGATGTTTTCTAGTTATCCTGAATGACGCAACTTCCAGCATTGGTGAAAGCAAGCATGCACGATAGATATGGTAACTTACACTGACACTTCTAAGCCAGTCAATGACTTAAAAATGTCACGACGAAGCTGTGAGAAGTATGTTGATTACATAACTAATCCCTTGTTTAATACAGTGGTGCGGTTTTAAAAGCACAATAAAAAGTGAGGATGCAACGGCAAAACTTCGGGTGAGGTATTCGCTTCGAGAAGAATATTGATAGGTTGGGAACAAGCCTGAGTTGATAATGTTACCATCTGGTGGCGGAAGTTAGTTAGGTTTGATGTTGTTCACCGTGCGCCAAGATTATTTCAAGTAGACTAGATGACACACTTCCTCAGCTTTGTTCCGTTGAAGTATAAGTGGAACATGGTTTGCTGCTTAGCAAGCAGAGCCAAAAAGATACGTACGCTAAATACCTTACCGGATGAACTCCAGCATGTTGGAGATGTGTTAAGTCAAAATGGAGATTCTTACCGATTCTTAGACAAAAACATGCAACCAAAAATAAAGCACGGAACTGTTTGGACGATGGATGAAAAAACTTGTTTTTATCAACCTATCAGATAAGGGTGAAGTTGCCGATGAAATTATCGCCCGTCGAATTTGTAATGCAATTGAGAATGCTTATACTGCAGCACGGGTCATACTATCGCTCGCTACCTGGCCGGTACTGGTGCCAAACCTCAATGATAGCTTGCCTGGGTTTTCTCCGCCTTTTTATGTTTATTCTCTCATCCTCTGTTGTTAAGCAAGTTACGTTGGAAGAACCACAAGACGGCCATCAGAAAGGATTCGTGAACACCTCTTTAAATGGCTTCACAACGGTTCGACAAAGCTCATTTCCAGTGCAAGCTGTTCCCATTCAGTTGACACTAGCCATCAAATTGAACCGGATGAAGACTTCTGAGTTACAAGCAGGGCTCATCAAGCCCACTCCAGTGCTGTCAGGTTGCGACTGTTATCGACGGCCAATGCGATTGCCACCAGACTCTACAACCCTTGTTTGTGTGCTCAAGAGCAGTTCGGGCAAACCCTACATCTTCTCTGGCCATCTATTCCACAGCTACTTAAAACTTAAACAAAAACAAGGGTGAACCACTTGACACCTACGATTGCATGTTTTGGGGCACGCACAAGTGACAAGTAACAGATTCACCAACATTCCCAACGCCCCTCTGGTACGCAGTGGTCTGCCTCATGTTTGTGATTTTAATGGCTTATATGACTTGCTCTAATTTTTCATATATACAACGCCTGTGTCTTATGTAATTGTAAAAGTCCGATGGGAATAAACGAAAAAAGCTGTTCGCATGATTGACCTTAAAAGTTCTACAGGGATCTGGAAACGACATATGGTTGGAGTCCAAATGGTTGTGAACAAAATGAGGCATTGGAATGGTGTACGCCAGTTTCCAACCACCTCTTCTGAAGTGTCACCTTCGGTTACGTTTGAGGGTTTGGGGCAGTTTTCATCCATAAATACTGCATAAATGTGGAAAACAGTCCAAAGAAAAGTACTCAGCTTTCTTAGCAAAAAAGTCTCGTTTATCCGGCCTTGATAAGTAATTTCTGCCCTGATGAGCTGGGTCCATCAGCGTACTTCGCGCATGCGCCAAATGCTATATTGTGCTCCAATGAGTCGATAGACGACAAATAAAGACGTTCACTTACAGGTTTATGCAGGTGGTTCTCTCAACTTATTTCGTTTCCAAGTTGAACAACACTCGCATTTGATCGCAGCCTTCGAATTCAGCTAGACTTTCCAGCCAGCCTCTTTCAAAAAGAAGCACTACACTTGAGTTTCGCTCTCATTAGAGCTCGTCAGTAGTGCATATCCTTGCCACGGTCAGGATTTGAACTTCGGCCACACTTTCATGAGGCAACCATGTTGACCAGTGCACCATTGAACTCACATTAGGCACGACCGAATTATCCAATCTGAACGCTCAACCACTTTCGCTTGTGAGCAATGATAGTTTCGTTTTCATTACATTTTAAATCCAAAACGCCGCTGAACCATCCAAGGTCATTTCGTGACACAGTAAGAGAGGTGCGAACTACAGCAGCAAGTAATCTGAATGGAGATTTTATTGGTCGGACTGTGTGTTATTCAGTCACACGTGTCCGACGGCTCGCTGTGAGATGATGCCACGTACTTCTGGGTAGATTATCATACTTAAACTGAGTTTGTTTTACCCAGTGGTTATCATATGCAGATTATTACAGGTAGGAAATATTCACAACGGTTACAATCGAAGATTTCTAAGTTCTCAAACCAAATTGTACACACTACACAGAATGACTAAATCAAAAGTGGATAATATAAATTTAACCAACTTGGAATTATATCAGCAGGTGAATTCGTTTTAGGAAACCACAGCAAGGATTTTCGAGGGGCCAGTGACTGCTTTCTGGGTACGCCATATGACCTGTGGTTTTAAACGCTAGAAGAAGCGAATCCGTTAGTAACATCTAAGTGGTATTTAGGGGTTTACTGAACTGCTATATGCACATCGATCAAGAATGCGATAAAACGCCTTTAGTGCAATTTCGTCACACGTTCGTGTTCCTGGTATCTCAGGTCGCGGCACGTCGAAAGCAGTCCCCGTGTAATGTACCTACAAACATTCGGTTTAATGTTAACCCCAATCGTAAACCTATAAGATATTACTTAACGGTGACGTGTCCACATACTAATGAAAATGAAACCGAAAGTGATGAATATATCCAACGCGGTTCAGCTGTCAAACAGGCGGCATGAGAGATACACACAACTAGTTATTTATCCAAGCTAAGAGCATGAGGCGTTAGATGCCGACGTGTAACACACCCCGAAGAACTAAGGTCTTAGGCTAGCATGCAGGTTACTTGAACTAGATAATCTTGTCAGGAATCGTGGGCACAAAATCCCATACCCATGAGGCGATGTCGAGCTGAGCAACCAGGCGAATGTTCACCCGAGCGATTGGTAAGTGAAGGATAAAACGAAGATCGTGAGTGGATTGGATTGACCCGTGAAAATGCATTTCTTGCGGACTTTTACAAACCAACAGATGAACCCCATAAATTATTCCAAGGTGTCCTGAACAGATGAATTATGAAAGGCAAGCAGTTCAACGCCAAGAAATATAAACTGTCACTAGCTGTTATGATAACTGCAAGGGAATATGCTGCAGTTCCTGTCGTCTGAGATATACCAGGTCGAGGATGTTGTGTAACTAAGTGACAGTGAAGGTTACGCTTAGGCGTGGTGTGAATACATATATACATAAGAAACATCAAGGATTCTTGTAACGTCAAACACTTGGGGGTGTAAGCCTCTACTTTGTCACGCTAAAACATGGTATATATGATAAGTTAACTTCGAAAGCCTTCAAAACCAGTGTTTTCGAGATGATTCGTTTTGAAAGTTTCTTGCATTATAAATTCATCTGAGCTTTGCAGTATGACGATAACGCGGAAAGTAGCCTACGAGCGGGAGCTTGTAAACCCAATGGATCAATCCGAGCCGGGACAGCTTTAAACCTGTATGCGAGCCACAAAGTAACCGTGACATTGAGTACACATGCGTGCCTAAACGGCACGGAAGGATGTCACCAATGAGAAGTGAAGCCCTTTGACATGCGTCACTTCTGAAGTGTGCTTGATTGGTATTTAATCAACGTCGGCCCCGCCAGTTAACTCTTATCAAACAAGCCATCTTTGTGAGCAGAACGAAAGTTCATCGGCACGTATTCAGGAAATGCGCCAGTTTGCGACCGATAGTCGAGGTACTGGGATCGTACAGTCCTCGCTGGTTGGGTCATGCAGTCTGTGTGCCGAGAGGGTGTCTGCTGCACTGCACATTGCTCACTGTGGCCACCGATGATTTGAAGAAACCACTAGGCGGCCGGGTGATGACGTGATCACGGATTACGAAGGCACTGACCTTTCTCCTGAGCAAGGTTGATAGGTGTTGTGGTCTATCTGGTTGGTGAGCTCGCGACCATCCACACCACTGGTTGGAAACACTCGCTAGCATCCCACCGTGTTGCAGTTATTGACGAACCTGTCCACAAAATTGAGGATTCTTTTTCACGAAGCTCAATCGTGTTTTCTTTCTCCTCACTACAAATTTATACCTGCTTATCACTCGGCTACTTCATAGCCCTTGTCGGAACCAACCGCAGCCTATCAGTGACGCAAATGATGATGGTGGTAATGATGAGTGCATGTTCCTCATACCTTAATAAATGAAACCATTACAAGTCAAAGTGACAAGTTATCTGACATCTGCTCGCCAATCAGGAGTTAATGAAAGAAGTTTCGAAAGTGACCGCAACAAGACGGTATGACCGCCTCGTAGATACACACACGTCCACCAGATGTGTGCCAGGAACACACGTTAGCCTAAGAGCTTGAACTCTCTGAATGTGAAAAACATACGATAAGATCGACAAGTAAAGAATGAGCAAACAGCCATCCTTGTTTCTTACGGAATCAGTCAGCAAGTCAGTTCACATCTAATCCTACTTTGTCAAAAGCAGGGGCGGTTAACAAGCACGAAAAGCAACTGTTTGGGTTTAGTGCTAATACGCTTCACAATATGGATTACCATTGGGCAATATCAAAGGCCTTTGGTGTATTTTCATTCTCTTTCTGAGAGTTCAATGTTCACATATCAACGAAAGCAGACGACCTACAACGTGATCTAATGGGGATGAACACTGAGTCCTTCGATTGACATCGAGCCCAATACAGACACTTTCGGAATTAAGCATACCGATTAGGCCAGGTGTTCACAGCAGAACCATACAAAGGATATTACAAATCTTTCTTCGCACGAATATTTGAAGATGAAAGAGTAACTGTTCACCAATCACGATCGCGTTGAGCGTACGGCGGGTCCAGACTCACCATACAGACACCACGATGGGAACTCAAACCCTAGTTACGTGAATTACATTAGTCAGGATGGTTCTGCTGAACAGAGATGTCACTGAACTGAATAGCAAGAGGAATTGTGATTTGGTAAGATGATCATTAGCAGATAATGACTAACAAAAATTGGAGATGCAGTGGAGAAAACTGGCAGGAGAATTACTCATTTTGAATGGTCAGCAAAGTGTCCAACCTTGTCAGCACATCTGATTCAGTCATAACTAGTTACAGACACTGGGGGAATGCAAGCTTCCAGTAAAATGTTACCTCGTGGCATACATCTCCTTGTATATGAAGGTGACTTCCTTCGCAGAAGGCATGTTTTAAACTGACTAGCCTTCATCCAAGAACAATCATGAATCTCCATGTCAAACACCTGATCTTCGGTAAGATGACGAAGTTAAAGGATGTCCCAAGGCAACAACGGAGACATTTAAATCCAGCCGACTCTGACCCATTTACGAGGAAAATGTTGAAACGATGCAGTGACATTCTGTAGAGAGATCGAAAAGTGTGTTGTATTCGCTTCCACCAACAGACCGCATTTCAAAGTTATCTTAATGTTCTGTCGAGACCAACTTTTGACTTTCATCACTTACTGGTTGAGGATAAGCGCGTACTAAGCAACTCTGATGCGTGGTGAAATCATTCAGTTAACCAAGACTGGAGCTTTGAAACATACTACAAAACAATTATCAGTAGACCATTAGGTGATCTAAAGTTTATCGTGGGATAAAGCCAGCTGTACGCTGCGGTCTATTACTTCATCTGATCCGTCAAAGATAACGTCCAATTCTTTCAAGCAACCGAGTGCACCAGTTATCAGGAGCACTCAGTAAGTAAATAACAATCTGACAAATTTTACGGTTGACTCCTCTCAACCAAAAGATTTGAATGTTGCCTTACCAATGTTCATTAGATATATGCACACTTGTCTGTTCCGGGGGTTTGGTCAGGTTCCTTGTGCGTATGAATTGCAACTGAGTACAATTAAGTGTAGCACAAGTACAATCGAGTTGGCGAGCACAAGCTGAAGCGACACACTAACCAACGAGTAGAGTTCACATGGTGGAGATGATCCGGCAACCGGAACGTCATAACCAAATGATTATAGCCAAACCTTTATGAGCGGATATTCGGTAGTGTCCAAAGTGAGGTTGAAATTCTCAACATACACATGCACGGGGTATGGAGTTAAAATATCGACTCGCAGTGGGACTTGCACTCCCGACAAGCCGTAATCAACGACAGAATTCACGGCTAGCAAGTTCTTTCAAAATGAGTTAGTTGTAAAGTTGATTTACACGTGAAAGCATAAGCGAGAACCACTGGTGTATGGTTGTATTTGATGATGGCGATTAATGAACACACCCTGGATTGTTTACCATAACCCGTTAGGGACCAAATCCATTGTCTGCCGCATATAAAAAACAATGCTGTTCTTGGTTCCGGAGGCCATGCGACGAATCAGTTCAAGATTAGTGAAATAGGGTCATAAATGATGTGCACAGTTTTAAAAAATGTGACGTAGTGCGGAGAAGTTGAAGCCAAAAAACGATTTTGTAGCAATTGTGACACTAAAAATACCTACTGAAAAACCAGATCAAGCTAAGATAGCTGTTACTCAGCTCCGTTCAAACAGAAGGTCGCTTAGCCTAAAGTGCGACTGCAAGGGGAACAATCCATTTGGACCATACCCAATAAAGAAACCGATCTTGGAAAGGCAACATCAGTCGAAGTCCAGGAGTATGCGTGCCAAGGAAAATTCTGTGGTAAGCATCTTTCATCTTCGGAAGAGAATGTTTCATCTTAGATGAAGAGAACGCCAGTTAATGAATGGTCACAACAACACACCATCGAACTGGTCTTACGGAAAAACAAGACGACGGAAAAGCATCACATCAATTCATTTCTGTGAACGAAAATGATGGTCAGCTGAAATAATTACAACTCCGCCCCGCAGTGATCAATACTGAGAAAGTTTAAAGAATGCCGGTCATAAGTAAGCAGACAGTCTGGCTGTAGGAAAGAAACAGCGGAATCGTTCACCTATCCTGTTTACAAGCACTGAAAATTAGGTTTGCCACACTGATTAAAAATGAAAATTGAGCTTTAAGAATTTGAAGGAAAAGTCGTGCATAAACAGTCTTATTTAGATTGTTACCATCGGGAACAATCATAGTCTGAAATAAGGCGTATTGAAAGTGTTCAATGAAAGCGATCATGAAAAAGTTGTTTGTGGGCTACAGTATCCGCACATTTCAGAGTTAACAAATCAAAATATATGTAAATAGCCCTGATAAGTGTGGGAGGATTTTATGCAACGCGATAAAAATGAAGGCCAGATTAAAGTGGACTGATCAACGTAAATTAATAGTAATCTGGTACGACACTGAGATTGATCTGTTTACGGCCAGGCCAATATAAAAATGCAACACGTTCCGATAAGGCTTACATGCAATAGGCAGTGATCCTGTCATTTCTAAAGAACTTCGTGGTAAACACATTTCACCCCACATAGTTTGTACACATACTCTTAATCACGCTCTCCATGCCTCACCCGAGCTACACGCCATCTTCTTCAGGCATGTAACCAAACACATGCGGTTTACGTCGGTGATGTTCTAACTACCTTAATCGATGTACAGAACCAAAAAACTCTTCCAACGTCAAAAAAGGAAATAAACGCTATAGATTAACTGCCGATACACTAATGGGCTGAAGCGTCTACCCAGAAAAGGTCTGTAGAGCAGTCTCCGTGCTGCGCTAACTTCCTCATGCGCAAGACATGATTCAGTATTCACTATCCTGGGTGCACGTCCAGTTGTATCACTACATGACGACTACAGTCTGCAAAAAGCACGGTGATCCTAGTTGATACATATAACTAGGAGACTCATTTGTCAATATTTACGATACAGCATTTCAGCGTCGGTGACGAGTAAGCTTCTGAGCAAGATTCTGAGAAGATAATTTTGAGTGGAGACCGGGGTGACCCCCATGGCAGATCTCAAAAAGCGCAGGACTAGTGACCTTATAAGAGCATATTGCATCTAAATACTTTGGTGACCTGCCCAGCCCTTCATTCACGTTCCCAAGTATTTCACAGATGTAACTAGTTAAACACGGTTATGAGCAGTTTACATAGCCTACTTAATGCTACCGAGCTCAGACGGAATTTTCTGCTTTCGCTTTGTGATCAGGTTGAACGTTTTCACTTGAGTTAGGCTGCAGCGACCAAGTTGAGCAGGGAAGATAGGGACCATGGTAGTTCGTTTAAAACTCTTATGAATCTCACACGATGAACTTCTTCGTTTTTAAAAGGTGATCGATCTGTTTTGTGGCACAAAACGACACAACTCTCTCATTCGATTGCACTCACGTTCGATATTACTGATTCACTTCCCCTAAACCTCTGGACACGTAGAATCCACGTCACTTCGGGCAGCGGGATACACGAACCTCCTACTGAATGAGTGTTTCTCTGGCATCCACAATTTGTGGTTTCCATTGCAACACAAAATGAACCGATTTTCACATTCAAAAGTTTTCCTAGAACCGATGTAGCCAAAACATGATCAACAACTGCCCGCCAAAGCACGAATGTCGACAACCGAGTTACCCATTTGTGTGACTCGACTACGATTACGTAGGCTCACATTTGTAGTGGGACCTGACAGCAGGCTTACATAAAATAAAAGTCTCAACATAAGTAAGTTCAAACCATTCGTTTCCTCTTCAAAAAACTGCGCCTACGTGAATTATACCACTATTCACATGGTTTCACTACCTATCCAGTTATTCGAATTACACGTCTGGACCGGTTTCAATTAACGCCTAACGTACGTTAGCGCATCTGGTTGTTGCTGGTCTCTGTCTACGTTCAAATTTCTGAAAATCGTACCTTAAAAATTGCCAGTCCATTATAAAATGATTGACGGTGAATACGGACGCTTCATTCAATCGTCTTAGCATGTGCCTGACAGTTTGCTTCAATGACAGGTTGTGTCAGTACCAGAACCGAAAACTGTTTGTTTCCAGAACAAACGATCGGCTATTTTAGTGGCAATTCTCAACGACTCGCGCGGTTTAACAGCAATACGCTCGTAGGCCCACGAATGCCACAGCATGAGTAAGTTCTTGTGGTAGATGACGTTGCTGCCCACAGAGGATACAGCATATGAGGAAGAATGAAATTCACCCAACGTACCAGCTGGTTCATTCGGAACGACCGAAAAACTATTCATGAGGATAAAGAGATTTTTCACCGTTTCACATTTCTGATTATTGGTTGCATTCTTGGTGCTCTATAAGTTCCATACTATTACAAAAGAGACATTTACCATATGATGTCTTTGTGCCAGTGTAATCTAAGTACAAATCTAAGTACAAATTCGTCTTAAGGATACACGTCTCAATTGTTTCGTGATGTGAGAACTCAGCTCAATTGAGGAAACAACCAGTTTCCATAGGATATGTTCACCTGATAAAATAAACGTACAGAAACAAACAGGCCATTTCAAAGGAATCTGGCAGATTCAACAAATAGAACTCCTTCCGCCTTATGGAGTTTGTGAGCAACGGAGACCACAAACTGTGTTCGCGTGTTACCAATTGCTCTGAACTTGTTATGATACTGTGCAGCCTACCGGCTTATGTTTGCCTCTTGGAATGAAGACAGCTGCTGAGATTAAAAATCACAAACATGATGCAGCAGCTTACGTACTGTTTACTGCTCCGAGCAACTTAATTAACGTTGCTTTTTTGAAGTGCGTTCGGGAAGTGCACGATAATTCAGTCAGTTGTTTTCTAACCTTGTTCGTAAATGGCAATGGCTGATACGAATAAAATGAAATCATCTGATAGGCTTTCACCCACCTCTAAAAATGCACCGGTGCTCAGAGTACTACCGTTGTGTAGCAGCAAAATAACTCACCGCATTTCGTACACGGTAGAGCTTTCAGAATAGTCGGTGGAGCAGTCGTTAAAGTGAAGCATTGGTTGGTCTGAGAGATACTCAGGGTAGAAGGCATAACTGGGTGTAAACAGTCAGTCTGGGTTAGGCTAAAGTTGGCAGAGTCACAACTGACAATATGTTAAACAAACCATAAAAATGTTCAGAGCTTCGAAAGTAAAGAGTAACCAAATAGAGGACTAGACTGTTCTAGTGGTAATGCTGGATCCCACCTCCATGTGTCTCAACACAACAGTTAGGTGCGCTGTTGAAAAACAAGGTAACGTAGGTGACACACTTAATATTTCAATATTAATCATGGATGATCATAGGTGCACTGAGTTATCGTTTCGGTGATCGATTTTAGACGCAGATTACATAGTGTGGAAAACGTAAGTGGCAGGTTGTTTATACTTTCAAGCGGATACTTTAAAACACTTGAGTGCCACTCGGGAGACACTTTCATAGTCTACGATAAGGTGGGTGGTATTAGTTTAGCCTGATAAGAAAAATGTGGAGCACAGACACAAAAAGCGGGCAACAGTATTCACCATTGTGACAGAAGTCCGGCAGTCGTGCAATTAATTAGCTGGGAAATAAAAAAAGCACGCAGAAGGATTGTTCTTCCGAGATGAACGAATCATGATCCGCATAGTAAGAAGGAGATGGACTAGGTTTTGTTTTAGACGTCGTAGACCGTTAAAATTGGCTAAGTTACTTTTGTGGCCGCCAATTCACTTTTTTACTGAACACAGCAACGATAGAACAATTTTTTTTCTGGAGCATAGTGATCACGACTAAATGCGACTGATCTTGAGAGACCAGATGTGCCTAACTATGCGCAGTGATTCAACTCTAAGCTGAATTTTCGTGTTGGTACTGAAACAGGCCTGAATAAAAATCAAACGATTCGGGTTAAAAGATAAATCCTTATATGCAAAACGGTTAATGAAACTGTAGTTCATAATGTAGTGTACAACTCTATTTCCGATTGTCATTAATGAAAACCTATTATTGAGATATTACGACATGCCAAGTCTCTTGTTTTGACATCTGTTCAGTTGGAATGTTTTAATGTGAAATTTAGTTATATTACTGAATACATTTCGTCTAACGTGCGTTCTAATCAAAAAGGCTCCTGAAAAGAGAACAGCCCTGCATCTTGTATGGGCAAAAGTTATAAACCTCAGCAGCCAAACAAACACTATCCCTCCAAAAATTTGTTTGCATAATTCTTCCCAAAATATCTCCTCCAAAGATAAGACACTCCTCGCAGCAGCTTTGGAAATAATTTGAGACTTTCACTATTTTAACGCAAGACCGCTTTTCTGTATGTTCTGTAAAAGTGGAGTGGTCAGTATACTCCGCATCAGTCTTGGTGTAATGACTGTTTGTACTGCATTTCTTATACTATTTCCCCCGATGATTCGTGAAAAGTGGGAACCCATTGTGTGCAACGCTCACACACGGCTAGTCGTCGGCTTTAGCACACTTGAAACGGCCAGCGGCCATCGATTGTAGTCGGGAAAAGCGGCCGTCCTTGGGCTCAACAAGTCTGCCCCAGCTCGGAGGCAAGGAGTTGAATGCACTAATACATAGAGGGTACTTAGATCTACACTTGGAAAGCAAGTTCAGCGTCAACAAGTAGAAGTTGCCCATGATGCTCGGCAAATTTATTACGGTGACGACATTAGGCTCTGATAAGCCCCAGCAATATAAACGATCATTTAAAAATACATAACAGTGGGTAAATAAGAGCTTCACTTTAGTTCATAAAAATAGTGAGCAAAGAGGTGAGAAATTATTTAAAAAACCGTTTGGTGGATGTCGGTGCAGGTAAAATGGGAAGTAAGGGCACTAACAGGGCCCGATAACACGTAGTGTCGTAATTAAGGCAATTTACTCCCAGAGGGACCGCGGTTCCGAACAGGCTCGTACACTTGGAAGATTAAAAGTGGGAGAAGCTGAGAGATGTTTTTCACGGACAAATGCCAAAATAACTCTTTTGTTTTACAATCTCACTGATTAACTGCATTTGTGAACCTCTAAGAAAGTTGTGGTAAAGGAAATGAGGCTTTTTTGATCACAGTGGTTACAATGGAAACTTTTTATGAAGGAACATCGCCTAACGAATTTGACGAGGCGCCCTCTTTGCAGTGCTACAAAATAAGCGGGTGCTGACTTTTTAACCCACTAATATTGGCCACTCTTATCAAGAAAACAACTTGGTTCCCCTTCAAAGTATGCCTAGTTTAGGGAAGTAAAAGATCATAGCGTAATACTATACATCACGCGGGACTGCGACCTACAATATGGTACGTGAAGCCATATCAGTCAATCAACGTCGAACTGTGGTAGGGTAACTTCACTCTCAATATCTTTAAACTCCTAATGAAATTATTGAACAAATGAATGTGCAGGACAAAACTTTAATCGATTGCAAAAATTGACACTCAGATAAAAGCAACAAAAGAGAACGTTTCTTAAATGCGAAGGGATACAGAATCCCTGTTGCGAAAAATTCGGAAGGTTGTAAACTAAGGTTAATAAAAAAATCCAAGATGACTTTCACTTAAAGCCGCTGCGAAGGAGCAGAGCTCAGTGATGTTTAGGCGCCAAGCAACCAAAAGGAAAACTCAGTAAAAGACATGAAAATATGTATGAAATAAAATATGTGACCCCCTCCTTCGACACTCCGAAATAAAACAACCGAATAGCGGTTAGGAAAAAAATTACACTTGCGTGATCGATAGCATGTGGCTTCTAATATCTCGTCTTAATGGTTCCGCTTTGCGGAATAACTGCATAAACAACGTTCTCATCATTGAGCTCATTAACCGTCGGTCTTCCTGACGTCCCTTCAAATACTACAGTCAAGGGGCCTCAAACAGAAAGTGATCAACAGTGACTACTTGCTGGTGGGTACTTTAGGTTTCATGTTCCGAATTATGATATATATACTTCGATGTTTACGTTAGTCAGCTGCAGCATTCAGAGGGAATGTTTGGAGTGACAAACAATACTTTCTCATAAGATGATATCATTTTCCAACACTAACAAAAACCAGGTGAACACAAGTGATAAAATGCACTTAGAAGGGAATATACTTCGTACGCAGATTATTACATTCCTAACAATATAAACATGGCAGCTGGAAAAGGTTAGTGAACTTGCTTAGATAGTAAAAACGTATAGCTCTCGCCCTCCATCAGCTTCCCTTTTATATTTGTACTGGCTGAATGAGGCGGCTCCATGGTAGTCATGGCTTTTTACTTCTGTATAGCGATCGATTGGGTGACTACTGCTGAATGCTCAGATACTCTTCTGTTTTTCCTGGCACAATTCAGTTGCGCTCGGCATGCTGGCTTTTAAAGAATAAGATCTGATTGTCGAGCAAAGTGTGAAAAGTAGATACGAATCCACCATAGGAAACTAGATTGAAGAGTACGTGCACAAAGACTCAAAGGTGAACAACTTAAGTACAGTATGGATGTCTCACAATGCAAAACGATGGTGATTCATTCAACTCACGATCAACCAAGGTAGACTCAAGTTTTCAGGACCACAACGTTGATTAAGTGATCTGCTAACAGTTATTTTAGGAGTATTAGCAATACGGCCCGTCTATAGTGATTACATATTTTACGTTGTTGATCCTCTGATCGACCTACAAAGGCATTTAATTTAAATTTACAACGAAAGTAGTTCTTCTCATGGTGCGATAATAATGATGACGTTCTGTTTCACTCGACTGGGTACGGTACTTGCGTGATGGTGCCAAACCGGACAGAGAAGTGGCAGATCCGGTGAAAACCAATTACTCTAAAAACGAATGGTAGTCAACAGGCAGTTGAACGGCAGATGTTCAGAAGCGAGGGCACACATGTAAAATGCAGTTAATTGAGAGTTGAGCTATTTTTGTTATTGGATTCGAATCGGCACATCGACGCATGCTGACTACTTGTTTTCACAACTGTGTATGTAAGGGTACGATCATTACGGACGAAGCATTGGAAACGATTCAAGCGTGTATATCAGTAAGTGCTAAAGGATTCCAAATAAGACTCAACAGTTGGAGATAAACAAGCGGATTGATATAGCTATCTAATTTAGCTCTCAATTCGGCTTAGCGACAGGATTGGTTTCCAATTCACGGGACGGCCCAGATCAATAACAGATGCGTCAGTAAAAATTTGAAAACACAAATCGGAAACAGAAAACTGCACGGTTTATTGCCTGATGAATTTCATTGCACTTCGTCAGGTGTGTACTGCACCCTTGATGAACAGGTGAATGCTCATAAGTAATGGTATTAGAAGACAGTGGAAACCTTCTGAGTACAAACGTGACTGAGTAGAAATCCTAGACGTTTTTCAAGCTTTGCATTCGCCAGTTTTGTTAGTCGATGCAGCATCAAGTCAGCGAGCAGATCAAAATTAACAGGAATGAGTGTGGTGCATCCATGATTGTCAATCAAACATTCGGATCCTCCTTTCAGAAGTAAACACAGCCATCGATAAATGTGGAAATTCCTACAGCTTCCAAAACCGTCCCGAAGGTTTGCCAGTTTTTCTTACGAACCATTTTCACTAACTTTGAGGACATTTGAAAGGTCCTTATCTGAGACTTTGCTACAGGTCAACAATATAAGCTCGCGTCAATTCTGTCTACAAGACTGGGCACAGGAAGCCTTATTCTTACCAATTGCTCGGTTATTTTATTACAGGTCGTAGGCATCTTGATACAGAATGTTTGGGTATAGACGGTTCTTCGGTAGTTAGCTTTCCACTTATTATCTTTCTTCTTGTTTAGCCAGACTTGCCTTTTTGACGGTTGTACTGCACGTATACAACAGCGCAAACCACTAACGTGTTACTGCTTTTTAGGACGATGGAGTGACTAATCTGGCCTTACCTTCTATATGATCCCAGACACAACAGTGTTAAGCCAGTACATCAGTTTAGCGCTTCTGACAGAAGATAATAAAACTACAATTTTAATGCAAAATCTTACCAAAACTGAGTCGCTACACCAGGCACTCAAGAATTAGTAAAAACAGGACTCCGGGGTTGAAGCAAGTCGTTCACATAATCACTGTGAAAGCCGTTGATTAATTTGTGCACAAATTATAACCGAACGCTGTTAACTAGGATTACTAGGGATCAAGTAGGGCTTGTATATAGGGCTCAACGCCATGACAATGGATAAACTCGGTCTCAGAGAACCATCAATTTTGAAATTACGTCAAATGCTTTTTAGGTTTGTTCACGTTATTACCTTTTCATTTCCTCTATCCCTCGTTTTCTGTTGTGCCCATGCACATGTTTAGCCTGCTACTTCGTGAACCACTGTACGGACCGACGGCAGGCCTAGTCACAGCATCCACGGACATGACTTAAAGCCGAACACGACATTGATTATTTAGGCCTAATAGGCTTTTTATTCGTGTTGTTTGATGGATATTTCTTGCATACTTTCTTCTCAGATTCGAATCAACCATCTTATTTTATGGAGATACACACACGTGATACGTGAAAGAATGAAACGATTACACATAACAAAGTGGCCTGCAGCCCAGGTAGTTACTCCAAACGCACCACAGCATTAGGCACGGTAGTCACCTGTAAGTGGCTAATATACTAGTGTACTTTGTTTACGACAGGAGTGCACAGTGTGACAATTTCGGTAGTAAATTTTGGAAACTGGAATGGCGAAGTAGATGTGCAAACTACTTTCAAATATTTCATCTCTGCAGCCAAGGTATTGCACTTGAACACATTAAAAGTATCACAAAATTGCTTTCATCCCACAATGATACGACCGGATTTGGCAAAACAAATCACATCAGTCGCCACCATGGTCATGTTTGATAATTCAATCTGCTTTCAAGAGCGGATAAACGTATTACAAAAGCACCTTTTATAACAGTCAAACTGGTGCATGTTGAAGCGTACGACGATATGATAAGCGCACGATCCCGTCATGATACTCGTTTAAAAATTCCAACTAATGTCTGAAAGTTGACAGCAAGCAAGCATCAGTCGTCAACATTGGCACTTCACAGTGACGTCTGAATGTCGTGCCGTGCAAGTGTCTACACATAATATTATTGAGCAAGCATTGTCCTGCCTAAGAACTCTGATATATATATATATGTATGATAGAGCGGATAACGACGCGTTGTATACATGCGCCTGAAATGTTGTGAGAAGCATGTCGGTCACATTCAAAATGGCACGATGGTTCATTTGCTAGTTGCAGTGGACTCAGAAAATAGTCTTCTCACCTTGAGAGAGAGGTGAGAGACCCAGGAAATAGAATGGGATGGGAGAACGACTGGGTAAAGTATGAGACAGATCAATGGTTTGAAGTATTTCATGGTCGGTTACAGCATTAAAAGCAGGTAGCTTTATATTCCTATGTTTTCAGAATAACCAACTGTCAACTCGCTTTGCCTCGACAACAGTCCCGATAGCGAAATATTGTGATAATTCTTACTTTAGTAACAATCAGTGACTTCGGTAGTTTTACGAACCTGTTGAGCGAACAGAAGACAAACTTGTAAAAACTACTTAGATACTGCCAACAATAAGGCAAAATACAACTCGAGTAAAAATAAGTCAACAAAATCAACACTGCCGTAGGAGTAAATATGTGTGCGAGCTACGGTGTCTAGCAGATGGCGTGTGGGAATTACTGGATACAACAGCTCAAAATATACCTAAAACAAGCTTCTCCCTTGAACGCTGAAATTTTTCGATGGAGTTAAGACGACAATGTCAGGAAAGACAGTGCACTATAATTATTTTCACGTTCCACTTCGAAGAATCTCCTTTTTGTCTACTATTATATATGTAAAAAACGACACGACGATGTTATACGATCTAAATAAGGGTTTGGTCCGGATATTGTGACTGGCCCAATACTGAAAGAAACGTTGAGACAAAATGCGAAGGCAAAAACCAACAAGTCATTTTGAGTGTGTAATTCTCTAAGACTGTCAACAGGTCACTGAGAACGCTATTATTTGAACCTTTTTCTAATAACAAACGTAGTAGTACAAACCACGGTGCAGAAGTATACACTGTTTCTCAAACTTAAAGGCTGTTTTTTCAATACGGACGTTCCGGTAATTTGATTCCAAAGATTTTGTGGAAGCGTGCAGTTTGATAGGATAGCGTCGCTTCAATTCCAATGAAGAAGACACCTCTGTACTGCATTAGTTGAATTTTCAGGCTTGGTTCTGTGGCTTCGTGTGTATAACAGTGTAATGATGTAGAGCCTTCCTACTACTCCAGAGGGGTAATTTGATCACGCTGAATCAGCAAAGGATGAGTGTTTCAGCCTGTTATATGAGGGCAAATTTTCAAGCGGTGGCTGCCGCATGAGCAATCGGTTACTCAAACTGCCCAAACGGCCGGAGGTTGACTCGTAGGATAATCACTTTCATTTGACTGACAGCACTGTGCTTTCGTATATATGTGTATAGTATTATTTATTTCGCTAAGCATCCTGGCTGGTCCCCACGATGGATGGAGAGTAATTCTTTCAAAGCTTCAATAGAAGTGATTCGACCATTATCATTTTTTGGTCACGCTGAATGTTAATAGATTTAGCCCCTGATATGATTGACAAACTTCATTGACACCAATAAGAATATTACTAATAATGTCGGTTTCAGCACTATCGCCTCCCAATAGAATAAACTGTAGGGTGAACAAATCGTAATTCGACAACGCTGAACAGACTTTCAGTCTGGCAAAGAAAGGAATTCAGATCCAATTCATAGCATCTGTAAACAATGAGTATTTGTGGTTTACAAAAGTGAAGCAGTAAGATGTAGCTTTCTAACAATTTACGCGCAGTAATGACTTAATTGGAGCAATTACCGTCTAATTAGGTTTGTATCGACTATATTAGGTAATACCTTGGATAGTCGCGCTCAAATGTACGCTCGATGATTTCGTTTTTTACCTATTTCGTAATATCTACTCCGGGGCCAAAAACGCAATTTGCTCCACGCCTCTTTAGTTTGAGGTGTTTCTCTGTATGGTCTATTTTCTAGGGTCGATACAAACATACGGGGGCCAATGCGTTGAGTATTTGTTTTTCATTGTTAATTGGTTTTTGAAAGTAAGCACTGAATGGGTAGTAGTCTGTCAGACTAGTTCTAACAGGCTCCATGTTTCGAGGCAGCAGTGAGCAATGGATGAACTAAATGACTGTTGTACCTGCTAGTCAACTGATGCATTAAACGAGGTTTTTTATCCCCTAAGAAATGAACAACTCAGGAGATGAACATATGCACAATAAGGTAAATTCCGTCGATACCAAACCGATACGCAAAATGTCCGTCTGACTTACTTGCCAACTCGAATCAGTATGCCGGTAGTAGGCGAAGTTGTTCATTATCCAACCGTAGATATCTGACAAAGTTACTTTAGGTTTTCCAAGTTCACGCATTGCTAAACAAATCAGCGTTGCATATGAAAACGGTGGCTTTCCAGTCCACTTGGTCCGATAATCCAGACGCACCTGGGGATCAAGCAAACTGCCAGAAAAAGGAAGTTGACCGAAGTTAGGAACATGGGAATCAGAATCTAAGTAAACAATATGTAATGACGAAACAAAAATATTACTTGTTCCACCCAATTCAGCGCTCGCCTCGTTCGACTTGTGGGTGACATCCACTTCGAACCCAACGGGATGCATGTCCTGCACAAATAAATTTCAAAACGTCGATACATACGTAAAGCCATGTTAAATTTGTTAAAGAATCGTCAGTTGCGTCAGATTTGTTCAGCTTCTGCAACCAGTTAGCGCGCAGTCGTTCGGATAACACGTTAAGGCTATCTTCGTAAAACTCAAGTGTTTGATTGATAACTTTGACAGACATCAGCCAGCTACCACTGAATTTGAAAAATAATCATGAAGCTGCGAAATCCGGTTGAGTGATGAAGATCACCGCTGACAGAATAGTCTCACACACCCAAAAATTTTCTTGTCGAAAACGACTCTAGAACCGTAAAACCGCCAGAATCCATATAGAGCATTTATCGTTAAACCTACGTAACCTGGTGTGTTTAAACAAATGCTTGCTGAATTTTCTGATTTCGTGGCAGAATTAAGTGTGCTTTGTTGACCACTGGATCTTCGTATTTTTCTCCACTGCTCCGCGAATTTACGGCTTGATTCAACTAGCTGTGCGCTGATCATTCCAGTTCGGTTCAAGTTTGTTCAACACGGTTAGGTTAAGTTAAGCTTAATTCGCAAGTTAGCCGGTTTCTTGCTGATCAGAAAGTGCGCTCGCTGTAAAGACCTCCACCTGGGATAGTTCCAGTGTGGGTGCTTCCTAGATATTTTTGCTTCTCATTTGTAGACGTGCAGATTTCTTTGGGTTGCTGTGTTATGATGTGTAAAAAAGTCCCGAAACTCATGGTTGCAAATTGCACTTGGGTGGTTAAGAAAGTTTCTATGGTGCACAGTTTTCGTGTGTTTGTTAGCATTCTATGCTATGTAACTATGTGACGCTAAGCCGGATGACACAAATTCTCGGCTTATCCGCTAGTCGACAGTGGCTTTCTAAACTCATTGGACATTTTATGTGTCGGTGCCGTCTGCAACGCTACACAAGATCACCTGCACATCACGCTCACTCAATAATCGGTCTCAGTTCTCAACCCCCTATTGTATATCGCGTCTGGTTAGTTCGTATCTGGGAGAAGACTCAGTGAATTGTGCAATAATAACTGTCCAATTCGGCTCCCTAGCCGGCAATCGTTGGTCCGTCAGCGCCACGCAAATCTCTAATTGGATGAAGATATGTTATTATAGTGCGTATTGAATATGAAAGTCAGCAGCCGGGTACAGTTGAACTGAGGCACCGTACTGTTTGTGGAGTGATGACGTGCATAAAAACCACCTTCGCATTAAGTTCTGTTAAGTTAAGTTCAGTTCAGCTGAATTGAGGATTGTTTAGTGCGATTGATTTCTGTTTGGTCCAGCTCATCTTCGGCTTGTAGAGGGCGAACCTTGTAGGTAGTGAGGGTTTGAGTTTCAAGTTCGGATGTCGAGAGGTACCCCGGGCATTTTGGCTGTAACTGACGCAGTACGCTTAGCTCCTTTTGGGCAGTGCTATCAGTTCGCTTTGGTGCTCATGTTGGTCGGCACTATATTCTTTGAAACATTTGGTTCTCTTGATAAATTTGAATATAGCAGTAAGAAGACGGACACTGTATGGCTTATCCAAGCCAGGAGTGCCACTCAGACCGATTCTATCTATGATCAATGCCCCACAGCACAAACTGGCTCGTTGGTTGGTACAGGTCCTGACCCCATTAAAACGGAAATTCGATACATATATCGTTAAAGACTCATTCAGTTTAATTGAATGTCTGAACAAAGTCAACCTAGCTGACAAAGTCATGTGTTCAGTATACGTTCAATCCCTGCTTACAAAGGTTTCACTGCACGAGACAATTGAATTTATGTGCGATCTGATCGAGACTGAAGACTTTGATGTAAAAATTCTCAGAATAACCCTTATCGACAAATAGACGGAGTCGCCATGGGGAGCCCGTTAGGACCAATGCAAGCGGAATTTTTCATGCTGATGGTAGAAAGGCGAATTGCTGAACACATTGCGTCNTTTTTCATGCTGATGGTAGAAAGGTGAATTGCTGAACACATTGCGTCACTGCCGTTCTATAAACGTTATGTGGATGACATCCTCATGTTCACGCCATCTTCGCAAACAATCGATGAGATGGTAAATGGGTTTAACACTTGTCATGCCAATCTGACAGTCCATTTTGAGCTGGAAAAGAACGGATGCCTGCCGTTTTTAGACATCCTCATCGGTCGCCAGAGTGATGGTTCGGTAAGAAGATGTGTGTATCGTAAGCCCACTTGGACGGGTCAGTACACTCACTTCACAAGCTTCACGCCAATAAAGAACAAGCGAGCATTGGTCAGAACATTGTTTGTGCGTGCTAGGCGCATTTGTTCATCGAAATGTTTAGGTGATGAACTTCGACTGCTTACAACTACTTTGCAGAATAATGGGTATCCNTACAATGCGGCTGAAATCGTAGTTGTTGGCCGAACTCAGAAGCTTCCGTTATCTTCGGTAAAGGGAGAGCAACCTATTGGCGCTAACTCACACTATATTTATCAATTTGTGTGTAACTGCGGCGAAAGTTACATCGGCAGAACCGATAGATGCTTGAACTCTTGGATGAAGGAACATCTGCCGAAATGTGTTCAGGATGTGACTGCGCAGTCTACTCCCTTCGTCCCTGGATCATGCAAGCTTCCGGCCTCGTCTGTTGCCAGGCACATATTGACCACTGGCCACCAGATTAATCCAGAATTAACATTCAGACTTATAATGCGTCACGCTAATCTGCGTTTTCTGCGTTTTTTTAGGCGGTCGCGATTAGTTGTCTCAAGCCAGTGTTGTGTGTACAAAAACAATTATTTGTAAGTCTTTGACTCCCATGGACTTAATAATTCTATCCTGTCGTTGTCCACCCAATCTGCTATTTTATTCTTCATCCCCCAACCCATTAGTATCATATATATGTTCCTGGTTATTGTTATTTGGTACTGAAGAGGCAATACGAAATGCGAGCATCTACCAGTGTCCGTCTTCTTACTAATATATTCTTTGTTCGCTCAGGCGTTGCTCTCGATCAGTCGTTATGACACGTTTAACCTCACGAGTTACTGTAAACCGTATAATACCCGGAATCAGTGGACCCATTGTTTTCACATAGTATGTTTCCGGCACGCACAATATATACTCGACCTCTTCACGTAATATCTCAATCAATTCCGGTTGTTTGTCATTAGTGCTAATGGAGTTTAGAGGGGACTTCCCTCCTTCTATATCACTGAGCACGTTAGCCGCTCCAGCCTCTGAATTATTCAGCTATGCCCCAGCTATAACATTCCATTCAGCTGAGCACCATACAGCTGCAGTCGGTGGCTTCCCTGAAAAAGAGATGCGTCCAAAGAAGCAGAAGTTGTGATCTGTGGAATCGCGGGTAGAATTCCGCAACAGGTCGAAGGGAAGTTCTTGGCTGCATGAAACTGAAGGGCCATCCCTGAAGACAGGTGTGTATGTCAGCAGCTGGTCCTTCATAGTGCCCTTCTGTTTATAGGTTCTGAGAGGAGTGTATGCTCAACATGATTATCAATGTAAGGCTGCCAAAACCATTTGAGGGGTTATCCGCAAAATTCCATGGCTTTATGTGAAACTTTGAGCACAGTGTAGCCAACACGTTAATTGACGAGGAACGGAGGTTGTCCCGGTAGATTCACTATTGTAACGGTCGAGCTAAGGCAGAGGTCAAACATCGTGTATGGCTGCCTAGCGAAGTGGGATTTACTCAGGTAACTGAAATACTGAGGACGCTATTTGGGAGGCACCTTGAAATGGTTCAAACTGTCATCAGGGTCGTGTTCGAAGGCTCGGCCACCAAGGGGTTCTTGGGAGCCTGTAACGTGTAGCCACGCGGAAGACAATGTAAAATAACCATATGGCAACTGAAACGTCTATGTTGGTTAATTTGCCGAGTCCATCTACTGCCTACTTCGGATAGAATTCCTCACCCTGAGCAATAGAAACAAAGGGAGATGACTGATTCCTTCATAACTACCGACGGGGGCCTACTCTCGGCCGTCTACTCGAGTTTAAGGAGGGACGAATGCAGGTTTCTAGTAACCCATGTGGTCAACTTATGACGCCACCGGTCTGTGGCTGCATAGGCAGAAATGGGATCGTGCGTCTCTAGCAGCGTTCTCAAAGAATACAGTGTGTGTCGTTCGTAGTCGGAATAGTAAATAGTCCACATCAACGTGCCATATGTAGTGGGGATCATGAATAGCCGATGTACCAAAAATTTGAATGAAGTGAAGCTCTAAGCGAGATCATGGGAGTTTCGTTTGCTTGTTATTATGTCACATGGCAAATTGCTGCAGATTCCGTGTACGATGTTCACGTCCTCTATGTGGAGGGCACATCGTGCCCTACTGCAAACAGATTAGGCTTCCTCGGAGCCTGAACCCGGCTTGAGTGTGTCAAGCTGTAGATCTACCTCTGTGTGTGATAAGGAAGTTTTGCTTGGTTTCGTGTCCATCAGGTTCACTGGGACAAGTGGAATGGTTGGAACCCCTGCCCTTCTGGATAGAGGCTGTGATAGTGCCCTCATTGCTGGGTCCTTAGACGTACAATCGCTGCTCCCACCAGGGACGCGAACGTCTGCCATGTGTACGCTAAACACGACAGAATAATAATAATGGTGTTTCGCAACGCATCTGAAAGAAACAGGATCAGACGAGTGCGATGATATGCGGTGATACGTATGATTAGTGAAGGCAGAATGAGCCAATTGCGTTAACAAACTAAGACAGGTGACGGAAATGGGAGCAGATGTTCCAAATCATGAGGAAATAAGGGGAGATACCTTTAAAAATTTGTCCTCATGTGTCCCAAAATTAGGTAAGGAAATGCTTTGTTACATCCATTTACACTTCGCAAAGATAAGTATGACTCAATACCCGAGGTCATATTGGAAACAGGTGATTTCGCGATCACAAAACCCAAATTCCAAGGGATTTCACCAGTGACTGTTGTAAGTGGCACTGTTAAAATATGTGTAGAATTTGGCCGGGGTAAGAGCAAACAGGGACTCTTGGACTGTTGGAGAAGAATGGACGGATCTATAGGTAGGACTTCGTTGGGTATTTGAAGACAGCGGAGTGCTAAAACTTGCGAACCCTCCTACAAGTATGGGATTTCTGGTGTCCAGACGTTGTGGAATATTCTCCAGCATTAAACGTGTTTGTGGAAACAAGATTAAGTGATAGATCAGAGAATGTTAGAAGACTCATATGACCCAATATGAAGTATCCTGTTGACAAAATCTCATGCAGAAATGGTAGTCCTGTGCTAGAAAACAAAAATATAACACTGGCAAACATTTACCGTATAACGCAATGAAGAAACCGACCAAAAGCTTTTTTTAGTGTCAGATTAGCACCATATTTTGACATTGATTTTTTCTATACGGCGGATATGTAGATAGAATTGGATGTTTAACAACTCAAAGGTTGTCAGATGGTCGGCTAAGAGGACTAAAATCATGGGAGGAAACAAGAAGGCTAACGCGAGATTTTTTATAACCAGGCGAGGCAAAGAAGTCTTTTTAATTTTAACCAACAGTTTTAATATGCGGGTACATCCCATAGTATGATGTAGGTAGTACCAGGATGATCGGGTTATTATGAACAGGTGGGTTCACATGGACATCTGAACATGTTAACCATAAGCATGTTCTTCGCTCACTCGCAGGTTTATATGAATAATTGTGTTCAGGATCATTCCTGCTGAATTTACTGATAAGTTTAGAAATCTAGGCCGACACATATAATGGTGAAACGGATAGCCCCGATCAGTTCGAAGGCTACGTGGCCAAACCACACGTGGTACAGCGTTTTATAATGATGATAATACTATATATTTCCCAACGCATATGGTAAAAGCACGCTGGGCTATGCGCGATCACTGCAGATATTTACAAACCATACAAAACGAGTAAGTAAACACTAGCACAATCGTGAAGCTTGCTGTCAAGAAGGACGTCGTCAGAAGGCAAATGATTGTAGGTCATGAAACTTTGACGCACGCAACATAGAAGTAGATGGTTCTCTCGCTTCACACATTTATTATAAACAAAATGGATGTCACACTATTTTACATTTTACAAGGTGGTGCGATGGGCAATTTTTTAAATAGTTCAACGTCAATCCTGGAAGAAGATCCAAACGCATCGTTGGAATGTTTCACCATTAAGGAATAAAATTGGCGTCCGGCAAATGTCAGGATAGGTCAGCTTTGGCGGAGAAGGGCTGAAAATCCCGAAATCCAACGAACGATTGGGCAGATTTCGACGCAGGATTTCTTCGACTGCTCAAAAAAGTCAAAAGTTGAACATCCCGCGAACCGTTCAGCTGAGACGAAGTTCCGTGCGTCCACGACAAAGTTATTAGGTCCATCTTCAAAGTGGTCTTTCTCCGTCAAACAAATTTGGTAAATAGAGGGGAAGGTTTTTTCTGCCATGGAAGCATCTAGGCTCTGTTGAGGTCGATGCGTATTCTTACTGATTCTAGCTACATACAGGAGTTTGGTTAAAATATAAAAATATTTTCCTACGAAAGAGGTGAAATGTGATTCTTCGAAAGTCACAAGCTGCTAAATTTAACTCCTCGATTTTGAGGTTGTAGGTTGAGCTATTCTGCGTGCAGACCGTGAAACTCACAGTGAACCTAATGCCTCCAAATAGATTCTACGTGATAGTTACAGCCAAACCACCTTCGAGCAACATGCAGAGAAATGACGACTACTGAAGTGACAGTAGGATTTTGGTAGAAGTTTTCACGGTGCTATTTTGTAAGACGTAAAATATGTGAAGAGTCGGCTTCGATCCTCAGCTGTAACAGTCGGCATCAACAATAGAACCTCAATTCGACTACCCGAAGTTGAACGAATACTATAAAATGGATAGGGAAATGTATCTCACAGGTCGCGTCAATAACGTAAAAGAACAGCACACTTCCGGTGGGACATGCTAGGCAAATAATCCACACGGTTATCCTCAAACAAACGTGAAAATGTTTACGGGTTTGCAAGTAAGGCTGAGATGCAAAACTGAGAAGGGATTATATAACAGGGGACCAGATAGAAAATTCGAGCGTCGGAAGCTTCCGGGAAAACCTTCTTAACCAACCTGGCAAACACGCTATAGAAAGAGTGCGGGGTTTAGTTTGGGTTGCCGTAACCGCAGAGGTTTGAGTGCGAACATCTGGCCACAATCCTTTCACCCGGGAGAAAATGGAAAGCTCGTGAACCTGTTCGTGGTCGCTCGTTCGGGACTCTCCAGAGCCAGCTCGCTATGCCTGCACAGGTGGCTATTTATGTCAGTTCGGCGTCGCCCCAGCGAAGGTGTAAATCGGCTACAGAGACAGAATTGATATCATCGGGCATCACGGGAGCAACTGGGTGGTTATTGTACATTCACTCTATTTCAACCAGTGTTAACAGCACCTTATTTTCAGACGTCTTTGTTTCACGAACTGTGCTATAACTTCGTTCAGGAGACCCCATCAACTGCTGCCACACTCCACCTGTATCATTAGCATAGAGCAGATTGAAATTTCAGGTGACGCCCCTCGAAACGGCCTATTAGTCACCAAACACTAGTCTAGGTTTATGCTCAGTTATTGAAACTCTTCCCAAGCATCCTCAAAATTAGAGTCGTTGCTGGACTAAGTATTATTTCGGGCTTTCGAGTCCAGTAACCGGTGATCACAAACTGCGTAACTTTCCCGCAGACTGCCTAAGATGCTGAAAATAAGAATACAAAATTAGATCTATTTTAAACTCTAGCACCTTTTCTTAAATAGGCTGAACCAAAATTATCCAAACCGACGTGTGAGAATAGACATATTCAGACAGCGTTTCTGCGGAGAGGTGTGGACCCACCACCTGTCAGTCACCACATTCTGTCGCTGGCAAAAACACATGTTTAAGTCGTTTTACCCATTGCAGCACCGTGTAGGATCCAAAATCTGACAAATCGATGAGAGCAGGTGAGCCCTCTCAACCTGAAATTCTGTCAAGCTGAAGCGTGAGGTTAAAANCGTGGCTAAGTGGTCCAGCCTTTCTATGGGAACTTGAGAATTCGTGGCCACCGGACAAGCCGCTCAAGCCAATTCAAGCTGAGGAACTCGAATTAAAGGAGGTTGGACGAGATGTTAAGGTTGGTGACCTTGTTTTACTCATTGGAGGCCCTCAGCCCGTAGGCGCTTGGCACAAGGCTGAGGTGAGCGGAGCGACATAAGATCCATGTCTTCTCGAAAGAGCAGAGGGTAGTGGCGAAAAAGCCTCGGGTGCAAGGGAACCAGTTCACGATACACACACACCCGCAGCTACATGAGTGTTAGGAAACCATGCTAGTTTCGGGAGCCAGTGTTGAAGTAGCTGCTAGTGTGAGTGTTTGATGATTTTTATGTGTTAATAGAATGTTGGTGACCACGTTCCCTGCTCTATCCATTCCCTTCTTATTGATTCATCTCCTTACGTTGGAATTCTCTATACCGATCACGAGCCTTTCCTACGATCTGACACTACCGCTCATGTTACGCGCGTGACAAATCATTTTTCCCATGAATGCGGATCTTGACGTATCATTAAATCTTGATATTGTTTACTTGTAAAACTTGTTTCCGCGTTGTTTTTTCTTCCTTACTTTCCTTTGCCGGACCTTTGTTGATATGTACCATGGTTTCATTCTCGTCTGACCGCTTCGCCATTACGTGACTGTTGCATTCGGTCATATTTACATGAACCATTAATTTCGGGACTTGTGTACTTGGTGAATTCAATATCGAGGTTTGTTGTTGTCTTCCACTATTTGGTTTATCATATTGCTTTTTAACGTTAGCACCTTATTAATAAGAAACTCGCCAATACGACCGTCTTCCTTTTTGGATCCGAATTGGTTGCTCGACGGGCTCAGAATTTCTAGACGCTCGTTACTTACAGACGTGACTATCGTGGATCCAGCGTATCGATAGACGTTGCGAGAAGACCAAGTATTGCTCGAACAACCACTGGTCGTTTGGGATTAACACACACTACTTCGGAGAATTAATATTGGAATGCAATGAAAACCGATGTCATCGACCTGCTAAGGTATGCTTATCCTAAAATTTATGTGTAATTGAGGGGAAAAACTTAACTAAAATTTCAGCGACTGATTCGTCTTTGGATCAGGTGGACCGAGCATCTTGTGAAGCTGTTGACAAGCTGGCAAACATATTGCAACTTACAAACATGCGCACAAATTGAGCAGGTCGGCCTATTCTTCCAGTTGTATTCGGCCTGCCAGGACATTCGCTGCTAACACGGTTGTACACTTTCGTGGAAGTATGATGTCCGCAGGAATGAAGACAAGGTGAGCTGGACAGCAGAGGACATCGAGGAGCACTGCCCACTTAGAAATTCACAAAATTTTGGTGTAATTGTCATCGGTTACGAGTAAAGGTAAACAGTACCCTTTACTGAAACAACTACTGCTGCTCCATCGATTTGCCCGAGGTTAGGAGCGAAAGCAAACAGCACCGCATGCTGAAACATGCCGAAACAGATTGGTAGGTGAGTGAATTCACTGAAAACGAACACATGGAGGAGTCGATATGAATGATCTATTTGTCTGTGTAAAATGGAACACACTACCACCGGTTTCCTCCGGCAGGAAACGTCTGTTTGCGTGTGTTCTGCGTTTCTTACCGGATTACTGGAGGCGTGTATCAGACAAAGTACTTATCATCTCGTTCATTGAATCTTACATCTGCAACTGTGTAAATGTGTGTGCAGAAACTCGTTTACTTCAAATATATCAAGGGGATATCGCTCCAGGTGATATTGATTTGTGCGTTCTTCGGCTCCTGCACTAGCGTTACATTGCCGCGCAACGTTATAAGTCCACATCCGTTGAGGGTGCCGTGCATAACCACTAGAGGAGTGAAAACGATGGACGAAGAGAGAGGACAAATCTGCGAATTTAAAACTTGTACCTACCAGGTGACTGAATTTGAGGTTAGCTGTCACAGAATGACCACACAATTATGCTGACCATCGGAATACAACTAGAGTAAAAATCAGTTGGTCGTCATCACAGCGGTAGCTGTCGATATGTACCTGTTCACCGCAGCGTCCACGCAGCAGTCTTGCTTCAGGCTTCTTTGCGCATCTCAGTTGCTTACGGCTTGTAGATGCGGCGTAGGGGAAGTCTTACAGAGGTACTAGACTTAGCACGTTCCACTATTTTCTCACGAAGACAATGATGCCGGTAAAAAGAGCCACCGTCGTGCGGCTACTGCAGTCATGCAGTTTGAGGAATAAATTTGGGATGGCTTCATAATGACGGTGACGTTGGCTGCAACAAGAGGCCGGAACTGCAAGCCCACCAAGTTGTACTCCGCCAGCCACCGCTCATGAAAAGGGACGAGACCTTTGCAAACGGGAATAAACACCGCAGGAAGGCTTATTATAGATGTAGAAATGTTTCCGAGACACTGACAGTTTATGTATGCACGGGAGCCACATCGAACGGTAAAATGGTATTTACAAGTACCGTGCGTGTCATAGACGATGAAGACGTCACAATCATAATGCGCACAAGAGTGCAGTGTTCAAGTTGACTACTATAGTACCACTTACCTTGCATTCAACTACTGTTTTGAACGGGTGTCGTAGGATCCGCCCGTCCAGATGTTTTCGGACATGGTGAATTGCGAAATGGTAATTCGGTAAAGAACATTCTTGACATACAAGTTAATATTGACAACCTCACGACGGTCACATCCGTAGGTATTTTGCATTTCCAACTCCCACATCAGCCACTACCTGTGGATCGATATTATTTAGTGGAAACAGCTGGGATGTCTCGAGGGTGCGTCCTTTTTTCTAATCGCCAGTCAGCATTCCCTAGCCTATTATTTGTGCGACTGCCAAAGTGGACGACATCGCTTTGTGCGTGAATGGCCCACTCGGGCTTGATGCACAATCAATGACACAACTAATTAACAAAGCCCTCATCCGCTCGGTCGGTGATACTCAAGCCACGTTTGAACCTACAATGTACGGTGCAGGAGTGCAGCCTACTCTTCCTCACTGTCTACCGTAGCCATTCGGCTGAACTGATAACGAATACCAGAAGAGCTTGTCTTCTAACGAACATGACAGATGAATTTCATCCACCTGCATACTTACGGACGGCGTCACGTACATGGAAGTAGCACAACATGATGTCGCAGCCGGAAATCACACGGGCTGCTCTCATTTGCACAGCTATCTTGTCCATCACAAACGTCTTTACCGCAATGTGCTCTCCTATCGATTCTCGAAAAATTTCAAGCAGCCTACGTAGTGATGCATACTTCTCGCTACGAACGTACCCGTACAACACCGGTCGGCCGTGTCCCATGCCATCTGGTACTAGGAACTGATACAACTTCCGGCTTCGGAAGCATATGGAAACGTTTAATGACACACCTTTGCCTGTTTGTCCCGTGGGTGGAATACACACTCACAACATGCAGAGATGATGTCAGTTTAATTTTCGTTTGTTGAGAGAAACAGATATAAATAAAAAGGTAAAATGTATATGCATATATATGTTTTCCTCATCCCTCAGGTTGCGCACCACACCAATTGCAGTCATCACCAACAACACTTCCTGGAGGCTCTCTAATGTTCTGTTACCATTCCTACATAACAAGCCCACTGGACATCGCAGGCTTCAACTTGAGGTGGACGTTTCCAACGTCAGCGGTCGTGATAAACCTTTGGTAAACATACCCACATATACTAAATGTCAGCAGTTGGTGTGTTGTATTATGCATTCGTTCAATTAACTGATGGTGAGTCCACGATTTGTAGGGTAGGATTCACGTACCAGACGATTGAGAGGGTGGTTGTGCTCAAACTCGAAAGAGTTCACAACCAGACAGACATTTCATCGGACCACATGAAATCGTGACCTGGACCATGTGTCGCAAGAACTGGATTGTTGAAACTAACGACAACTGACCCATCGGACATGTCGCAAACCCCTGCGTACGCTCCTATAATTCTTATATTTCGTACAACGGAGTAAATCTAGACGGTTATCAGCGAATCAGGTCAACTTACCTTACAGCGCTTCAGAACCGTTTTCAACCTACGGCTCGTCTCAGGTCTAACTGCACTCCTGGGACTGTGAGGAAGAGCGGAATTCATGATTCTGAAACATTGCCTTGAAGGCCGCAACATAATTCATTTCCTAGAAATGAAAAACATCCCGACGTGATAAATAATATCCGCACCATCGTATGTCTAGTTGTACATTATTTCGGCAACTTTGTATTACCGGTGCCACACGCAATCAATCAAAACGGGCCATAATAATTTTCGAAAATAACACACAGTAGGGTCGTTTTTAATTGACGGCAGTTCGAACCAAACATATATGAGCTCATGACGGAGATTCCGAGGATTTTAACTTTTGCACCATGCAACAAATCTAATAAGCATGGATGTGCTGTGAAATAACTTTTGTGCCCACAACAACGGGAGAACTCACGGTCTACGGCTAGCATTCAAGGAGAGTGTCAGTTACAACGGGACGCAGTCTTATACTAATGACGGCAGTGGTACTACAATGCTCAGAGCAATTAATAGAAGCACGCGGAGGTTTGGGCTATCATTTTACACAACTCAATGTGTGTGAGTAGCATACAGCGAATGGGAAACTTCATACGATGACGTGACAGGATGAAAAACTCTGGTTCCAAAAATTAGGAAACGCGTTGCTAGAAAGATCAGTCAAACGTTCCACATGGTCCGATTATAAAAGATGTGTTGATCGACCAATTTACCATTTACCGGGTTATTTCTGAACTGAGTGCCAAGGCCATATCACAGGAAGCGTCCACAAAGTAACAAAATGGGACCACGGGGGAATTCGTCGTTATTTCAAACAAATGAAGTACAAAAGAAAGTGAAATCCTTGGGATACAGAAGACAGAGTCATAGATTTTTGCAGACAGACGGAGGGACAGCGGAGCAGCGTTTAGTCGGTGACTCAAAACCGACCGAAAGTTGCGAATTTCATGAATATTTCAGCTAATACGGGGTTTTGGATGTCTTGGTGTTGTGAAGTATCTTCTGGCATAATGGGCATTTGTGGGGTCAAAAATGGATGCGACGAGCGGTAAACTACTCAACTATACTTTGGCGAATATTTCAGTATAAAATAATTTGGCAAACAACTTCCCCGACATCAACGTGGTTGCGCTAATAAGTGGTGGGAGTGGGATTATACCCCACATACAAAGGCATAGAAGGAAAAGTCAAAAACAAGGTTATCCCAGGGGATGCTTCAGGCGATGGGTAACTAGTACAAGGCTTCCGCGAATCACGTGTATTCAACTTGACCCGCTCAGCCACCGCAGGTACGAGCCAATAGATTCCAGCCACTGTGCATGTGAAATCGGTTTTCATAACAGCGGATATACGGAGCACGGTTGGCATCTAATGGGTGTTCGAGCAATGCCCAATCTACTTCCAACGTCTGCAGTTGGCTGGATCTGGAAAAGTCACGTCTGTTATTCAATGATCGTCCATAAACTCTCATTCTGCTAAATAACCGGTTCGGATCCAACAAGGAACACGGCCGTAGAAGTCGGTTTCTTATTAGCAAGGTATTGAGGTGGGAGATGGAAGGAAATAGAAAAAACCCTCAATATTTGATCTGCCGAATATACAAGTCCCTAGATTAACGGTCCACGTAAGCACGACCAAACGCAAAAGATTCGCAATGGCGGAGCAACTGAGTGTAAATAGAACCAGACTACACAACAGATGCCCAACAGTGGGAAATAAGAGGGTAAAGAATGCGTCAGATCAAGTTCCCAAAAGTAAACGAGAACAATGCTTGATAATACATCAAGGTTGACGTTCGTGGAAGAACTGATTTTTCGCGCAGTTAGTTCGGATGGTTATGACGGTCGTTGCAATCTTCCTCAAGAAAATTCCGGATGTAAGAAAAAGGGTTAACGAGAAGGGACTAGATGAGGATAGGCGGCGTGATCACCGACCTTCTACAAGACGCGTAACAATCGTGAACCACTCAGCACAGGCAGCCACTTCAACGCTCAGAATATCGATTGAGACCGACACGTCCCATAATACAAAGGATAACACAGTTTTTCAGGAGGGTTCGCAACAGGAAAAAAGAAATTAAGGCTTAAAATGTAGTGACTGACTAGCATGTGACTTCGTTTAGGATCTTCATTGCAACCTTGTAATCATACACGATCATTCTTCACGCATGCTTTTGCACACGTTTACGTGGAAGACCTGATAGAAACTCACTTCCACCTTCTTCCATCGCGCAACTGATTGCACACAGAATCTGCTTCTCATTTTGCTATCGATTCACCTACCATTCTATTAATAAATGTCGTTTCACCAGCACCTTTTCAAGTATTGTTTGGCGGAGCTCAAAGTTTCGATACGGTGTTTGGCGCATTTCTGAGTGCTACTAAGAAAGCTGGAGCACATCTCGAACATCTTCGGACAGATGGAGGACGGATAGACATTTTCAGCGGCTTCAGCCCGACCAAAAATTGCGAACCTCGTGAATCGTGCAACCAATGCTGAGTATTGAGCGTCTAAACGTTGTAAAATATTTCAATAACGGTAATGATGGTACACATGTCAATGCGTCTCTGGGAAGGTCGCTCAGGTAGCCGTGTTCACTGTGCACATTGCAAAGCCACAAACATAAATACATACCGCAGTTAAGAATTGTAGGATTGACCAGTTGTGCGAATAAAAATCAGAAAAGAGATCACGGAAGAGCAAAGTTTAAACTCATGGGGGAGAGGTTCAGACACTTGCTTCGAGGATGATAGTTCTGAAAACCTCCAAAATCCGATATAAATGCTGGACAGTTACACTTATCTTCACTTCCGAAGGTGATCACTGGTCTGATGGTCAAGGTCATGCCGGAAAGAGATTTGAGGATGAGGTAAGTGAACTGTTGAAGAATATCGCGATTATTCGATGCAGACTGTTCCAGAAAAATATGTAGATAACTTTGTCGGGATGGTAAGAGATAGAAAAATGCATACTTTAACAAAGAAATACACAATCGTAGTCGAAGAAGCCACGCATAGTAGAGAAATACACAATCAAAGTCGACGAAGTCACGCATAGTGGATATTTGTGGAGCCACGAATGAATACGGTGAACTACAACATGTAAAATGATAGCGTGTGCTTTGACGCATGGCTCAATGTGAGGTAATTCGAAAACAATTCCCCCGATTTGAACGTGGTTGTGCTAGCATATAAAACATGACGCCAGCAAAACTTTGCTATGGTAGAGCACAGCGGGAGGCCGATTAGCAGCTTTTCTGAATAAGGATTGATGTTGAATTCTGAGGTCGATCCGCAATATGCAGCAGATTTTGAAATCTATGTACCACAGCAAACAAAATCCACCAAGTGGATTACTGCGAGAGTTTAAGGCAGGGAAGGAAAATCAAGGGGCGGTGCAAGATTTCAACACGTTCATGCAAAATGCACAGCCAAAGAACTTGTGGGTCTCTCAACAATTTTCACGTAAGGCTAGTAATCAGTTACAGTTCAACATGTCGCGAAAACATACTGGGCTGATCAGACTAATGCGAACAGGCGTACTTGTGTGGGTAAGTGTGTGATGACTGTTCTTTTTTGCGTATGATTTCGAAACACAGCTCTACACATTATCAAATGCGCTATGGTTGTTAACATTTTTCGATACCTTACTGTAACCTTAGATGGTGCGATTGACAACTTGAGAGGATCCAAACGGCATGTAATTTAACATCAGGCGGTAGCGACCGTCCTCACCAAGTCGTATCATTTGTACACAACACCATTTAGCGCTTGGTCCATTGCATGCTCAAGAAACCGTTGTAACTCTGGCATACTTTTATTCGTGTACACACTTCATCATTTAACATGGGGTATCGCGTTATTTTTTAATCCCATAAACATCCGTTGCCCGATAAAATTCTTCCCGACGGACGGACGCAAAAAAACTCATCCTGGCCGGGCGATTCGCGAGATTTTTTGACGGTTTCCAGCAACCGATGAAATCTTGCGCCGAATTCTGCCCAACAGCTTGCCGGATTTCTGAATTTTCTGTCCTCCCTCGCTACAGTCAACGTATTTTATTACTGTTCGACACTAGTTATATCACGCCTCGGCGAAACACCCAGAGGGAACATTTAGACATATTTCGTACGTGGTGGCTCAATCCATCATATAACAGGAAAACCAAGATATGGTAACAGCGAAAGAAGCTGTAACAGCAACCGGTGTCTACAGAAGGTATACGTATAAGTAAAAGGAAAACGTATCCAAAAATTGGAAATGACTGACTGGCAAGTCAAAATCCGTGAAATTGGATAGGCCACTGCCCGAGACAAAGACAACCCCAAGGGGTGGCTCCGGACGACGACTGATAGATGATTCCACGCACGACGTGGAATGACGAACGTTCGGCACCGGTAGATCAACAAACACTCGAAGCTAAAAAAAGGTTTTGCCGTGCGATTACTTAAGCAGCTGAAACATCCATGCAAATGAAGAAGACAGAGACGGCGCGCGGCAACTCCCGTTTCATTGTTCAAAACACCAAAATTCAAACAACGATAACGATGCTTTCAAACAGTTGTACAGGTGAGGTTAACGGAACGGTACGTACAAAAATATACAAAAAGTGAGTTGGAAAATATAGTTATAGATCACAGGCTGTAACTTGCAGATCAGCCGCTTCCTCTGCGACTGTCCGTAGCATCAGTGACCCGAATCTAGAGCAATATGGATTCACCGGGGAACAGCGTTCTTCAAAAGTGGGGGGTTCGCACAGCAGTCCCAGGAAGAGAAACAATACGAACAAGCATGAACCAAGGGCCCAGTGAGCCATGCACACGGCTTACACGAGCGCGAATTAAAACGGCACCAACAACACAGCGGCACGCCCCTTTAAGCAGTTCAAGTCCAATTCGTGCACGCCCGCTGGTTTCGGATGCGCGTTCGGAGTGACCTGGAGCTATTTGGAAAATTGACCCACACACGACCTTGTAAAACATAACTGAATGTAACTTCACATTTTTTTAACGAATCATTGAAACAATCAAACAATCTATTTTACTGCTGCGTGCATCAAAGTTCCGTAAAGTACAACCATTTTCTTTTTTAACACGTCCTTACTGGCAGCGGATTTCACGTGCGTAATACCATTTATTTATTTGTTGTTTTGTATCACTTGTAATTATCTGCAATGATCGCACATATTACACCGTGCTCCTGACATATGTGTTCAGAAATATAATTCACCACTATCTTACCCGTTCTCAAGGAATGGAAGCAAAGTTTGATGAGCTAGAAAACGTTTCCGAGTCCTGTTAAAGTGAGGGTATATTGACACTGGCTTTGATTGCCCGCGATATTTAAACTGGTTCACTCAGGTGGCAGCCTTCGACACCCTCTACACATTTACCGGTTTTAAGTACGACGGTGTGTAAAGCTGGTGGTTGGCTGGAAAACTATACACCTTGCAGCCACCGTTGTCAGCTTGAGTCAAAAAATGAAAGCTTACTCGAAAGACGCTCCACAAGCCCTCGAACACAGTGTTGCACGAAAACGCCTAATGTTTTCGTCGAGGGAGCAGACGCGGTCGGCCGCATTCTTATCCTCCTCATGGGTGTCACAAACTACGTACTGATCAGTCTTCTTCGGCAAGCTCATTGGATCCAAAGCACGTGAGGTTTTGGATTTCAGCGAATTCTTTGTTTTCTAACCAGTCATGTCACCCTGAGCGGTCTGCAATATTCATTGGGCCGTCCAACCTCAACCACTCGCGACACAGCTTTTCCAATATTACCTTTCCCAGCAATGGCCATGGGGAAACTAGCTTAAGGGGATCGTCCAAGCTGGAGATGGCAGAAAGATCGCCCTTCCTTGCGGCTGTTTTTGGGGCAGTTCGAGACTTACAAGTGGCTTGTCTGTTTTGGAGTCACACCTAACACCCAACGTATGCTCGGACTGTTTCTCTACCTATCCTAGTCAGGACACGCTCAGAACACTGGACACTATCAGGTACTTTACGCTTATCCGATAGCTGTTTGAGCAAATGAAATGCTCTCTGGGAGAGCAATGACGTCCAACTGCTAAGGATGCATTCAACATCGATGGTAGGCATTCGCCGACGTAAATTTCAGTACAAACGTGTAACACACTTTGTTCTCATGCGCATGTCTAAATGTTGCGTTTTATTTCTCGGATCAAAATTTGCACTTAAGTTGGAGTGAGATAGCCACAAATAGATATACCGCCACCCAAATTCAATGGGTTTGTTCGTGAGGTCACTTTGAGGTGATGGAGTTTCCCTCGGGCACCATTGTGTGTTTCGGGCAAAACAACTCTGAAATATATACCACAACCGGAGAGATTTCACACCTCAGCAACATAAGTACAGGTCGAGAGGTGAAATCCGGTCCGTGCAATAACTGGTCACTTCAGTGATTTGTGCCTTATTATTCAACGCAGCTACCTGCCATAAAGCTCGTTAGATTTTTTAAGTGATGTAGAATATTCCTGACGAATTTGTCATGTCCAACCTTCACATTTGCTTATTCCAAATGCTTTCGTTCATGCGAGATTGTACTAAAGCGATATATCGCGAATGCAGTTCATCATCATTTGACTAGCGATTTCGTATGAGGTCCATGCGTTTCAGGGTTAATAGTCGACTGAGGTGTAAAGGAAGCATTTTTTGTCGTTCACGGTGGCGGAACTCTGAAATGCACTTCGACAAAATTGAGACGATTATCACTTTTCATAGGATTCAGTTTGTCACCTTGTGACCAGGAATCTGAGGCGTTTGTCATAGCATTACACTCCTGGCTCTACATCAGTCTAGAATATCTTCCGATGCAGGAGTCGCTTTGTAGAGTACAAATCATAGAAATGCATGACTAAGCATCTGCACCCCATGGACCGCAAACCACACAGCCCAGTAGAGCTTTAACCGCGTAAGTTTATTTTCGTCCGCGGACCACATGGTCTAGTATCCAGCATTCCTCTGAGATATCGCATCCAACCAACATACTAACCTACCCTGAGCCCTTTCGTCTGAACTCCACCTGCCTAAAGTGGTGCCACCACTCATCCACATTCCATGAAGAAGCTGTAGCTTCAGACAGAATCCCTCATGAAGTAGGGTTCACCAATTTCAGGAGTTTCGTCCGTAGACCACGAAAATAAGCTGGGATTTACTTCGGTGCACTCAGAGTTGGGCGCAATACCGAGCGTCGTGGGTGTCAGCTACGGCTGAATTGTGACAATATGATGATATAATGGTTTATTTCTCAGTGTCTGCGGAAAAATAGTTCACGACAGCGTGCTCATATCACACATCTCAAAGCTATATACTTGAGTACCCACCGTAATTTCTAATTGTATAATAAGTCAACTGTGTGATGTAACACCAAAACCGGTAATAAGAAAGAACATTTAACGACTAAGGAGAAAAATTCAAGAAACAAGCTTTCGATACCATAGTTCTTGAAGCTTTTGAAATACGACAAAAATGCCAGGTGGTTACATCAGTTTGTAATCGACAAGGTGATCACTGGCCTTATGGTCAAGGTCACGCCGAAAGAGGATTTGAAGAAGGGGATAAACTGTCGAAACATTTCGACATTATTCTACGTAGACAGTTCCGGAAAAATATTTAGACAAATTTAACAGATGGGGGAAATAAGGAAGCACACATGCGATAGGTGGTCTTACGTTAAGTTCTACCTATTCAGGAACATTCACAGCAAACTTCTGCGGAGGACTTGACAGACCTCTTGACTGAACCTCGTTTTTGCCCAAAATCGAAAGAATTTTTCAGGTCTCGCGAAGTGGTGGAATGTTTTCCCGCGTGAGACATTTGTAGAATCGAGAATGAAATATAAAATTGAGCCCGTCGCGCCTGTTAACAAAATGGAGTTTGATGAGCGTTGTATCTGTGCCGCTATCAAAGAAAGCACAAGTTCTGGCAAATCTTGCTGGAATGTCCACAATCACCGGAACCATTCGAAGTCGTACGCAATCGTTGCTGCAGCTCGCCATTTCACGTACGCCACTGCCATTGGATGTGAGCTGTCGTGCCGGTTAGCCTCTGGGGCCATGCAGCAGGCGATGACGCCAACCTTGATATCTGTTTTTATCACACGATTTTCTCTATGCCTTAAGACCTGACTGACTGCAATGGGAGCGATGTAGATTTCCTGTATTCTGCTGTCGCAGTTAAACTTTGCCCATTACTTTGAACGGATTACTGTGTCTTGATGACCGTGTTATAATTCCACCGACTTTAATACTCGGTCCTTGTAGACTTGCATTCCAGATATTCAGGAGTTGAAAAGATGAAGTCGCTTGCACATTTACGTTTTTGGCGGTCGGACTGGAATTAGAATTAGAATCAGACATTAAGCACGCGTTGGCAATGAATGTATGCAAATGGTGAAAGGAAAAGCTGTGGTTGAAGAAAGATCGGAGCGCGGTAAAGGGGCGATAACTGATAGCGCAATCTTCACAATTAGGGTTACGTATGTCGACAACTATGCACGAAACTCCAATAATAAGAGCAACACTGTTTGGGGTGGGTGGTTGTAAACAAAATCGGACCTGTAATATACATCAAGCATCCAGGTAAAGGAGGATAGCTGATAGGTTTACCAACAACAAAATAAACGATTTCGACGGGAGCAGAGGCGTAGGACATTTCTGATAAACGTCTGCACAATTGCTCTACTGGTCGCGTTGGCCCCCTGAGCATAGAATTCAATCTGTGCATAAAAGACTCAAACGGAAAGACAGAAAAGTTATCACGCGAACCACGTGTGGCCGCCTTATCCGCAAGGTTTTCCAGCGAACGTACATCGTACATCGTCCTCGCCTGACGACACTGCTTGCGATGATTCGACGAAACTACGTGTATTGTTTGTTTTGCAAAGTCTCAATGAGTAACACTAAAGGCGGGGCGACAGAATATATATAGCAGCAGACAAATCAAAATGTTGTTATACTTATCACAGTCCAAAATGTTCAGCGAGGCCACCGGTCCTGTGTACAATAAAAATTGTCCACGGTTCGTAGCTTTAAATTCTGTCAGACCACGGCACTTGCGAGGTAATTCACGAGGTAGACTTTTCCGACATACCAAGGTCCATTAATTCTTTCGCTGGAGTGCTGGCGAGCCTACATGAGCGCTCCTGGAGACTGGCCCTGACGTTCAGTCAGTAATCTTACGACTGACAACACTCAGACACATCGAGTACATATAATCAATGGGGAAGATGGAGATCCTATCGACCGGTAGATAGATATACGGAGACAGGGGCTTAGGGCATGCGAGGCGAAATGATGTGTCTGTTCGAAGGGAACGACTTTGCGGCGTGAAGGTTACTTTTCGTTTGCACTATACTCTTGGTTGATCACACTTAATACAGCCGTATTATTCATCGTGCCCACGCACTTGTTCAACACACGAGCAAGCCGATGTATCACAGATCACCGCTTTCAAACAGACCGTAACGGAAGCATAGTTAATCTTTATGCCACTGCATAGCACGCCGTGTAATTCTTTCAACGTGTCCAAAAGATATACGTTGACGTCTTCCGTTTTGTTCCTTCCTCCATACACACCGACCACAAACGACTCGGTTACGATCTGCTCATTCAGACGACAGAGCACAAGCCATTTTGTTTACTTTCCCGCATTCGTTGATGATAACCCATCGACATTCAGCTGGATTCCTACGGACGTCACACGCTGTAGCGGAATGACTAGAACAACATTCCTAATGCCATTAATCAAACCCAAATGGACATTCTCCTGGTTATACGTCAGGTATCGACAAGTTTCTCGGTGTCGACAACGGTCGGGCATCATTGAGTAACTCCGGTATCCTCATTCCTCCAAGTTGCGCAGAAGTCGTGTCATCTGTATTTAGGAGTGTTGCTGAAAATTGGCCAGTCTTGAAAGCGGTCGGCAGCGTTAGCCTTATGAAGGTCAGCTTTTGAATCGTGTACACCAATTTTCTGTTAATCTATCCGGTACACGTGAAATCAATCATTTGTGTTATGAAAGTTCAATTTGCCTTCACAAAGCGGTTGGGATATGCGTTCCGGTACGGACGCCACAATGGATGGAGAAAGTTTCCAAACGTTTACATTCTCCTAGGATTCTTGTACATTACGGTTAAGACGGACAAGTGAGTGTTGCACATTTCGACAGATGGTGGAACGACTGGCAAACACATCAGAAAACTACTAATGTGATAATGAATGAACTGGTGTCTCTTACTTCAGCGTCATCCTGAGGCAGCTCAGACATAATGGCAAGTTCAACAAACCTTGCAGGAAATAGGGACATCAAGCAGAGCATGAATTTGTTCGCGGCGCGCGTGAATAATCGAAGCGGTTTGAGTTCTGTCAAACAAAAAGCGAGTTTTATCGTACAACGCTTATCTTCTATATCTCAATGCCATTCTTTTGTGTCATGTATTTCAAATGTATATGATATAAGTAAACTGTACACTGGCGTGCAGGGGACCGGATGTATTTTCATTCTTCGACACACACTTGGTCCAAATAAAACAACCTTAAAATTTCCCTTAACAACTATAATTTGCTCCTAAATGAATCCTTAATCGGTGTTGACAGAGCTACTGCTGAAAATTGCACCGACTGTGTGCACAAGATTCATACGAAGTAGTCACGACTGCTTCCACAGTGTGTCACGTTTGGAACGTTTCAGGGAACTCTTACCGACCACTGTGTTTCTTTTCTGTGAAGATGCTGTGCCCTGGTGATTAGCGACGCTCGCTCTAGATGGTCTGAAGTTTTCCTTACGACATCACCGAGTGCGAACTTTACGCAACATGCTTTGAGGAAAGTGTTCCGTCGTGAGGGCGCACTTGCTGCTTTGTTAAAAGACAATGGAACCCATTTAATTGCCATGTCTTAAGAGGAATGCCCTAAAGAACTTGGATGTCGACATTTGTTTACTGCTCCGCGAGATTCGCACTCCGGTGGACTTGCAGGAAGTTTTGTGCGCACGTTGAATCCTGCTATTGCTTTTTGAACACCGAACTCATTTGTGGAAATTTATCGGGCGATCCATCATTTTCCCACGCAATACAGAAACGCGTCAAATTTGGTGACTTAACGGGGTCCCACAATCCCTTCCGAACCCCGTTCACTGCGTGCAAATTTTGACTGTGCATAAATAGCTGATGCTTCATTTTTCAAGGGTAACAATTTAACGTCCTGCTAACGGAACCGTTCTTCCATCTCAAGGAAATCACATGGTTACTATTCTTGACTTGGGAGACTTCTTGCCGTCGATGACATGTTGCCCACATTGAGTCCAGTTCTAGAGGTAGTTCGCCAACGTGAACCCTGTTTCTTCGAATTCTGAGGGTTTCTCAATAGATACGCCTGTGAAACTTAAAGAACACCGTATTACTGAAGTACCGTATATTACTGAAGTGCACGAGGCACTTGAAGAACCGATAGCAAGAAGACCTAGCCATTTGGAATCGAAACACCGCCAGATTACAGATATCCGGACGCTCATTCGACATGTCATGGGTGTGATGAACATGACTGACGTTCTCTGGCTCTTCTTGTTATGTACTTGTTTTATTATTCCAGTTTGATACGTATGTAGTCGTCAAGGTCGGGTTGCTGAATAATCTAAGTAACTGCGAGCATACTGCGATGAATGCCATTGAACACTGAAGTTCAGGTTGTACACTTTTCGATACGACACGTAATTTTAATGCGAGCATGTGGTGGTCGTTCACTCGCTGCGATCGGCTCACTTCTGATATACAGAATACTGGTCTGGCGCTAAGTTCTATCTATTCAGGAAATTTTACGTTGGCGTCCCGACGGTCTTTAATAACAATGAATCTTGTGGTCATTCATTCACACCTCCGTGGTATTGAGAATTATTTTGAACGTTCCAAACGATGGTGTAGGACCGCATCTAGCGTGAATGAGGAGGCAAAATCCCCCTTCTTCCTCTCAAGAATGGGAAGAGAGGCGTATTGTCTTTTGAAGAACCCATCTTATTCAGATTCTCTCAGGGCTGTCCCGTATATGCGCATAAAAGAAGTACCGCTCGGTCATGTCACCCCTGTGAATTTTCAGTTCGCCAAATGAGTCGACTTCGCCAACCGAACCAGTCAGTCCATGACTTTATTCTCCAGATCCAAACTCAGGCAGCACGATGTGGTTTTGGTAATCAGTGAGAAGTCCATCTTCGTGACAGGACTATCGCCTGCATTAATGCTACGAATCTACATAGAAAACTACTGCTATTCTCAAAACCTCTGTATCGAAATACCAGTCATCTGTAAGCAGAATGAAAACGTTAATAATACAGTACAGAGTGGAAATTCAATTGAGGCCGCAGTCTTGTTTAGGTCGATGAGAAAGTGACCCACAGGGCGCAGTGTTATGCAGCTATTCGATTCGGCTCCGAAATACGGTTCTCGATTAGCTTCCCAAATTTCCCGCATCAGACGACACATGTCACTAGCAGACTCGGGAATTGTGCCTCATGTGGCAAGAAACATTCCGGTTACATATGCATTCATCGCGGCTCTACATGCCACAAGTGCCGGCAACGAGGTCATTTACAGAGTGTCTGTGAGCCGAACGGAGATGTTTACTTCGTAGAAGCCGATCAAAATCAATTCAATACCACATGCGGCAAGATGGACTGCTTTAGTTTGACAGTTGATTCATTTGCTTCAGGGCACCTATTCCGCGCCCTTCTCACGGTACTTGGTACGAGGCGTGGTTTTACTATTGACGCTGATAGTATAGAATCCATTATACCACAAAGGTATCTATCACAGTTCTATCCAAATAACATACGTCTGTAACCATAAAAGGTATAACCGGTCACTCCATTCCTGTTTTGGGTACAGTCACCATTCAGTCCAAGCCAAATGATTGCAACTTTGTTGTTACTCATCATGGCTTCGGTTGACAGTGATACGTTCGGATTAGGATGAGAAAATTAGGCTAATTTGGCGACCGCATCTTTCAGCCCAGAGAACGTAGTGCAAGCAGCCTTTGTGAACTCGAAGTTGCGCTCTACTTCCAGGAAGAGATCGGTCATTGGCTGCGTCATATGTGCACGATGAGGTGTGTTAAACGTCGGTAGTGCTTGAAAAGACCACTAAAACAAAGAACTTGCTTAAAGGAATTTGACTGGGGATACTCACGGATGGCTTTGTCCTCATCCGTGAGCGAGGCGATTCCAACTTCTGAGCTCTTGTGACCAGCGATTCTATTGCGGTTTTGCTTAATTTGCACTTGGTGGAATTAACTATGATACCAAGTTGGGCCAAACGCTCCACTAGGATACGTAAGGTGTTCTTCCTGTGAAGAACTGCGTGCTGAATATCATTGAACATATACTTCCACGTCAATTACTGAAGTTCAGATTGTACACTTTTTGATACGGCACGTAATGCTAATACAAGCGTGTGGTTATCCTACATCCGTTGTGTTCTGCTTAATTCGGATATACGGGATACTGGCCCCGTGTTAAGTTCTATCTAGTCAGGAAATATCACGTTGGCGTCGCGGCAGCGTTCAATGACAATGAATCCTGTGCCTCTGGAAACTTTGGACATCGATTCATTCCCTCGTGATATTGAGGATTATTTTGCACGATTTGAACTATGGTGTAGGACCGCATCCCGCCTTAATGAGGAGACAAAATCCGCATTCTTCCTCTCAAAGATAGGAAAAGAGGTCTACTGTCTTCAGAAGAACCTATCTTATCCAGATTCGCTGACAGATCTTCCTTATGAGCGCATAAAAGAAGTACTACTCGATCATGACACCCCTGTAAATTTTGAGGTTGGTGAACGAGCAGCGTCAACCGAACCAGTCAGTGTGTGATTTCATTGTCCAGATCCAAACTCAGGTAGCACAATGTGGTTTTGGTGATCAACGGGAAGTCTTTCTTCCTGATCGACCCATCGCCGGCATTAATGCTCCGAATCTACATAGACAACTACTGCTACACCCAAAACCTACGTATTAAAATACCAAAGTCATCTGTGAGTAGTATGAATACGTTAATAAAACAGCACAGAGTGGGAGTTCTAGTACGGCCACAGTTTTATTTGGATCGATGAAAAAGCGATCTACAGAGCACAGTACTCTGCGGCTATTCAACTCAGCTCCTAAATATGGTTCTCGACCAGTTTATCAAAATTCTCCGCATTAGACGACACATGTCACTAGCAGACTCGGGAACTGTGCCTCATGTGGCAAGAAACATTCCAAACACATGCATCCACCGCAGCTCTGTGTGCCATAAATGAGGGAGAGGATCGTTTTCCAGTTGGCATAGACCAGTAAGCGTTCGATTTCATTGATCAATGTGATATTCTCTTTGATTTCACTACAGTGGTATGTTGTCGTATTTCCAGTAAAAACACAGATAATCCACTTTTAGTTAGATTCGGAATGTCAGGTAGATGTCAGAAGGCCTTCAAAAGTGGATACAAAATGTGAAAAACCGTGGTTGAATACAAAAATGGAAAAGAAAAATCACCTGACGAATGAGTCTTCCTCCAGTCTGCACATTTCACGGATCTTTATTAAATGTTTACGGCGTAAAATCGTTTTTTATCAAATATGACCGATATATCGATTACACTGCGCGAATGCGTGCTTTCGATAGGATAAAGCTTGAAAACTAGACAAGTTCGTTAATGACGGCAACCAATAGCGAAGCCGACAAGTGTTCGTAACGAAATGAGGCCTACGAAAAACCTTCTGTTTGACCGTCTTTTGAGTGACATCCAGATCTTCAGTCAAGACACTCAACAGACAGTCCTACTACCAGGGGATGTCATTAACAAAGTGTCTGTAAGTCGAACAGTTATTGTCAATTTGTGGAAACTGATCAGAATGAAATTGATGCTACATGCGGCAAGGTGGAGTCTTTCACTTTGACAGTTGAGTCATTTACTTCAGGGCATCTATTCCGCACCCTTCTCGCAATACTTGGTACAAGGCATGGTTTTATTATTAACACTGGCAGTGTAGAATCCATTATATCACAAAGATATCTATCACAATTCTATCCAAATTAGATACTTTATCCTTGTTCTGTAACCATACGAGGTATAACTGGTCACTCCATTCCTGTTTTGGGTACAGTCACTATTCCGATCTTTCACAAACAGTCCAGGCCAATTGATCGTAACTTTGTTGTTACTCATCATGGCCCATTCACTTTGAGGCTAACGGTTTTAAAAATGCTTCATACCCAAGTTTCTTTACCTGCATCACCGAGTGATTCCACAAGCTCGAAAGACCTAATTCGCAAGTGCTCGAAGGCGGTACGAAGATACCCACACTTAAGCTAGAAGTAACTGGTGGTTCGGTTTTTATGAAACGTCGTATAATTCCTAATGGAATCCGTGAACCGGTAACTAAGGTGCTCAACGAGCTGGTAGAAAAGTGCGTCATTGCGTCTGTTGATTCATCCTCTTGGGCCATGCCGATTGTGACACCCTTGAAGTCTGATGAGAGAATTCCGTATATATGGGGCGATTATCAACTTACTGCAAATCGATGCCTTAAACAATATACATGTATCACTGCTGAACCTGAGGACATTCTGAACAAACTTTCGGGATCCGACGTTTTCTTCAAAATTGACTTAAAGGATGCATATCTACAAATCCCTCTGGATAAGACATCAATGCCGATAACAACAATCAATACATCTAACGGTCTTTTCCAGTGCTGATTTTTACCGTTTGGACTTAGTAACTTTGTTGCTATCTTCCAGCTGGTAATGAATAATATTGTGAAGGGTATGGATGGTGTTGAAATTTATCAGGATGATGTCATCGTACATGTTCCAGACAATTTAATTCATGATTCTCGTCTTTTGAAACCATTCCAGCAGTTTTTTGACGAAAAACATTGCTGTTAATCCAAACAAACGCGTTTTTACTGTAAACAATTTCGAGTGTCTCGGTTACTTAGTTGAAGGTAACGGATTCAAACCTGATGCCAAACGTCTAGACCCATTAGTTAATGCACCTTCACCCACAAACCTATCCGAATTGAGTTCTTTGCTGGGTGCTTTGCAGTGCTACTTCAGTTTCATTCCAAAATTCTCTCAACTTGCTGAATGTTCATTCCAGTTGCTTTCCATGAAGCAGTACACGTGGATTCCAACTCATGGACAGTGTGTACGTTCAGTGTTAATTTTTTGTCACATTTTCTGCTGAACGTATTTTTGGGTTGATTACTGATGCTTCTCCAATTGGAATCGGAACTGTGCTTGAGCAGGACGACAAACCGGTTGTGTGTATCACACCGACTCAATCCGGCAGAAGGGTGTTATGCTCAGATACACGGTGAAGCTCTGGCGGTAAACTGGGCGGTGAGGCGGCCTCATGAGTATCTGTCCTGGATACCAATGAAAATTGTTTTGGGTCATAAAGCGCTGAAATTAATTTATAATCCTGACAAGTCATTGGCACATTCATTAGCAGCCATGGCTCAACGATGGAACATAGCACTCAGTGAATATGACTATACTATAGTGCGCAAATCAGCCAACCAACTCAAACATGTGGACCACTTGTCACGTGTTCCATATACATTTGAACAAACTTCTATTAATGATTGCCCTCCAATCCGGCCTCTGCCGGTTAGCCGGACAGATTTGTTTCACGATACTCAAAGTTACTCTTCACCCATCCTCAGTGTGTTAAGAGGTGGTTGTATCCCACAAGTCAGACGGAAATTCCTTACATATTATGTGCGTCAAGAAGAATTATCTCTCACTTCAGATGGACTATTGTGCACGAATGGCAGAACTGTCACTCATCAACTCTTCGTAGAGCTGTTCAAGACGATCTACAATCCCGACATCTTGGAGATGAAAAGGTTGACGTGCTGGTGGCCAGACAGTGGCGCTGGTATTTGTCGTCTGGCTGGAAGTTTTTATCTTGCCATCAAAAATTCCACAATTCTCCGTCTAAACGAACTCCAGGGCCGATATCAACTGAGGCCTGGCAACGAGTTCATGTGGATTATTGTGGTCCTTTGCTTGACGGGTATTATGCACTAGTGGTGACTAATTTCTAGTCGAAGTGGCCGAAAGTGGCATTCACAACAAAGCCTACTTCAAAATTCACCATGCACGCACTCAGAAGAATGTCAGTGACTAACAATGGTACACATTTCACTGCCAACCTTCTAACTACTTGGTTCAACGGCATTGGATGCAAGCATCTGTTCACTCTTGCTCGATATCCCTGCTCTAACTGTCAGGCTGAAAACTTGTTAACTCATTCAAAAGTGCCATGGTCTCTCTTCAGTGTACTACATTCAGAGACCATGAGAAAGCTGTTGATAACTTCTTGCTGCAATATCGAAATGCATGCAATTCCACTACACATGAAAGTCCCGCAACTCTTTCTGAAGGACAGTCTATGAGGTCATACTTGATGTGTGTTCAATTCAATCCAATTCAGCAATGAATTAAGGCCGTCATCTGGTTCATTTCAAAAGAATCTTAGTAAATGCTTATACCAAATTCTAGGTGTCAATGATTTATTTGTACATAATCGACACGCGGATCAGGTATGTTTTGAGGTTACAGGTCAGTTCGTCCAGATAACGATGAGTCCGTTCTACTTTCGAAGACGAACCAAGAAATTACAAGCATTATTCGAAGGTCTTCAAGGCTGCAAATAGAACCCGGAATGGATTTCGAGAACCCACACTCCCGTTCAACGTATAATATAATATAATATAATATAATTTCACGTCAATTATTGAAGTTTAGGTTGTACACTTTTTGATACGGCACGTAATTATAATGCGAGCATGTGGCTGTCGTTCAATCGCTGTTCTCGGCTCACTTCTGATATACGGGATACTGGTCTGGCGTTCAGTTCTATCCCTTCAGGGAGTATTAACGTACCTCATTGGGCTGTCGATAACAACAAGGTGAACGAATGCAACAGAGCTGTCACGACGTTCCCCCATGTTGCGATACTCAAGGAATTTGGCTCACAGAAGTTGTTCACATACGTTCAAGATGACCATCAAAATATCCCAGCTCACCAGGGTCTGGCAGACAGAGGTATTTCCGAGTTACCTCAAACTGCTGAAGCGCAATCGGAGCAGCAACGATGTCCTTAGTACTACGGAGCTAAAGGAAACTCGATGAGAGATACGTGTAGTATCGTCAAGTTCCTACGCAACAGAGAGGAGAGCAGACCGGTGTGCACAAATTTTGTGTTTTATCGCAGGGCCAGTTTAATCAGCCTGTACAACGTTTAAAGATAATGCAGAAGCCTTGTACAACAGTGAAGTATCGTTAGTATACGAAAACGAGAAAAACTGTACACATACGATTCAAGGTACGGTCGGTGTTGTCATGCCTGATAGTGTTCTGCGACCTTTACTTATTTGAAGGTTGTCCTATACAGTCCCAATTTAATTGCAACACAAACGGAAACCAAAGTGGTGTTGAAGACACAGCAGCACGCTGCCTTACCACATTATCGAGCTGTTCAGAGTACTACTTAGCGTAGATGAGTGATCGTTGGATTTAGCTGAACTGTGCGATATTCTCTCCGAATTTACTGAAGCGGAATATTGTCGCATTTCCAATATTAACTGATATATCCCACTTTTATTTCAATTTTGACTGTCAGGCGAATGTCAGAGAATTTTCAGAACTAGGTTCAGAACGCGAAAACCAAGGCGATTATATATAAAAGTGAGGGCGTAGATCCACCTGACGAATGAATCTTCAATTGTGTATATTTTATCATTTCCCACTGTTTTCTGCCTGAAACCGTTTTTTAATATGACCCATATACTGAAACCGATGTCTGATGGCGTGGTTTCGTAGGGATGTAGCTTGAAAGTAGGACGCATTCGTTGATGACACTAAAAAACACTCGTAATTATGTCAAAAGACACTCAAAAACGGTCGTGGCATCTGGCTAAGCTCTCCCGGGTATGAGGGTAAAATAACTCTCGCGTATTTTCTGACATAACCTTGGTCTTTCTGAAGTGTTGGCTCAAACAGCTTTTCAGAAGGTAAGCTAATGCAACTTCATATTTGTTTAATGAAACCTTTTCGAAAAGTTGTAATGATTTCTTTGCTGATGACCTCGTCAAAGTTTTGTAAGCCACAAGTCTTTACCCTCTGTTCACACTCATTTTCACATTTGTCGCGATTTGTACTCAGTATTCGTTACCATCGCCTGTAACTGTTTTCACTGACTGTGCTCAACCTAACGTACCTCTTACAGATGCACTGAGAAATACGCATCGTTACTATTAATAGCAAAATCTCAGTGCTTTTGAATTAAACTAATGAAAACACGATTTTATTCCCATTATGCAAACGTATAATGTTTATTGGTTTGTTGCATTTTGTTTCAATCAGGCACTCCGGCGGGGTCTTTATATCTGAGCGATGACTACAGGACAAACTATAGTTGATGCCCGCATTGTTATCTGCGGGGTTTGTAGTCGATGGTTGTCTGCCATTCAACATAATAGTAATATATTTCTCAACGCATATGTGAGAGGCACGCTGGGATATGCGCGATCGCTGGAGATATTTACAAACCGTACGAAAACGAGCAAGTAAACACCAGCACAGTCGCGAAGCCTGCCGTCAAGAAAGACGTGGTCAGAAGGCGAATGACTGTAGGTCATAAAAATTTGACGTACGCAACAGAGAACGAGAAGGTTCGCTCGCTTTACAAATTTAGTCTAAACAAAATGGATGTCACACTAATTTACATTTTACAAGGTGGTGGGATGGGCAATTTTATAACTAGTTCAACGTCAATCCTGGAAGAAGATCCAAACAAATAGTTCGAGTCAGTACATCCGAACCGTACACAGAACGGATATGCGGAAATATATTGTGCGTTGTGCTGACGTTCATTATCAAGTAAATCCTTGGTTAAGCCACAACGAGTTAAAAACCAAAGAGTTATCGACTATTGTTATTCCGTACAGAAGGAATACATCGGAAGATCTTAGACGGGTCCTCAACCAGTCTAATATCAGAGTGGCATTTAAAACTCCAAACACGTTAAGGAATAAGTTAGTCCACTTGAAGGACAAACGAACAGTTCTGGAGCAGTCAAACTGCGTTTATCGAATTAAATGTAAAGATTGTCAAACCTCGTACATCGGACAGACTGCCCGGCAACTTAAAATACACACTAAAGAACATGTGAGGTGTAGTAAGAAGCCCCCTACCGACGCTGAGCAACTCCGGAAATTAGAACACGATTCAGCCATTGCTGCACACGCGATCCTCAACCAACACCAAGTTGACTTCGACCATCCGACTGTACTAAAAAGTGGTTTTCGTAACCACAAAGAACGTCTAATGGCAGAAACCTTGCTGATCGCTAGTACACCACAAGTGGTGAATCGCTCCGATGGCCTGGAACTGCCAGTTGTTTGGCACGATTTACTGGGTGAAAAACAGTGACACCACGGCCGAAAAAGGTGTGCGGATCCCTGTCACCCATCCCATCCCAACAGTCCAGATTGATCGTG